>QGSO01000600.1:79214-139659 GCA_011037825.1 Carya cathayensis
TACATGTTAATTTTTTTAATTTAACAAAATAATATTAATTTATAATGTATTGGCCCCCCCTAAAAATTATTTTCATCCCTTCATAAAATTTAATATGATATAAAAATGAAATAAATAAAACACATCTTTTATAAAACAAAATACATATTTTTTTAAATATAATTTTTTAAAAAATTCTAACTATAATCGGTATAATTTCTAACATCTTTCCATTTTTTAAAGCATTTCAATCTCTATGTTATAGCTTATGGCAATCTGCTAGACTGCCATCTACTGATTTACAGACTGTATTACCTTCACACACGACACAACAATACTTTATATCTCATCCTTCACATTTTTTTTCCTCTAATTTTCAACATCATAACACCATAACACCTCTTGTCATTCACAAAATGTTTTTTCCATTTTTCAACATCAAAACGATTCAAACGAAGAAGAAAAGAAGCAAGATTTACCTGTGAGGCGCGACCACTGACTGACTGACTCATTTCCATTTTCCTAATCTGCAAAGGATCAAATTTTTTTTCTCAATTCTCACCTTCTCGCGTGACCGAATCAATTCGCAACCTTGCTCTTCTCTCGCTCTTGCTCCATCTCTAGACAAAGGTTCGCCTGAATCGTTATTCATTCCTTTTTGGCTTTTGATTTTTGAAGCTTCCAGTGGAAGCCTTACGAGTTATGGCCAAAGGGTCAAACGGGTTAAGACTAAAGAATAACATTTTGTCTTGTCTCGGTTATTTTTTGACCTTTTTTTTTTTTTAATCTTCGATAGTGGATACTAGGCTATCACAGATTCACACTCACAGCCTCACTATTCACTACAAATTCAAAATATTATTTATTGATTTAATAGATTAATAACTTTAGTATATTAACACTTTATTTATTTAGTAGATTAATGATTTTTTTTTATACAACAAACTAACATTTTGTTTTTTAGTAGATTAACAGACGTATTTCATAGCCCCTGCCAGACTGCAGATTCTCATCTCATGATCCCACGGAGCACAATTTCTTTACACCTTACTCATTTATCTACACGCAGGTATGTCTTTTTTCTTTATAAAAACTTTATATTAGTATTAATCATATTATCTATATTTATATTACATAGATTAATTGTGTATGGTTGTATGTACTAATTTAAGTTTTTTTTATAGCATTATGTGTTTTAATAAATTGTTTGATTTTCAATTTTAAATTGTTTGATTTTAATTTGAGACATTATTATTAGAATCTATAAAGTTTATCTAAGTTTCGAACTTCAGTTTATATGTTTAAATTTGATTTTGAATTTAGGTTTATGAATGATGTCTAAATTAAAAACTCTCGACTCATTCTTCAAAAGAAAAGAAGTTGAACTTCCAGAAATGTTTTCTAAAATTTCAAGGATTGAACCTGAGAAAAATCATGATCTTAACTCTCCAATTTTGGAATCTAAAGGAATTCATTTTACATCGTCAACACTTAATTCTAAAGAGATTGATATATCTTCTTTACAACGAGATTACGCCCTCCTATATGGGATTATCCAGTTAATCAATGTGATAAAATAAGAAGAGCTTATTTAAAAATGGGTCCATATCAAATACGTCTATCAAAATATCAATTTTCTAGTTCTGTAAAGCATTCTCGTCGCTTTCAAGTTTCATGGTTCGTACAATTTGGATCTCGGTTAGAGTATTCTCCATCAAAAGATGCTGCATACTGTTTATTTTATTATCTTTTTTCAATGAAAGCATCTCAACATTCTAGATGTGATGTAAGAAGATTATTGATGGAAAACATTGTGCCTTTTTGAATCATATTGGGGAGGATCCTTGTTCTTGTCATAATAAGGCTGTGAAATTTTGTGAGGATTTATTGAAACAATCACATCATATTGATAAAATAATGAATGCATAAAGCTATGAACAAATTCTCAACAATCGACTTCGAGTAAAAACATCTATTGATGTTGTTCAATGGCTTGCATTTCAAGGATGTGCATTTAGAGGTCATAATGCGACCCTTGATTCAAAAAATTGAGGTAATTTTTTGAAGATGCTTAAACTCTTGGCTTCGTATAATGACAAAGTTGGAAAACTTGTTTTGAAAAATGCTCCTAAATCCTCAAGGTAAAATTTAAAAAGAGATTTTAGAAGTTCTTGCAAAGAAAGTAAGAAAGAAAATTCGTGAAGATGTTGGGGATTCTCGATTTTGCATTATTGTTGATGAGGCACGAGATAAGTCTAAGAGGGAGCAAATGACTATAATCTTGAGATTTGTTGATGTTGATAGTTTTATACAAGAATGATTTTTTGATCTTGTACATGTTAAAGATACATCGGCATTGACTTTAAAGAATGAAATATCTGCAGTTCTTTCTCGTCATTGTCTTGATTTTCAAAATATTCGTAAACAAGGATATGATGGTGCTAGTAATATGCATGGTGAATGGAACGGATTGCAAGCATTATGTCTTAAAGATTGCTTATATGCATACTATGTTCATTGTTTTGCTCACCAATTATAGTTAACATTAGTTGCTACATCCAGAGAGGTGGCTTCTATTCATGAGTTTTTCTCAAATTTAAACTTTATTATAAATATGGTGGGCGCTTCATGTAAACGTCATGATGAATTGCAAGCTGCTCAGGCAACACATATTGCACATATGATAGCCATTGATGAACTAGAAAGTGGAAAATGAGCTAACCAAATTGGCACTATCAAAAGAGCCGGTGATTCTCATTGGGGTTCTCATTTTTATTCTATTTGTAGTCTATTGCGAATGTTTGAAGCCACTTGCTCGGTGCTTGAAACCATAATAAAAGAAGGATCCACTTATTCTCAACGTGAGGATGCGAATGCTACTTATAAAATGATTACCTCATTCCAATTCATATTTACTTTACATTTAATGAAGGTAATCATAGGTATTATTGATGTTCTTTGTCAAGTTTTGCAGTAAAAATCTCAAAATATTTTGAATGCCATGAATATGGTTTCTACTACAAAAGTACTTATTCAAAAGTTGAGAAATGAAGGTTGGGAAAATCTGCTTGAGAATGTTGTCTCTTTTTCCAAGAAATTTGATATTGACATTTCAGAATTAAACTCTCGTTATGTACAAGGCCATGGTCGTCATCAACGAGATCACATTACTATAGAGCATCATTATCATTTTGAAATATTTAATGCTACTATAGATTTTCAAATGCAAGAGCTTGACAATAGGTTTGGTGATGGAACGACAAGGCTTTTAACCCTTAGCTCAGCTTTGGATCCAAAGGATGTGTATAAATCCTTTAATATTGATGATATATGTTGTCTTGTGAAAGATTATTATCCTCTTGATTTTTCTAAGAATAAGAAAATCAATTTAAGGTTTCAGTTGAAGCATTTTGAAGTTGATGTGTTTAGCAATCTGATGTTTCAAGATTTGAGATCCATTGCAGATTTATGTCGAAAATTGGTAGAGACAAAGAAATCAAAGACATACTATCTTATTGATAGATTGGTTCGTCTAATTTTGACTCTTCCAGTATCTATAGCAACCAGTGAACAAGCATTTTCAGTTATGAAGATTATTAAAACAAGGCTTCACAACAAGATTAAAGATGAATTCTTAGCAAATATAAAGATGATTGAGCTGAGTTATTGCATATTTTTATACATTTAGAACCAATATATTTTATTTATTTCATTACATTATTATTGGTTTTAGATGAAAAAATGATTAAGATGCATAAATCTGAGTTGTAATTTAAATTGATTAATAACATGAACTTATGCTTAATTTTATAATTTGTGATTTAATTGGACAATGTTTCTTTACATGCATAACATATTTTTAATATTCTAGTCTTTAATTTTATTTTATTTTATTTCTAATTTTTATTTCTATGTTTCTTATATAGGTTAAGAAATGAAAAGGGACTTAAAAAGGACATCGCAACATATATATATATATATATGTATTTATTCAAAGGGGCCCCACAATACATATATTGCTTTTGGAGACTCAATTTGCACGGGAGAGAATTTAATGGTTGAAGACTTCTACGGCACTTCTTTTCTTCTAGGGATAAGATTGACCAATGAATAAATTAAGAGCAATGTTACATACAGTCGTGGAATGTGCAAACGCCGCGTAATCGCTTTGAAAAATAGTGGGGTCCACGATTAAAATGTTAGTTTTTTTTCATGTGGGTTCCATATTAATTCACTTTTTTCAAAGAGACTGCACGCCGCTTGCACAATCACGACTGCAAATATCATTTCTCATAAAATTAAAGGGAAGACTTTGACCTAAAGGGGACTTTTGACCTACACTTTATATTTCTTTGGAGAGTGGCAGCATACATAGAATTTTTGGAAGGGCATTCACGCCGCATGAGAGAGGGGAGCTTCTTTTCATTTTTTGGATTCAATTCAAGCGCAGCTGCATCAAATAATTTTCTCTGGGGGCTTCCATTCAACACTGTACAGAATTATTAATTGATAGAAGAGGAATTGCATTGCCGTTAAAGAACTCCTTAAGGGGTCCAATTGCTACTACAGTCCAGCCTCCTCCACTACTTCTAATCTTCATCTCCATTCAATTGCCTTGATCTTTTCATTCCCTACTTGTTATTTAATTTCAGTTTTAAGGTTATGGAATATTTTTGAGATTTTTAGCTTAGAAGTTTGAGCAATTTATTTGTTATTTATTTACTTCGTGTTATTTATTTTTCTCGCTTCGTTAAGTTTTCAATTAAATAGTGATTATAATTGCTATAGATTAATTTTAGAAATTTGTGATTTGAATACAAGTATGAACCCTAGAATCTTGATTTTGGGGTTTTTCAATTTTTAGTTCGTATTTTGTCAATTACTTTCTAATCTAGTTTAATTCTTAACTTAGTTTTATTAATCTCTTAGTTCCATTGCATATTAGATTGATTAAAGTTTAATTAGGACTTAAATAATTTCAGCTTTATTGTTTAATTTTCAGATTAATTAAGATTGTTTAGTTTAGTCGATTCTTTGATTGTTAATTTCAATTTGTTAATTTTTTACATTTCATTTCGACACTCAAAAATCTAAAAATATGAATTTAGTCTATGACTAGTGCCCTTTTTCATTCTTGTTGCACTCTTCCATCCATTGCACATACCATCATTTTTATTTCCTCTTTGTGAAGTTTTTCACATTTTTCAACGAGTTTGAGTTTAAGTAGCCTTCCCTGAGGAGACGATCTAGGAATTTATTTATAATTATTATGTGACATCCTCCTGCACTTGGGATAGTCTTTGTGCTACTCATTTTTTAGTGAGTCAAAAGACATCCATACAAATATATTAAACAAAAGAAATACAGAATGTTTAAAATTGTAACTTGCGTTCTTTTAAACAAACAAAATCATTAAGTATTGAATCTAAATCAAAATTCTTAGCTATTTCTCTTTCAATATAGGCAACTAAATTATTTGCTAAGAATTCAACTTTAATCTTGTTGCGAAACCTTGTTTTAACAATCTTCATAGCTAAAAATGCTTGTTCACTAGTTGCTGTAGACACTAGAAGAGTCAAAATTAGACAAACCAATCTATCTATAAGATAGTATGTCTTTGATTTCTTTGTCTCTACCAATTTTTGACATAAATCTGTAATAAATCTCAAATCTTGAAATATCGGATTGCTAAACACATCAACTTTAAAATGTTTCAATTGAAACCTTAAATTGATTTTCTCATTCTCAGAAAAATCAAGAGGATAATAATCTTCCACTCGACAAAATATATCATCAATATTAAAGGATTTATACCCATCCTTTGAATCCAAAGTTGAGTTAAGGGTTAAAAGCCTTGTCGTTCCTTCACCAAACCTATTGTTAAGCTCTTACATTTGAAAATCTATAGTAGCATTAAATATTTCAAAATGATAATGATGCTCTATCGTAATGTGATCTTGTTGATGACGACCACGGCCTTGTACATAACGAAAGCTCAATTATGGAATGTCAATATCAAATTTCTTGGAAAAAGAGACAATATTCTCAAGCAGATTTTCCCAACCTTCATTTCTCAACTTTTGAATAAGTACTTTTGTAGTAGAAACCATATTCATGGCATTCAAAATATCTTGAGATTTTTGTTGCAAAACTTGACAAAGAACATCAGTAATACCCATGATTTCCTTAATTAAATGTAAAGTAATATGAATTGAAATGAGATAATCAATTTATAAGCAGCTTTCGCATCCCCGCATTGAGAATAAGTGGATCCTTATTTTATTATGGTTTCAAGAACCGAGCAAGTGTCTTCAAACATTCACAGTAGACTGCAAATAGAATAAAAATGAGAACCCCAATGAGAATCACTAGCTCGTTTGATAGTGCCAATTTGGTTAGCTCATTTTCCACTTTCAAGTTCATCAATGACTATCATATGTGCAATATGTGTTGTGACGCCCCCAAATTCCGCTTGGGATTGAACGGACATTTGAAGCGTCGAGACATGCAACACAAGGTTACCTGCCCCCGTTCATGACATATAAGATGCAATGTTCCTAACATGCATCTAGCATTATGCAATATTCGCAGCGGATAATTTTTTTTTTCTTTAGCAATACTATGCACCAAACTAAAAATATCCCAAATACTTGAAACATATTTCATACATAAAGACATACTAAAAAGCCGTGATCACTACACTAGTCCAAAATGGTTGTGATCAAAAGAATACTTGAGATACAACTCCAAAAGTACAAGTATTAACCTAAGTTAAATACTATACCATCATCAACATCGCACCGTAGCCTAGATGACCGTATTCAGATGGTCAGATTCCAATTCTTCTTTGGGTCCTGTAACAAGATCTACCATTCGGGGGGAATGGTAGTTGGGACTACCACAGTGAGATTTGATTACAAATCTCAGTAAGTTAACATAAAACTCACACACAGGTTAAAGATGCATGCATGGCAGTAAAAGCATAAATGCATAAGTAAAGTCGTACATAAGCATAGCATAACTTGACATATAACATGACATAACCAGAACTTAAACGTGAACTGAACTTGACTTAACATGACATGAACTTGAGTTTAAAACATAACATGGACTTGAAATGTAGCATGAACGTAAACATGCATAACATAAATATGAACTTGAAAATAACATAAACTTGAACATATCATGACATAAACGTGAACTTGAGACATACTGTAAACGTGAACTTAACATGATGTGAACATGAACTTGGAACATAACTTGATCATGAACATAACATGTACGTGTACATAACAAAACATGAACTTGATCTGAAACTTGACTTATCATGCACTTGATCTGAAACTTGACTTAATACGTACTCCACAGTTGTTGTGGCCCCACGTATTCTACGTGTCACAATTGCTGTGTCTCACGTAGTGTATGCTCCACAGTTGTTGTGGCCCCATACTTCATGCTCCACAGTTGTTGTGGCCCCATGAATACACGTAACATAAAATATAATACGTACTCCACAGTTGTTGTGGCCCCACGTATACACGTAACAGAAAATATAATACGTACTCCACAGTTGTTGTGGCCCCACGTATACACGTAACATAAAAAATAATACGTACTCCACAGTTGTTGTGGCCCCACGTATACACGTAACATAAAAAATAATACGTACTCCACAGTTGTTGTGGCCCCACGTATACACGTAACATAAAAAATAATACGTACTCCACAGTTGTTGTGGCCCCACGTATACACGTAACATAAAAAATAATACGTACTCCACAGTTGTTGTGGCCCCACGTATACACGTAACATAAAAAATAATACGTACTCCACAGTTGTTGTGGCCCCACGTATACACGTAACATAAAAAATAATACGTACTCCACAGTTGTTGTGGCCCCACGTATACACGTAACATAAAAAATAATACGTACTCCACAGTTGTTGTGGCCCCACGTATACACGTAACATAAAAAATAATACGTACTCCACAGTTGTTGTGGCCCCACGTATACACGTAACATAAAAAATAAAACGTACTCCACAGTTGTTGTGGCCCCACGTATTCTACGTGTCACAATTGCTGTGTCTCACGTAGTGTATGCTCCACAGTTGTTGTGGCCCCATACTTCATGCTCCACAGTTGTTGTGGCCCCATGAATACACGTAACATAAAATATAATACGTACTCCACAGTTGTTGTGGCCCCACGTATACACGTAACAGAAAATATAATACGTACTCCACAGTTGTTGTGGCCCCACGTATACACGTAACATAAAAAATAATACGTACTCCACAGTTGTTGTGGCCCCACGTATACACGTAACATAAAAAATAATACGTACTCCACAGTTGTTGTGGCCCCACGTATACACGTAACATAAAAAATAATACGTACTCCACAGTTGTTGTGGCCCCACGTATACACGTAACATAAAAAATAATACGTACTCCACAGTTGTTGTGGCCCCACGTATACACGTAACATAAAAAATATAATACGTACTCCACAGTTGTTGTGGCCCCACGTATATACGTAACATTAAATATAATACGTACTCCACAGTTGTTGTGGCCCCACGTATTCACGTAACATAAAATATAATACGTACTCCACAGTTGTTGTGGCCCCACGTATTATACGTAACATAACATGTCTTATCTTTCTTAATGCATGAGATATTAATTAATATCATATACTTTTCTAACATGGCGTATACTTGTAAATGACACAATATGATTTAATCATAACATTTCATGGCATACTTAACATGGCATACTTATAACATACATCATTGTATGATAGAAAAGATTATGTAACAGATAATTATTCATGAGAGATTAAATCATACGTAGCAGATAAACATGTAATGACATAGCATGACATGGCATATACGATAACATACATACATAAATTGTAGTTCTCTTACCCATCACACATACACAATAAACTGATAGTAAGTTAGAGGCTAACTTACCTCGATTGTCACGTTCTACGAGAATAAAGTGCGATATACGAGAAACTGTAAAAGGTCATTCTAAAAGTTAGAAATTTAATTACTAACAATTAGAAACATGGAAACAAGTTATCTTAGAGTAAAATTATCATTTTACCCTCTACATGTGGGAAAACGACCATTTTACCCATAACTTAAGGATTTCATATCCTAACTCCAAAAATTTCCAAAATTTACATTCCTCATGTAAATTTTGTTCTAAACTCAAATATCAACTCAGAAAAAAATTTAAAACAAAACAACACTATGGAAAACACACTATGGCCGAAACATCCATAGGCCATTTCTCTTGATTTTTGTTACAATTCCTTCCAACTTCAAAACTCATGCTTAAACCAAAATTTTACAACAAACATCTTCCAATCCTAAGTTTAAAACCATACTTGAAACATCCATTTAGAAAAAGCTAATAATCAACACCAAACTTTTTTGTAAAAAGATCAAAACACTTGAATCACAAGCTTTGTCCTTAAATCAAAACATCTCCAAGAATTCCAAAAAATCTAATCTTACTTCTAACATATTCATAACATCATCCTCAGATAAACCATGCTTTAAATCATCAAACTAAAGTCACCAAAATCACAAAAATAACACTTGGAGTTTTTGATTTTACACTTAGTCCAAAAACAGAAACTTTTTCTTAACTAGCTTTGATAAATCTCTTGATCAATGGCTTAAGAAGGTGAGATCTTTGAAATAAAGTATCACATGGTTTAAAAACGTGTCCTAAAGAATATCCAACCATCAAAATTAAAATCACATGGCTAAAACCCAATAAAACATGGATCTAACCTAAAAACATCAAATCTTAGGCCTAACCGAAATTCTCTTGCATAGAAAAATCATATCTTTGAAACTAATACTAAATATCTCCAAAATAACATCCTAACATGAAAATAAGAGACTTAGGATCATCATATAAAAATATCAAAGCCTTTAGAGTAAGATCAAACCTCAAAATATTCAAACTTTATCCAAATAAAAACTGTTTTGTCACTTCCAGTTTTCATGTTTCTAGATCTAATAAAATCTATCATCAAAATCTTTATTCATGCAACAAAACCTCAATGAAAACTCTTAAACACATTCTAAGAACACTCCATAAAATTTTCGGACCAAGATATATCCATTAGCTTGGTCAAAAACTCCAAAACATAACACACTCTCCAGATTCACGCCCAGAATGACCTTTCCATGGTTAAAAATACTTTTGACCGACCAAATGACCATGGAATGATACGAAAAATACATCTACGGAAACTAGACTCAAAGAGGAACAACTTTTATGAAGGAGTCATCGTGTGAAAATACTTACAAAGGGTCGAAAAACTCCACGCAAAAAGACCCAGAAATCTGCCCGAGAGAGCTCTTTTGGGTTTCTCTCTAAGAACGGGGTGAAGAAATGATTAAAGTGAAGTAAGTGTGTCTTGCACGACTCAAGACTTCTGTAGGGAGAATATTTGGACCTTAATGATCATTGAGTGGAGGTGTAGACATGTGACATAATGTAGAGGATAGTGGGGGGCAAAAGACAACTTACAAAGGCTATGAGACATGGGACTTGATGGGGTGGGTTCCTCCATATTAATGAGTGCAACTTGATGCAATGAATGGTCTGCCAAGTGGGGGAGGAAATTTCTCCAAGAAGCTATGCCAAGGTGGCCAAAATTCGTGGGCTTTAGTGGGCCTTAGTGGGCCTCAACCAAGTGGGCTTCAATTTGGGGTTTAAAGGGGGTTTGGTTAGGGTTTGAGATGCTATCAAGCCCAAATCCAATTTTTCTTGGCCCAATCAAATTTCTAAGGTTTAAAATGTTGGATAAAGATGTCATAATAGGAATTTGAGAAATTAATAGCATGTGAAAGTGATTTAATCAAGTGATTAAACACAATACTAGAAATTGGATCAAAAAGGGTTTGAATGCCAACTTTAGGGTTTGGGGAAACCGTTTAGGGTTTCGGTTTCAACCAAGTTTTTGGGGTTTCAAAAGGATTCCAACCATTTAGGGTTTTACTAGGGTTGAAACCCTCTTCATCTAACTCAATTTGGTTGATCAGATGAAAAAAAACTGTTTTGCTTAGGTGGCATGATCTCACACATTGATTTCCTTCACAAATCCATCTAATGGTTTCTCTTTGTGCCAAGTATCTAATACTATTCATTATGTGTGGTTAAGATCTTGCCAAGTGTCCAAATAAAACTTCTCTAACCTAATTTGGACATTTCACACTGTGATTTTGAAACCACTGCACTTAGTACGCTTATCGAGGTTACTATTCACTCCGAAAAAGTGCATAATAAACTTAGTACTGAAAAATCCTAAATATTCAACTGAGTCTAGTGGCGTAAACTATAACGTAATCTGACACTTCTAACTACCTCAAACAAATAAAATCACATTTCTGGCACCATAGTGAGTGATAAAACTAATTATGTTGACATACTAGAACTTATGCGATTAGCCGATTCGTAAAAACTTATGGGGTTTTCACGAGATTTCTAATGTCTATAGAAATTCCACCATTGAATTTCTAGCGGGCTGTTACATGTGTTGCCTGAGCAGCTTGTAATTCATCATGACGTTTACATGAAGTGCCCACCACATTTATAATAAAGTTTAAATTTGAGAAAAAATCATGAACAGAAACCATCTCTCTAGATGCAGTGACTAATACTAACTATAATCGATGAGCAAAACAATGGACATAGTATGCATATGGGCAATATTTAAGAAATAATGCTTGCAATCCGTTCCATTCACCACGCATATTACTAGCACCATCATATCCTTGTCCACGAATATTTTAAATATCAAGACAATGATGAGAAATAATTGCAGATATTTTATTCTTTAGAGTCAATGCCGATGTATCTTTAACATGTACAAGATCAAAAAATCGTTCTTGTATAAAACTATTAACATCAACAAATCTCAAGATTATAGCTATTTGCTCCCTCTTAGACTCATCTCGTGCCTTATCAACAATAATGCAAAATCGAGAATTCCCAACATCTTCACGAATTTTATTTCTTACTGTTTTTTGCAAGAATTTCTAAAATCTCTTTTTGAATTTGGAGTGAAGTATACTTTGAGGATTTAAGAGCATTTTCCAAAACAAGTTTTCCAACTTTGTCATTATACGAAGCCAAGAGTTTAAGCATCTCCAGAAAATTACCTCGATTTTTTTAATCAAGGGTCCCATCATAACCTCTAAATGCACATCCTTGAAATGCAAGCCATCGAACAACATCAATAGATGTTTTTACTCGGAGTCGATTGTTGAGAATTTGTTCAGAGTTTTGTGCATTCATTACTTTATCAAGATGCTGTGATTGTTTCAATAAACTTTCACAAGATTTCACAGCATTATTATGACAAGAACAAGGATCATCCCCAATATGATTAAAAAAGGCACAATGTTTTTCAGCATTAATTTTCTTCCAATTTCTAAATCCCATGACAGTAAATATATCCCATCCAGAACATTGAGATGCTTTTATTGTAAAAAAATAACAAGGCAAACAATATGCAACATCTTTTGATGGAGAATACTCTAACCAAGATCCAAATTGTACGAACCATGAAACTTGAAAGCGACGAGGATGCTTTATAGAACCAGAAAATGGATATTTTGATAGATGTATTTGATATGGACCCATTTTTAAATAAGCTCTTTTTATTTCATCACACTGATTGACTGGGTAATCCCATATAGGAGGGCATAATCTCGGATCTCGTTGTAAGAAAGATATATCAATCTCTTTAGAATAAAGTGTTGACGATGTAAAATGAATTCCTTCAGATTTTAAAATTAGAGAGTTAAGATCATGATTTTTCTCAGGTTCAATCCTTGAAATTTTAGAAGAATTTTCTGGAAGATCAACTTCTTTTCTTTTGAAGAATGAGTCGATAGTTTTTAATTTAGACATCATTCATGAACCTAAATTCAAATTCAAATTTAAACATATAAAATGAACTTAGAAACTTAGATAAACTTTATAGATTCTAATAATAAGGTCTCAAATTAAAATCAAACAATTTAAAATTGAAAATCAAACAATTTATTAAAACACATAATACTATATAAAAAAAACTTAAATCAGTACATACAACCAAACACAATTAATCTATGTAATATAAATATAGATAATATGATTAATACTAATATAAACTTTTATAAAGAAAAAAGACATACTTGCGTGCAGATAAAGGAGTAAGGTGTAAAGAAATAGTGTTCCGTGGGATTGTGAGATGAGAATTGGCAGTCTGGCAGGGGCTATCAAATACGTCTGTTAATTTACTAAAAAACAAAATGTTAGTTTTCTATATATAAAAAAAATCATTAATCTACTAAATAAATAAAGTGTTAATATACTAAAGGTATTAATCTATTAAATAAATAAATAATATTTTGAATTTGTAGTGAATAGTGAGGCTGTGAGTGTGAATCTGTGATAGCCTAGTATCCACTATCGAAGATTAAAAAAAAAGGGCAAAAAGTAACTGAGACAAGACAAAATGTCATTCTTTAGTCTTAACCCATTTGGCTATTTGACCTTAACTCGTAAGGTTCCACTGGAAGCTTCAAAAATCAAAAGCCAAAAAGGGACGAATGACGATTCAGGCGAACCTTTGTCTGGAGATGGAGCGCGAGCGAGAGAAGAGCAAGGTGAGAATTGAGAAAAAAATTTTGGTCCTTTGCAAATCAGGAAAATGGAAATGGGTTAGTCAGTCAATGGTCGCACCTCACGGGTAAAGCTTGCTTCTTTTCTTCTTCATTTGAATCCTTTTGATGTTGAAAAATGGAGAAAACATTTTGTGAAGGACAAGAGATGTTATGATGTTGAAAAATGGAGGAAAAAAAATGTGAAGGATGAGATGTAAAGTATTGTTGTGCTGTGTGTGAAGGTAATACAATCTGTAAATTAGTAGATGGCAGTCTAGCAGATTGTCATAAGCTATAACATAGAGATGAAATTCTTTAGAAAATGGAAAGATGTTAGAAATTATACCGATTATAGTTAGAATTTTATTTATAAAAAAAATATGTATTTTATTTTATATGAGATGTGTTTTATTTATTTCATTTTTATATCATATTTAATTTTTAGAGGGATGAAAATAATTTTTAGGGGGGCCAATACATTATAAATTAATATTATTTTATTAAATTAAAAAAATTAACATGTATAATTTTTTTTCCAAATTTCTGGGGAGCATGGCTCCGCCACTGCTTCCGCATTTTAGGCCTATAGAAATTCAAATGAAATGGATTATTAAACAACCATTTTGATGATTAAACTCAATGAACATAAATATGAACATACCTCATTGTCAAATGACAAATTATGCCTAGGAAGAACCCAAAAGATGTACTACTCTTTATGTCTATATGTCACAAAATGCAGCACATGAGAATTGAGATTTGGGAGGATTCGCCCGCAGGGTGACTATTAATAGCAAGTTCTTCTCTCAAAACCAATCGAAATGAGAAAACTAGGCTCATTGCTAACCTAATACTATTCAGAAATAGAATGGCAAGATTTTACTCTAGATTTGGGACTCAATTTTATGAAAACTTGATAAAATCAAAACCAACAATGAAACTCAATAAATCATAGATAAATTATCACAACCGCAAACAAAATCCACAACACATTAATCATAACAGAACTTAGAAAAATAGAGAGAGATATCAGTCTTTACTGCCAAACATCGAAAAATGAATTGATTCACTAATCCAACAAAAGCTAACGACTGCAGCTGCAGCAACAGATGGTAGAGGTGGCTCACAAGAGAAGAGATCAAGCTCCATTTAGATACCAAGAGTATTTCAGATGATCTGTGAATAGTAATTACGTAATTTGAGAACAGTTGTATCCCCAAACAGGCCCAAAGAGACAAAGGCTAGGGACCTGTTGGGTTCAAAGAAATGTGAAGGGGGGAGGGTAGGAGAAACAATGAACACAAGCAGACGATTTTATTGATTCTGTCTTTAAGAGGAATGATGTTGTTCTGTCGTCACAACAGTATTGTTTCGCTTAGGTTCTAATTTGTAATGGTAGCATATAGCATGTACAACCCGCTATCTATTACTCTGAAACCACTATTCACCCCTACACCACCCTCATCTAGTGGCAGATAGTAGTTTTGATTATCCTCCCCCAAATAGGTGGGATAAACGGCCACATGCTTTTGGATTTCTAGACCATACCAAATAATTGGCCTTAGTTAAGAGCTAAATTTTATTTTCTTATTGAAACTATTAGACAGCTGCAAAACCTACATGGATACTAGCAGGGGATAGATTACTAACCTAGATTATTTCTTTTAAAAAAAGATTGGAGAAATCTTCCCACTGGTCAATCTACTATCCCTCAAAAAGCATCACTCTAATAGAAGTTTGCCATGTAACTCTTCCATTTCACATCCCATATGCCTAATTATAACTGATAATCAAATGTGAAAAAAGCTCCTCCCTTGTAAAAAAATCCCCTTCCCTGCCATGAGAAAATCTCCTTCCCCTTTCCCTCTTCCACTGAAGCTCCCTACCCTCCACTGAAGCCCATCGACCCTCCCCCTCTCCCAAAATCAACGTCGGTGGCATCCCTCGACCTCAAGTCATGACGCTACCCTCCAGTAACTCTTCCACCTCAATGCCCCCTTCTGTCCCCCTCTCTCGTTGACCCTCCCCCCCCCCCTTAGAACCAAATCATGAAACAGATTCTGTTGTGGACTTCCAAACCCTAAACTAGATTTCGTGGACTTTCAGATTCGAGCCGTGGTGTGAATCAATTGGCACAATCTCTCTAAACGCCTTGTTAAGGATGTGTCTCACTTCCAATCTGCTACTATGCGGCCGTACGTCGCTGGTTGAACTTGAAGGGGCTTCTCCTGCAAACACTCCGATGCTTAAGTTAGTTTTTTTTAGAGAATATCGTATCTGTTTGCTTAATTATCAAGGGTTACCAATATATATAGACTCGCTTGCTGTACATATCTTGCTCAGGATTTATCGGAACGAATTACCTTCAAATTTTAGGATTTTGAATGATAATTTCTCATCACTTCCTGTTATTTCTCAGATTTCCGTTAGAGGCGGTTGCTATGCATATCTTGTTTCTAACTCCTCTTGATTACCCTCTTTATGACTTTTGGGCCCATCCTATGGGCTTCCCGGATTCTTTATATCGTAGGCCTCCTTATACATTCTTGGGCCCTTTAATTGGAATGGCCTCTCCAGTTGCCCCGCCAATTCTATTTGTCATCTGGCAGATAGAATTTACCTTGGTCGAACTTGTTGTTACGAAGATGCTGGGTGTGGTTGCATGGGCTTGGGTATTTGGAAAACGGATAGACATGGACACAGGCCCAAGTTTTCCATGGTTTCTTGGTATTTCCCGGCCCGTCAAGCCTGTCGTTTTATGTCATTTCATTTTTCCCGAAAAAAGATTTTTTTTTTTTTTAAGAATCAGGGTTTCCCATCTGATGGGCCCCAAGGTGGACCATAGATTCTCCATCCATAGACTTGAGTTTGGCTTTCTTGGGTTGGTTTTTCCAATATTGTTGTTGGGTCTCAAAGCGAGTCGATTGGGGTTCACATCACCATCATTTCCCGCCATTGTGTAAGAGGAAAAAGTACCGCTTTCTTGCGTCGGTTTGCCTTCTTCATCAGTTCCAGGCTACCTTAACAGTTTATGTCTGTTGGCACTTCGCATTTCATTATCCTTCAAATATTTCGTCTTTCCTTCTTCTCTCATTTCTTCCTCTACTACACTTCCTGTCCTTCTATTCTTGCTTTTTTCTTTGCTCACCCCGACCCTTTTTGCAATCTTCTTCATCCAACTTCAATGGCTCCTCATAATGAAGGCGAGGTTTCTTCAAGCCCCTTCGAGATCCCTAAGGGCACGTTGCTGGATACCGATGGCGTTCAGCCATTCGTGAGAAAAATTTTGCCAAGATTTGGGAAGAGTTTTGTATTCCCGAAACTATTATTCTAGGACTTATTGACTCCTGGTGCTGCGATGATGAGGGTTTTGCCACTGGCTATTTCTGTTGCCCTACTGCGAAACGGGCTGAGGCTCCCATTTTCTCGCCCTCTTCGTGGCATTTTGGACCTCCTTAACATAGCCCTTGCCCAACTACATCCTTTCGCATTGAGGGCATACCTTTGTGCTTGTATTGTTTTCCGAATGGCTCTAGAGCCTCTTGGTGACCCTTACCTTGACTTGACGGCTCGGGAATTTTTGGCGTTCTACTCATTGAGGGAAGCCTCTAAGGGCAACGTCCTTAGCTTCCGCAAGAAAGATGATGGGCACGGATTGGCCCGGTTTGAGACTCGCCACTCTAACGCAAAGGCGTGGACCACCAGCCTCTTCTATATCTCTGGTCAAGGTTGGGAATACCTTGGCGCGGAGGAAGTTTTCCACGACTTTCCAGTCAAGGCGATCTAGCATCCTCTTCCCGACGAGAAGGAGCTGTGGCTCAAAATGGAGCCTCTGTCTCGTCGCGAGCTGGCTCGAATTGAGACTGTTCGTTCTTGGGCCAAAGCTACCCCTGAGGCGCTTTGGACTGACGTATTTCTGACCAAGATCCATATTGATCGGTTCTTGATGTCTCCCAACCAGTCTATTACCAAGGGCGCGACTTCATGATCTCGTCCACTATTCCCCCTCCCATGGCGAAGCCCTCAGAGAAAACTTCGCGATCTACGTCTTCCAAGAGGAAGGCCCATTCGGAAGAGGTGGAGGAGGAGGAGGCCGTCGAGAAGAGGGAAAAAAGAAGTAAGAAAAAAAACGACGGAGAGACTGATGAGGCTGAAGAAAAAGGAGAAAAGAGAAGCAAGAAAAAGAATAAGGGTGGTGGACGCCAAAAGAAAACTCGTTCTGAAGATTTCTCTCCGCCTTCTTCTCTTCAACAGGAGAATCTGGCGTCCACTGGGGGCGCCCAGATTCTAGTGTCGCAGCTAGATAACCCTTCTCAGGCACCTGCGTAGCCAGCCGCCATTGAGCCTTCGTTGCCCCAACCAGAGGTCCTCACCCTAACCTCAGGGGAAAGCCATCGCCAGGGCTCCACCCCTCCTGGCACCAATAAGCCTTCCTCGCATGTTCCCTCTTCGTCATCGTCACGTCCTCACAACCTAAGGGACGTGGAGGGTCTAGCCGAGCTAGCCCTTTTTAACTTGGCTACCTCTCTTCAAGTAGTGCCTAGCACGCCAGAGTCTACCACGACTCCAGCACCTGCATTTGAGTTTCCTGTACTGGAGGGGTGAGTGAGTCAGGTTGAGCTGGGCGCAAAGGTTGTTGTAGCCCTCAACCTTGATTCTATTACAGTGGCGGGAGCTTGCTCGCCCCCTTCTTCCTTCATTTCTCATGTTGAAGCGGCCACTGTTTTGCTCGTGAGTGGTTGCACGGAGACACCAGGAGTCTTACCTTCAAAAGGGGTGGAAGGTACATGCAAGAGTGCCCCTTCATGCACAGCTGAAGCAGGCGGCTAGGTTGGTTCACACCCAATTTCCTTAGAGGGCTTACCAGATACCATCTTTGGGGGAAAAACCCCGTCGCCAGTTGGTAGCGGGCCTGGACTCGCTCTTCCTCCTCAACCTGCCTCCTCTTTTGGCGGGGATACTGACTCCTTTCTTGAGGATGAGTGGGCGAATTTTCTTGAGGCTGACTTGGCCTCCTCATCGCCCTCCCTGCCCCCTGTACGTTTGGGTGACTTATTGGGGAGGACGACAACTTCGTCTGTGAGGCTTGAGGGAGAATCCCTTCCAAATCTTGGCGAGATTGTGTGGGGGGATGCCAGCGGTGGCAATTCTTCTACAGCTGCAAACTCCCAGGTTGAGGCCATCGCCCAGATGGCTAACCTTTGAGAAGTTGGCTTTCTAAGGTATTATTCCTTTTGTCCCCCTTTGGTACATACCCCTTTTATGTTTTTGCCTATCTCCTCTTACTTGTTTTTCTTCTTGCAGGGCATCAACGATTTGGCAGCGTGGATAGTTGCTGACTGTTACTGTCTTGAAAAGGAGGTCAGAGAGCGACGCCAGCTATGCTACATAGCCAAGCGAGCATCTGAGAGGTGCGCGAGCTGACAAAGCTGAATTGGCCACCTTGACTGAGGACAAGGAGGAGTTGAAGTCCCTATTAGAGCAGTCTAAGGGCTATTCCCACTCTTTGCAGGGCGACCTTGAGCTACATGAGGCTGAGGTCCTGGAGCTATGAGAGGTTGTCCGCCAGGCAAACGAGGTCAAAGTTAAAGATAACTTTGCCTTGTCCATTTTCCGCTCTGAGAGGGACTCGATCAAGTGGCAACTTTTAGAGGCTCAGGAGGCCCTTAAGGCTGAAAGCTCTCAGTCAAGATCTGAGCTCATTGCCTGTGACAAGGCATTATCTTCCCTTCGTGGAGACCTGGACCATTCTCAAGACAACTGCAAGTCCTCTGAGAAGAGTCTTCGAGAGGCAAACTAGGCCCTTGGAGCCTGCCAGCGAAGTCTGGTTGAGAAGGCAGGGGAGTTGACTGCTGCTCAGGAGGAGGTTGCACGGCTTCACGCCTAATTAGCCCACGTCCCTACTACAAGGGACGACGCCTTTGCTTACGGGCATGGTAGTGGTATCCTGAGGCTGAGGAATCGTCTCTTCGTTGATCCTGCCACCAACCTCAGGACTCTTAACTTGGAGTTGTTCTATCTTGAGGAAGCTGCCCGCTGCACTGTTGACAAGTTTGGGGGGAAAGAAATGCCCGATGTCTTTTTGAACGTGCTGCCAGCTTTCCCACTAGACGATGCCTCTTAACCATTGCTGCCCTTTGTACATTTGAATATACATAATTCCTTGATGTTTCTATTTTTTTGTATACTTGTAATAATGGACTCTGATCTGCTCTGTATGAATGCTTAGGCTATTGCACCCTTTTAATTCCTATCTTTTTCATGGCATCACAAGCAGCTAAGGTTTGTCTTTGGTATTTAAGGTTGGCGTGGTCTAAGGACCTACGCGCCCTTTTTGCACGGCATCACAAGCAGCTAAGGCTTGTTTTTGGTGTTTAGGGTCGGTGTGGTCTGAGGACCTACACACCCTTTTTTCATGGCACCACAAGCAATTAAGGCTTGTCTTTGGTGTTTAGGGTCAGCGTGGTTTGAGGGCCGACGTGCCCTTTTTTTATGGCACCACAAGCAGCTAAGGCTTGTCTTTGGTGTTTAGGGTCGGCGTGGTCTGAAGACCTACGCGCCCTTTTTGCATTGCACCACAAGCAGCTAAGGCTTGTCTTTGGTGTTTAGGGTCGGCGTGGTCTGAGGACCTACGCGACCCTTTTTTCATGGCACCACAAGCAGCTAAGGCTTGTTTTTGGTGTTTAGGGTCGGCGTGGTCTGAGGACCTACGTGCCCTTTTCTCATGGCACCACAAACAGCTAAGGCTTGTCTTTGGTGTTTAGGGTCGGTGTGGTCTGAGGACCTACATGCCCTTTTTTCATGGTACCACAAGAAACTAAGGCTTGTCTTTGGTGTTTAGGGTCGGCGTGGTCTGAGGACCTACGCACCCTTTTTTCATGGCACCACAAGCAGCTAAGGCTTGTCTTTGGTGTTTAGAGGTCGGTGTGGTCTGAGAACCTACGCGCCCTTTTTTCATGGCACCACAAGCAGCTAAGGCTTGTCTTTGGTGTTTAGGGTCGGCGTGGTCTGAGGCCTACGTGTCCTTTTTTCATGATCGAATTCACTCCGGGGATTCTTTCCTTTGCTCAGAAAAATGAATGAAATGGGGTGTTTCCATAAATAGTGATAACGCCAACATTGGACAAAAACGATGAAAGGGAGTACTTAAACAAAAAATAATACGACAATTATTGATAAAATTTCTTCAAGTGCTCTGCGTTCCAGGGGTGTGGCAGTTCTTTGCCCTCGCTGTCTTTCAATCGGTACGATCCGGGTCTGTTATTGGCTATTACTAGATAAGGACCTTCCCATCGAGGTCCCATCTTCCCTTCACCTAGCGTAGTCACCTCGCTCTTCTTTAGAACCAGGTCGCCTACTTTAAAAGTTCTGGGCCTAACTCTTTTACTGAAGTACTGCTCGGCTTTCTTCTTTTCTTGTAGCATCCAAGCCTCTCCTATCTCTCTTTCTTCTTCGAGTAAGTCGAGGTACTCTTCTATCTTTCTGTCATTCTAGGTACCTGAGAATCGGCTCATCTTGTAGGTTGGTAGCCCTACCTCCACTGGTGTAACCGCCTTGCATCCGTACACCAGTGTAAATGGGGATTCTCCTGTCGGAGTTTTTGTTGTAGTTCTGTAAGCCCAGAGTACTCCTAGCAGCTCATCTGCCCAATCCCCTTTTTTCTCCATGAGCTTCTTCTTAAGGATTGAGAGTAACGCTTTGTTTGTTGCCTCAGCTTGGCCATTTGCTTGAGGGTGGCCTGGGGAGGAATACTTAGCCTTGATCCTCAATTCAGCACACCATTCCCTGTAGTGGTCCGAGTCAAACTGGCGCCCATTGTCGGTTATAATACTATGAAGAATTCCGAATCTGCAAACGACATTTTTCCACAGAAATTTTGTCACGACCTTGCCTGTGATTGTTGCCAACAGTTCTGCTTCCGCCCATTTTATGAAATAATCGACGGCGACTATCATAAACTTTACACCACCTTTTCCTGGCGGGAAGGGCCTCACCGGGTCCACACCCCATTAGGCGAAAGGCCATGGTGCTGTCACCGACGTCAATTCCTCCAGAGGGGCATGTGGTACAGGTGCGTAAGTTTGGCATTTTGCACATTTCTTGGTGAACTCCCGTGCATCTCTCAGGGTGTTAGGCCAGTAATATCCTGCTCGAACTACTTTTCTAGCTAAGGTTCTCCCCTAGAGTGATTTCCACATATCCCCTCGTGTATTTCAGCTAGGACGTACTGTGCTTCTTGTGTGGAGATTCATCGCAGCAAAGGGACAGAAAAACCTCTTTTATACAGGATTCCATCGATGAGTAGGAATCGAGCCTCCCTTTTCTTTATCCTTCTCTCCTTTCCTCTTTCTTTTGGTAATTTTCCTTCCTCCAGATACTCTACTACCCTGTCCACCCAATCTAGGGTACTTGACCCTAAGACTCCTACCTCTCTGCCAACTGCTGGTACTTCAATGACCCTCCTTTCTACTTGCCACGGCAGGGATACTTCCTCCCCTCCTGATGCCGCTTGTGCCAACCTATCCGCGACCTTGTTGTCTATTCTTGGTATCTGGGTTATAGCAAAGTATGAGAAAAGATCTCGTATTTCATAGACTCGTGCCAGATATTTCTTTAACTTCTCGCCCTTCATAGCGTATAGTCCCAAAACCTGATTTACTACCACCAGTGAATCTGACCTGGCATCCACCTCAGCTGCCCCTATTTGGGCAGCCATAGACATTCCCGCTATGAGAGCTTCATATTCGGCTTCGTTATTAGTTACTTTAAATGCCAGCGTGGCCATGTAATACCTTTCTTGGCCGTCAGGACTCAGTAAATGTATCCCTATGCCTCTGCCCCCATGGCAAGATGACTCGTCTATAGATAGCACCCATAGCTTCCTTGACGGTGCTACTGCTTCCTCCTAGGGAAAATTTGAGAATTCTGCTACAAAATCCGTCATCGCTTGTCCTTTGATCAATTTCCTTGGCTCATACTCTATATCGAACTCGCTTAGTTCGATTGATCAACCTATCAGCCTTCCTGTGCAATCAGGCTTCCTCAATTTTTTCGCTAAAGGAGCCTCCGTCAGTACTTTTACTGCGTGGACTTGGAAATAGGGACAGAGTTTTCTAGTCGCCATCACTAAGGCGAACGCCAGTAATTCAACTTGAGGATACCTAGCTTCTGCTCCTCTGAGTGCTCTACTCACATAATTCACCGGATGTTGGACGGTTCCTTCTTCCTTTATGAGAACGATGGATATGGCGTGCAGGGAGACTGCTAGATACACGTAAAGTATGTCGCCCTTTTCTGGTCACTTTAAAAGGGGCAGACTGAGTAGATACTGCTTTAACCTCCCAAATGCTTCGTCACACTGTTCATTCCATGGATGCACCATTCGCAGCACTTGGAAAAAGGGGCGGCATTTATTTGTTGACCTGGCTATGAACTTTCCCAGGGCAGCCATTCTCCCCGCCAGTCGCTAAGTGTTGTTCAAGTTTTTTGGAGGTCTCATATTGATTATGGCCTCTATCTTATCTAGAGAAGCTTCAATTCCTTTCTCAGACACGATGAAGCCCAAGAATCTCCCTGACTAGACCTTGAAAGCACACTTCGCGGGGTTCAACCTCATTTTATAATGGCGTAAAATTTCAAATGCCGCCCATAAATCTGCGAGGTGTTGGGCGGGCTCTTTGTTTTTTACTAGCAGGTCATCCACGTATACCTCCATAGATCTCCCAATTTGCTCCTTGAACATCCAATTCACCAGCCTTTAGTAGGTCGCCCCTGCATTCTTCAGGCCAAAAGGCATAACTTAGTAGCAATATAGCCCTCGGTCTGTTATGAATGATGTCTTTTCCTCATCTGCTGCGTTCATCCGTATCTGGTTATATCCTGAATATGCATCCATGAAGTGAAGCTTAGCATATGATGCCCCGCCGTAGCATCTACAATAACGTCGATGCGAGGTAAATGGAAGCTATCTTTTGGACAAGCCTTATTTAAGTCTGTGAAGTCTACGCACATTCTCCACTTCCCATTCACCTTCTTCACCATAACAACGTTGGATAACCACTCCGAGTAGTGGGCTTCTATGATGAAGCCGGCTGTGAGCAATCTCTCCACCTCTTCACTAACGACGGCATATTTTTTCGCACTAAATGACCTCCTCTTCTAGCGCACTGCCTTGCACGCTGGGTCTACGCCTAAACAGTGTTCGATGAT
Organism: Carya cathayensis; assembly: GCA_011037825.1. Classification (NCBI taxonomy): domain Eukaryota; kingdom Viridiplantae; phylum Streptophyta; class Magnoliopsida; order Fagales; family Juglandaceae; genus Carya; species Carya cathayensis. Next base: position 103,091 of record QGSO01000600.1, read on the forward strand.
CTCGTTATCTATGCCGGGCATCTCTTCATGGCTCCACGCGAAGATATCCCTGTGTTCCACTAACAACAGTACCAGGGCTTTTCTATCTATTGGTGGGACTTGTGTCCCGATACAGGTAGTAGTCCACGGGCAGTCAGCGTATAATGTTACGAGATCCAGAGGCTCGTTGACTTCTGCATGTTGCTGACCTCAATCATCCCTGATTTTCGTGTCCCTCTCGTAAGTTGCTGCTACAGGCGGTGGGAGGGGCAGCAAGGCCCCATCTTGTCCTGCCACCATGCAGACTTCCTTCTTGACTTCTCTTAATTCTTGCACATAACATTCTCGAGCCAGGGCCTGCTCACCTCTTGCCTCTCCCACGCTGCCATCTGTTGGGAACTTTATCTTGAGATGGTAGGTGGATGTTACAGCCCTCAAACGGTTAAGCGTCGGTCTTCCTAATATAGCATTGTAAGAGGAAGGAGCTTTTACTATTAAGAAATCGGTCATGGTTGTTACCATCCATGTCCTAGTTCCAGCAATTACTGGAAGCATGATTTTTCCTATAGGCTAAATAGTTCCCCTAAGAACCCATTTAATGGTGTTGGGGAAATCCTCAGTTTTTCAACATCAATCCCCATTTTGACAAATGCTTCCCAGAACAATATATCAGCCGAGCTCCCATTATCTACCAGTACCCGCCTGGTATTATAATTTGCTATTACCAGTGTTATTACTAGAGCATCATCATGCGGATACAGGACTCCTTCCCTGTCTGCCTCCTCGAAGGATATCACCATTTGCTCACCGCCAAGCTTTGGTTGCTTGGGTGCTCTATCCGCCATGAATACCTTTTCATATCTTGCCTTTCGTGCGTATGCCTTTCGGCTGGATGTGGAGGTACCTCCTCCAGCAAAACCTCCTGCTATAGTCCTTATTTCCCCTGTGGGTGCCCTGTTCCTGTCACCTCTTGGGGGTAATTTCACCCTCTTATCATGGCGATCGTCAACACGACGCCTCCTTTCTAGACTGCTACCCCGCCTTGTTCCTTGCCTAGTCTTCTAACGCCTTTTAGGCTTTGACCGCTCCGCCACCATTCGCTCCAACTCACCGATCCCCGCTAACTCTGCAACTCTCTTTCTCATGGTTGTGCAATCTTCAGTCCAATGAGAGGTCGTCTGATGATACTTGCAGTATCGATCGCCTGTTTGGATGGGGTGGCGGCTTTCCTTTTCTTTCTCCTCTTCTCGCACACTTAAATTGTTATGCATCAGTCTGAGGCTACGATCCGACCGCCCTTCCCGTGCTCTTTCTCTTCTACTTGGTTTACACTTCTTGTCCGCTTGCCTGCTTCTCCACTTGCTCTTGGCATCTTCTGCACAAGGGTCCACCAGTGCTTGCAGAGTATCTTTTGCATTGACGAAATCATCTGCCCTGTCCATGAATTCCCTGGGGTGGAAGGAGTCCTTGGGTCAACTCCGCCATGAAAGGACTAAGCGGCCATACTCCTCCTAAGAGGGTGGCTAGATTAATTTTCTCATCTTGGTCGGTCGTTGTCAAGCGTTCTTTGTTGAAACGGGCCAAGTAGGCCTTTAAATTCTCATCCTCCTTTTGCTTAATCGTTAATAGATAGGTGGCTGGGTGCCGACGTCTCCTGCTTGGCATGAACTGGGTTAGGAACTGCTTTGCCAATTCCTCAAAGCTGTCTATTGATTTCGGCTTGAGGGTCCCGAACCAACCCCTAGCAGTTCCTCTCAGGGTCAGAGGGAAAGCTTGGCACGCAATCTCTCCCTGGAAACCGTGGAGTGTGATATGAGTTTTGAAGTTTTCCAGATGATCTACTGGGTCCTTGGACCCATCATACATCTCTATCTGGGGAAATTTAAATTTTGGCGGGAGCGGCACGGTCATATTACGTGCGTTGTATGGCAGATCTGTTTGGTGTAGTAAACTTTCTACCGAGGAAGAACTGCCCATCTTTTTTGCCATCAAGGGTTACCTGTATATATAGATTCGCTTGCTGTACATATCTTGCTCAAGATTTATCGAAACAGATTACCTTCAGAATTTAGGATTTTGAATGATAATTTCTCATCACTTCTTGTTATTTCTCAGATTTCCGTTAGAGGCGGTTGCTATGCATACCTTGTTTCTAACTCCTCTTGATTCCCCTCTTTATGGCTTTTGGACTAATCCTCTAGGCTTCCTGGTATTCTTTATATCGTGGGCCTCCTTATACGTTCTTGGGCCCTTTAATTGGAATGGCCCCTCCACCCCTGACAACATGACACTCAAACGACAAGATCGGTGCCGTTTCCATTCTTAGCCAACAAGATCCCCAAAATCTCTAGTATGCCCTTTTGTTCAAGTTTGGAATTCACATAACTGGCGTTTGGAGGCAAAGATATCTTTCGAATAGTTGTTTGTTGCATCATCCTCTCTTGTTTTTCAAAATCCTAATCAAATGATATGGATGTAAAAACAAAAAATTAATAAACACAACATCGAAAATTCCATGAAGCATTATCTAGTGATTTATGGGTTCAAATGGACTGAAAGAATGGTACAACAATTTTTATCTATCTTGTTAGTTTCAATTGACTAAACCATAATCTAGTTACTTGTTTTCATCTTACAGGAGTAACATTTCTTGTCAAAATGCTTGAGTCACTCATTTAATGTGCCCATGTAGTGGACATCTTAGTAATACTTGGGTGTGTTCAAGTGTGCACGATTACTAAGCTGAAGTTATTTCACATTACTAATATCATCAGTATTAGGTTAGTAAGATGAGAGAACAAAGAAGTTGGGGCTCAAATTTACAAATGAAATAAATCCCAGGCCACTTAACTCAAAAGGAGAGGCAAAAATGGTGCGATTACTATATTGAAGTAGTGGATATATTAGGCTAAAATGGTTCTACTACTATATTGAAGTAGTGGATATATTAGGCTAAAATGGTGTTGTTATTATAGTCAAGTGTGGTTTGCATGTAAATTAATAGACAATCTCACATTCTTCAGCCTAGCTAGGTAATTGTTGCGCCTAAACTTTGACTTAAACTAGTGAACCAAAAATTTAGTGCAGTTTTACCTGCAAGTATACAGGTGTCGTAGTATCTTACAAGGTCGAATCCACAGGGATTGACTTATGTGATAAAGAAAATAAACTCAAACAAATGAAAAGAAAATACTAAAAGAGATGTGCGATCGAATATAAAATGAGATTATTAAGATGATGATTTTTGACGTAATAGAATAAAACGAAAATGATAAAATGAATTGATATGGAAAAAGACTAAGGTTTCGAGGATCTGTCTAATAATTTAAAATATTGTTTCTGATCGAATTACTTCAATTAAACTAGAATAATGATTCCATTTAATTGGAAGATTTAGCATTTAAGGTCAAGAAAAATAGTCACTAATGATTGAGCATGAATGATTGATGATTAAAACATTCACAAATCTATTTGAATATCACAGGGATTCCTTAAGCATCCATTGTATTTGGAAATCACAATGAATCAAGATAAATATATAGATAATCAAAATATCCAATAATAAAATCCTCCAATCGATTAAGCTCACAAAATAAATTTTATGCCGAAAACAATGTTTAAATCATTAAACTTCACCTCTAACCTTAGTATGAAAATTTAGCCAATCATGTTCATCACAAGTGTTATAAAAATTAAATAAACATTCTCCATGATAATATTAAAATAAAACACAATAAAACAACACAAGAACATAAAAGGGAAGAGAAAATAAGAGTTAAAAACTCCCTCTCCGTTCTGTAAATCTCTAGCTCCCACAATGAACGTAAAAGAGAAAACCAGCCTTCCATTCAAGTCAGTCCATTTGCTTCAAACCAGCTCCTTCGTTCGTTTCTCTGTTCTATTTTTCTTCTCTCGCTCAGCTCAAAACCAGCAAGCCCAAGACCACTTACTGTCCAGCTACTCTCACAAAGTCTCTAGACCTCTTACAAGACCAAGCTCCAGCAAATGAAAACTCCACTTTCGTAAACCTCCTTAGCCCAGCGTCCTCCTCAACGTTCCGTTTGCCAGCCGAAAAGTCACTCCAGCATCTGCAAGTCAAGAAAAGAATCAGCTCCTTCTGTTTCGTATCCTTTTCCTCCTCAAAACGAACATGGAAATCTCTTGCTGCTCTGTTTCTTTGCTCTAAAAATAGAGCTGAAAGTGCAGACTCCAAACGTAAAATCCCTTCCGTTTTACGTGAAGTCCCTGCTACTCTCCGTAAACACCAGCAGCTCCTCTTCCATCCCACGTCAAAACCTCTCCCCAGGTCTTAGTCTGTCAAAAGCCAGAGAAAGAACTCCTTCCTTTCTTTGAAGTGCAGCATCAAGAAAAATTCCTCCTGTTGAAGAAGAATACAAGCCTCAAAATGAAACGTAAGTCTCTCCTCACTTTCCGTAAAAATTGACTCAGACCAAAAAAAAACAACAACCGCCGATGAAAAATAGTTCTGTAAAATCCCAGCCTTTTCTTTCAATGTCCTTCCTTTCTCGCTTTCCATTTGCCAGCCCCCTCAACTTATTCCGTTTTCTTATTTTTTGGTGGTTTTACATTGACAACGTGCCTCTCTCCGTAATTTTTGTTCCCTTGTTTTTCTTTTTCCACACTTGCTTCTTCACTTTCAGCCCCCTTCTGTGACTTTCACTTTGCATGTACTGTCCACCGAACTATTTTCTTCACCGCGTGCGTCTATGAACATCCCAAATAGGAAAGTCATCCTCATTTTGTATCTTTTTCATCTGCCCAAGTCCACCATTTCCTTTCTTCTCTTTGTTTATCTTCTGCATATTTCTTTATGTTTCCTCTCAATTAGCAAGCACTTTTGGTCCAAAGTTCCTACCGAATTTCATGTGAATTTTATTTAAGCTGAAAATAAGGAGATAAAAATAACACTCAAAAATAAATTAAAAGGAAAAATAGATTATCAAAAATATGTTATATACGTGAGGAAATATTATCCAATTAAATCATAGTTATAAAATTAAGCATAAACATGATATTAATCAATTAAAAATCACGACTCGTATTTATGTTTATTAACTATTTTTCCATCTAAAACCAATAATAATGTCACAAAGCAATTGAAATATATTGATTTTAAATAGCTAAAATATGCAATATTTCAGCTCAATCAGTAATCATCCAATATAGTAGGTTGAGAATAAAACCTAGGGAGAAAAAAAGGGTTGACCCAAATAGAACAACTAGTAACTGCAACAAGACTTCTGGGAGAGGAGGGGGGGGGGGCATTTAATATTTTCACATATGCATTAAAGAAGATTTTGATTTCTAATTTGTTTCTCACAAAATAACAAATGAAGCTTAGAACATCCCCCTCTATTCTTCAAATTCTTCAAAAGTTTAGCTTAATGTTAGTCAAAGAAAAAACACCCCCCTCTATTTTATTTATCCATATTTCTAGAACATCATACAACTCATTATTTACTCTTTTCCTATTCCATTTAAATAGTTTTGATAGTTTGGGTTGTGGAACATGTACTTCCATTATTTATTACAATGAGTCTATATGATCACAAGATTATGTGTGTAATTGGACAATGTTTATCTATTTTCCAGCAAATGACAAGTTCAAATACCAGTATCAGTTCGAGTTCGTGGACTTCAAGAGGGAAACTACTAATTTCTGGAAAGGGTAATAGTTTTTGCAGAAGATTTTACAACTGTCCAAATTATAAGATCAATAAACAATATGAATTTTTTGAATGGATTAAACTTGAAAGTGAACAAAATTCATGCTCCAAGATGACGTTAGAGTTAGCTCAATGAAGGAATGAGGTTATTTCATGAACATGTAATGATCGAACAAGCTAAATTTAAAACAATGAAGAAGAAGTATAAGGGAACTTGAAGACGTTGTTGACAACGTTTGTAACGACCGTAATTTTAAATTAAGAATTTTTTTTAATATTATTTTTTTAAATTAATAGTATCATTATTATTACTATATTTAAGTTTTAATTTATTTCCTTGGAAATCTTCAGATTTTCAGCCTTTCAGATTTTTCAGTTGTGGTTTCTGTTTCAATCACTCGCTTCAATTTTGTGACGTTACAATGTAAGGACTGAATCATTCAATTTAAATCCCATGTTCTCGGTGTTTTCAGCATAGCAGCAAATACCCTAAACTCCTTATTTTCTGTTTTTGTTCTATAGCATCAACCAAATTTTCACTCAATTTCCTCCACCATACCACACAAAAAAAAAAAAAAAAATCATTTGCCTAATCCAAAGTTGTTGTAGTCTGTCCGTGCTTGGCATCTTTTCTCTAGTGGTAAGCTTCAGCAACTCTCTCTCTCTCTCTCTCTCTCTCTCTCTCTCTCTCTATATATATATATATATATATAAATATATATATGTGACGCCCCCGACCCCTACATACGGAAATTCGGGAATCGAGGCATCCGGGATGATGACAATATGAGTCACACATTTGTCATCATCCCATTGCAAAGTGCCAATTGTGTGAACAGACAAAAGTGTATAAGAAAAAAATGCAGCGGAATAATTAAAGTCGATCACTAAACACCAGAATTTGTTTAAATACAAATCTTCTTAAACATAAGCGTACCAAAATATTACAAATTAAAGTAACAAGTCATAAACCAAAATACATCATTTGAAAGCAGAAAATAATTTCCAACAATTACAGGTAGAGACACCAAACTACACCTTCGGCGGAACCGCCTCCTAGGGCTTAGCCTCTTCGTCATCTGCAACAAAATCTAAGTTGCCAAAAACAGTACCGTAGGTAAGTAATAATTCAAACAACCCACAAGATGAAAATACATTAAAGCCACAACAATATGCATGAACGTGATGCCATATGCATGAGATCCTAAAATAAACATTTCCCAACAATAATCATTTTCCAACGCACGTCAAAAATCTCATTTTTGGCCACAATATTTCATTTAAAACATTTCCTCACCATTATCTCAGATAATGGCCCAAAAATTCAATCTCGTCATTTTTCCAGAAAATTACCCAATAACCAACTATCAGAGCACTGTAGGCGGGAATCACAGGCGGGACTCTACCACCATCCCTACACGTGCATCGTAGGTGAGAATTACAGGTGAGACTCTATTACCGTCCCTGCTTACCACCATCCCTACAACTCTGTTTGTAGGCGGGAATCGCAGGCGGGACTCTACCACCATCCCTACGTATGCACCGTAGGCGAGAATCACAGGCGGGACTCTACCACCGTCCCTGCTTACCACCATCCCTATAGTGACTCTCTATCAAACCATTCAATCAGTTCATTTCAAACGCATCTAAAATTATTTCTCGTATAAAAATCTAGTTTCCAAATATGTACATGAACATGCATGCAACGAAAACCCAGTTTTCTTTTTCCAACACATGTATATGCATGCACCATGCAATGCAAATGACAAGACAAATTACCCAATAAACCCAACATTATCCAAACATAAATAACTTCATCCTCAAATCCATCCGACCCCTGACTCCTCAAACTTAGCTCGGTACAACCAACCAAATCACAATGTATTGTTAAAGCAAAAATATATTTAAATCTTAAAGGAAGTTTGAAAAATACTTACAACGCTATAATATAATATTCGGAGGATCAAAGAGCTGCAAAAGGTGGCGGCAAACCAACGTAACAGTGCAAAATGCACTGTGGCCGTGGGTACTAAAATACCCAAATTTGAACGTAGACAAATGAAAACTAGGGAAGGCTAGGGTAGGGCTTAGAGGTGTTGATGAAACTAATGGTAGTGGTGGTTCGCCGTGGGTGGCGGTGGAAGTCCAAAAATGGCTCAATCAGATTTTAGCTCATGGTGGTTGCTCTGGTGACGGATCGGAGTTGAAAATGGATGGGTTAGGTCAGCAAGAAGTCAATGATGAAGTGGTGAAGAAATGGTGGCCGGAGGTGGAGAGATGGCGGCGCTGGAGCAAAAGGACGCCGCGGCTTTGGGGGCTCGTGGTGGCTATTGGCGGCATAGAAGAGGCTAGAAATCGGTGGGTAGGTGCACCGACAGATGGGAGATCGAATGGTGGGGGCAGTGAGGCACATGGTGGCGCGAGCGGCAATGCTGGGCAAGGGGAAGAAAACGGACGGAGGGAGAGGGGACTGGTCGTGAGCAGGAGAGAGGAAGAGCAGGGGAAGAAAGAAGAAAAAAGAAAAAGAAAGAAGAAAAATGGAAAAGAAAAAGGGAAAAGAAAAAGAAAAAATGAAGGGAAAGAAATGAGATCCAACCCTCACAACTTAGGTTACTAAATTGATCCACGAAAATTATTTTCAAAACAACAAATTAAATAAAATAATTAAAATGCAGTGAGTAAATAAAATAAAATAATAAAATCCAAAAACATAATAATTTTAAAGCCCAAAAATAAACTAATTTAAATTAAAAAGTAATTTAAATACAAAACAATAATAAATAACAAGAAAGCATATTAAAATAATTTCACAACTTAAAATTTATAAAAATAATATCGCAAAAATCACCTTTAATTTAAAACAAAAAAATTACTAATTATAATAATTTTAAAAAAATTATTCAATAAAAATATATGTAAAATGGGATATCTGAATATATATATATATATATATGTTCTTTTGATTTTTTGGTGAGCACTACTGAGAACTAAGTTCTTTTCTCTTTGAGAACTTCAGTATGGTTAGGACCCACCTTCAGCTGCACCGTTGTTGATCTTCACAGATCCGTCGTATCCTTTTCCTCTCATATATGGTGAGTTGGATTTCCTAACTGTCACACGGCTTTGCCTTTCTCAGTTCTCTAGCGGCTTTGTTTATCCACAAGAAAGTGTTTCATTTTTTACTTTTGGTTTCTCTCACGATTTGCAATATTACAAATATGCCATTTCAATTCTTCGTCTCTAAAGCATGATGTATCTTACTGTAGGCTCACAAAACATATTCAAACTTATATTTACAAAACTGCCATCTAGCTTTTCAGAAATTGTGTTATATAAATTTATATTGATGTTTACAATGCTGCCATTTATCTTTAGAAAAATATATTCATCATCTTAATTTTTATCATCTTATATATCATCATCCCATGATATGATATTAAATGATAGGTTCACGATTAAAATATAATTAACAGTCTCCAATCATCTAATGACACATCATGGAATGATGAAAGAATGATAAAAATTTAGATGATGACTAGCATTACTCTTTATCTTTTTAGGAAAAGTCATAGCAACAAGTGATTGCTTTTAAATTGATTTCTACGTGAACTTGTTGGTGTAGACTGTTGTTATGCAAAGAGTTAAAAGTTATATTATCAATTATTAAAATTAAAATTTAGATTATATTAAACAGTAAGGCATTAATGATTTATTTTAAATATTTTAAGTTTAGTAGCTACTGTATGAAATGAATTCTATACTATTATCTCAAGTAGATTTTAAATAATTTTATTAATTATAAGAAAGTAAACCTAATTTAAGAGATGGGGTTTTCACGACTAGTTTTATAATATAGTCTAGTATCCTACTAAATTATAATTTGAAAGCAAAAATATGTTATTAGTATTTAAAGAATCCATGTTCATTGATTTCCTATTAAGCAGAATATTTATTTGATTATTTTTAAAGTATGAATTTAACTAAGTGGGATATTAGGACACATTTTTTAGAAAATTAGAGACGATTAGTGCTTCGTATAGGTAACAAATTACAAAGTGAAGTTGTGGAAGCAAAGTTAAGAGGTAAGTAATTTGATCACAAATTAGAATTAGCACATATTTAGACTATTACTATTAAAGCCAATTCTTTTATAGTTGTACTTTTATGTACCATGCATGTTGTGATCTATATAAGCATATCAGTCATCAAAGCATACGATCATGTTCATTTTCTGCATCATATTCATGTTCAACATGTTACAATTATTTATATTAGAATGAATGTCATGCATCTCACATCGCATAAGACATGTAAGCTATCTTAAGTTCAAGTGCAAGATAAGATCAGATCAATTAATCAAATTAGTTAATCAGATGGCCTTCAATTCAGTATTCAAAGTGGATGTGCAAGCTATGGACTCAAGCGTGATCTACAGTAGTATGCTAGAATACTACTCAGTGGCTCCCCTTGCTGCAGCGAGATATGGAGCCGGTGCACAACCTTGCACACAAGGTTAAGTGTGTGAGCCAGTCAAATTAGTCAGTTAATCAGTTAATTCATGTAAATTAAGACAATCACGCATAGCATGAGCATGAGCATGAGCATTTTAGTTTTTATTTCATTTTTTTAACCACTCAGGTGAAGAGGATGAGGACTACGAGCAGGCGGGCCAAGATATATTTATGGTTTTGCTTTTCATTTAGTTGGTTTGGAAACTTGGATATGACTATATTTTAGACAATGATTTTACTTAAGTTTTATGTTGGGAATGAACATTGTTTTGTTTTTAAAAAAATTATGCAAGTCTCTTACCTAACTTAAGTTACATATGTACGTGACATTTCTAACTATAGGGAAGGGAATGTTACATCGTGGTTGTTTTTATTACGATTTGTGTTGCAATTTTTATGTATCCAAAAAACATTAGTGTATGTCAGACAGTGCTACGATTCATGTAACTTATTTTACTTTGAATGACAATTTTTGGATAACGAATTGTAATGAACATGTGATGTAATTAGTTGTGTTTGGTGAATGTAATGAACATGTGATGTAATGAATTGTGTTTGGTGAATGTTTTGGAATGTTATAGACATGAAATGTTATAGATAAGTTTTGGAATGGAATGAATACATAATGAACAATTTTTTAAATGTTATGGATAGATTTTGGAATAGCTACACAAATCTAAAAACCAATCAAGAATCATCCACAATTCAAAATACATTGTTAAATTTCAAAATTCATGTTTAGAATTACATAAGTTCAATCTACAATTAAATATGGGAATCACATAACTTCATACCAACCCCGTCAATCCAGAATTACATAAGTTCAATCCACTCCTCCCAATAGAAACCAATAAATCAGAAAGTTCAATCCATAAAAGCTTTACAAATTTCAATCCACAAAAGCTTCACAAGTTTCAAAACACAAACGCTTCACAACCTTCACAAGCTTTTTGTCACATTAATCACAAAAGACCAATGGCGGAACCAGCAATCTTTTTTAGAATGGATCGACTTTTCTACCGTATAACACATTTATGTAAAATAAAAAGAGATTAAAAATCATAAAAACATAACTATAGATAAAGTTATCTCAATATTTGCTACATATACACAAAAATAAAATAATAAAAACACAACCTAATATATATTTCAAATTTTTGACAATATGTTTTATAGAATAATATTCAACCATTATTATTTTTATAATCTAATATTTAGAATTTACTTTTGTAAAAACTATCAAGTGATCTTTTAATGTTACCTTTCATTCAAGTATATAAGTTAGTTTATCAAGTATCATATAAAATTTAGATATTTTCTTGTCACATTAATCATATAATATTATAATTGAGACCTTAAATAAATTTCTTCTTAGTCAATGAAGTATAGAGGATAAAACTTCTCAACTATTTTTCATATAGATTATCAATTTTAAATTTTTTTTCTTGTATTTTCATATTAAGAAGTCTAATATTGTTTAACAAAAGACTTTAAGATCCATATTAATAAGTTTATTATTTCTCCTACACTTAATTTTAATTTAATTTTAGTGAGGATACATTCCTAAAAATAAATAGTATATAGAAATTATACAAAATTTTAGGACTATAGGAAAAGTAATTGAAGAGTTGCATTTCTATTTATATTGAAATTCTAAGGATTATAATATTTTTTGGGGGGCATTTTTTATATTTATAAAAATATAAATAAAAACTAGGGGATATTTTAAATTTTCAAAACACTTTGAGAGGGCCAAGGTATACCTAGGTCCGCCACTGCAAAAGACTTAATCACGTACAAGTTAAATTTAAAAAAATAAAATAAAAATTCCTATCACATTGGCTAGTGCAAAAAATCTTCTTCATAATATAAGAAAAAACAAAAGACTTAATCACATACATAAGCAAATTTTGATAAAAAACCCAAGTTTTGGCAATCGATCTTAATTGTATGTCCAATATCCCTACATAAACCACAATAAAACACTTAAAATAAAAAGTTAAGATCTTCGATTAAAAACCAATAAATCACGAAAATTTTAATGTTTCAATATCTTATTTAAGGACAATTATTCCTAGCATGTCCTTTATTTTTGCAAATGCTATAATACATTTTCTTCGTTCCTTGCATCTCTTTTAGGTTCTTTTCTCACAAAGATTTTGGGTGTCCTTTCATTAGCACTCATGGAGGATTTTGTACAGTTTGGAAACATTTTGAAATAACCTTACTTCTTTCTTACAATATGGGAATCATTAATTGACTCCCCTCCACCCGGGCAATTTGTGTCCTAAATATTCACATGATCTCCATCAAAAGTAGCTCATTTTAGATCTTATCTAAGGCAAGCGAGAGGTAGTTGAGTTATATATTCTGTTGACTATGACTCAAGTTCTGCAATGTCCTAAAATTGCATCATCAACTTACTTTTTCTCATTGTTGGGTCATCATGTGGCATTTCATGCCCTTCAAGACAAGGTATGTCAAGAATAGGTCGACTCTTAGCATAGACAATCCATCTTTCTAGAACATAGTGCCGTGGCAACTTATCTAATTTTGATTTCTTACCAAATACAAAGGATATGCCTACAAAATATTCCTACAAACTCAAATATATGGCATGTACTTGTCGCATTATCTTCTCCACTCTCAAAGATCATATAATAAAGATGGGTTTCTTTGCCATGAGGTACTACTCTATATGTCTTGCTTTCATCCTTTTTAAAAAATTTCGTTGATTTGTAGCGTTGACTATTGAAAAACTCAAATTAGAAGATCATGAAAGACTTTCTTATGTAGACGATGGCCATCTCTTCTTCAATTTTGTGACATGTTTTCAACATCACCCATATAGATTTTGTCTGCAAGTCCTTTTCTATTTTTTAAATAATGTACATTTAAGACTTTATCATATTAATTCACAAAGTCACTAACCATAATGCTTGAATGAACATAATCATTGAAAACCTTATTCATGCTTTCACTCTTTTGAGTTGTTGACATACTGGCACAAAATGTTGAACGCAAGTAAGCTAGAACCCACTTCTCCTGTTAGTTATAAAGATTTTGCAACCAAGTATTATCTCATAACTCATACTTCACTAATATTGAACTACATTCCTACTCAAACTCATCATTTGTAATTTTGTCATATGAATACAATGACAAAAATATTTTTGAAAGTCCAAAAAGTTGTTATATATATGAGCCAAATTATATTCGGAAAATTTTTATAAAATGTGCCACAAGCACAACCTATGAGTCATATTTGGGAGTATCTCTACAATGGCCATCGTCATAACTTTGTCATCATCAGTAATTGTGGTTGAAGGGGCACACCCAAGTATTGCCTCTTGCCATATTCTCAATAAACATGTATATGATTCGACTATTTTATTAATTGACAAAGCACAACAAAATATTATGGTTTGGTGATAATGGTTAACTCCAGAAAATGGCACAAGGGCCATATTATAAATCTTTGTTAGATATGTGGCATAAAATTTGACATCTCCAAAATATTGGTATGTAGCTCTTGATCTTGCATCTGCCCAAAAAATAACTTCTAATACACTTATTCTCATCAACTTGTATGGAGTACACATATCTAAGCTATTTGCATTTTCGATCAAGAAAATAGGCATATAACTTTTGTGCATCTCCCCTTTCAAATAATTTTCTCATTTTGTTTCCCAAGTAATTTTCTACATCCTTGCTAATACAATCAATGTTAAAGCCACCTCATGATTCTTTACTCAACACTGACATTATCTTCATTGTTGATACACTAGACTCATTCAAAGTCACAATAAATTTTTTTTGACACATATGACTCTCCTATGTCCACGAAGCAAAGTAGTACTTCTTGGTGTAAGTAACACGTGGTTATGTTCAAGCACAAACTTGCTTACTATTCACTTTTCACTATCTTTTTTTATTCGTATCATTGCTTTACATCTAATCTTTGTCTCAATAGGTTCTAGAATTGTTCATTCTTTTTGTTTGCTCAATTCCCACTAAAGTCCTTTCCTTGAGCAAACATAGTCTACTGCAATTTGTTTTCTCTTCGCTTTTGACAATAGAGTATGGTTGGTCTAAATGGAAAAACTTTTTCTTTTACATTCACATCACATTGTTCTTCTATACTTTCAACCACAAGTTATAGATCTTCACCTTCTACACATGTGTGACTTATTATCATATCAACTTCATCACTATCGAAACTTCAAATTTGATCATTCGTTATAAAATATAAAACACAAAATAAGAACTTCAAATGCCAGCCAAAAAATTAGCCCAATACCACATTATTATGCCTTGATCTCAACAACCAACGATAAGCAAAGCGAAAAGGGATAAAAGATAAAAGTAAATAGCTAAAAAATTTCAAGCACGAATAAACTAATGGAAACAATCCAATGAATAATCAAATGAGAGAAGACCTTATCTCATACTTAAAGAACCAATATGTGCAAAAAAGACAACCATAACTGTGAAATTTATGAGTACTCAAAATTTCTTCATATAAGAACTTTAGCTGCCAGCCAAAAAAGCAGTATAGTACCTTAGAATTTTGAGAAAGAATTACAAACCCCCCAAAATTATGCCTTAATCTCAATAACCAATAATAAGTATATCAAAAAAAGATAAATGTATACAATTGAGAAATTTCTTCCACATTCATTTCATATTTTGTCATTTTAAAATATCTCATATTCCATTTTGCCAAGAAATTCGTGGAATCCAAGAACATCCATTCCATTACATTTCTAATCAGTCCCAATTACCCTAGTTATTTCCAAAGGCATGCGTGGCAACTATAAGAGGAAAATTAGTGCAAAAATCAAACCATGACGACGATAGTTGTGGTGGGTGATGGCAGTGACCTCAGTTGATGAGACAATTGCTATGGTGTGTGACGATTTTGGTGGGTGAAGGCTATGATGGGTGACAGAACAAGATGAGCGAAAAAGAGCTTCATGGGTGCAATGTAACTTGTGGGTGCAACGGCGTTGTTAAGCTGTGGTGGTGGTGGACTTGGTTTGGTGCGACGACGGTCTAGGTTTGTTGCGGCGGTGGTCTTGTTCTTGTGTCGACTATGACCGTGTAGATTTTGTAATGTTAAATTCAGCCACTTGTTTCTCTTTTGAATTTAGAGTTCCGTTGGTTTAATCAGATCAGATCAGATTCATTTTATTTAGTGTAAAACTTTATGCGTGGCTTGTTTTGATTAGGGGCTCTCAAATGCCCAATATCGGCCCAACTATCCCAAATTAAAACTGGAAAAGAATCCCATAGGAAGAAGTTTGACAATATTTGTATTGATGTTAAGGGTATATTGAAGACTACATGCAAACAAACATACAAGTTGTTATATATATTGGAGTATGCATGTGAACAAGAAGTTCGTACTTATTGTCTTTAACGTTTAGTTAAAATATAGATATACAAATACAAGTACATACACATACAAATAAATGCACCATATTCTCTTAACACATGTTCAGGTATGCTCGAGCCATGTTTATGAACAAGTGTAATGGATTTAACATTCCATGCTAAGAAGACTTATTGCACATCCTTTTCACATGTTATATTAATTTGGTTCTTTTAATAAATAAAAGGAAACTAGAGATCACATTCAAAGCCATGGCGCAATGATAATTAGGCACAGAACAAATGTACATAAACTAAGAGTAGGATTCTGATTTGCATGTCTTGATTTTGAATGATTTGATGAATCTATACCACCTAGCAATGACAACATACAGGAGCAAATGTGAAGTTTGACAAAGTCATCTTACAAAATTTACACTTTTCAACTAGACAAGTTAACATAATTTACAGTGTATTATTAGCTGATACTAACATAAAGTCCCACACAAAATTTTCTCATATATCCAATAAGCATCCAAATAGAATGGTAACAGTCAAAATGGCAGCAGACACTTAATATGTGTATGGAAAGCTAAATATTGAAGAAGAGAAGTGATTCAGATGAAAACAAAACATGATATTCCAGCAATATTGTCTAGGTTAAGACAGCCAAATTGCATAGCATTCTAGGAACTTTCTAACTGACAATAGATCTTTCTAGTGCAAGAAAACAATAAATAACAGTACAAAAATGTTTTGTTGACACAACTTAAGTAGTAAACGGCATACTAGGTAAGTAGCTTTACATAGTTGTACAGTAAACGGCATGACTTTTATAAAAGTATTATATATGTACACCCTTCATTAGAAGCCCCTATTTACATACCTAGGTCATGAAGAAAGTGAGGTTTTACTGTCATAATAGATTTATAAATGTCATATTTTATGCACATGTTTCATGTTAATTGCCTATATCGTGACAATGAAGGTTGTAACATGAGATTAAGGGGCATATTACATTGCTAGGATGGACACACTAATAGTGCATCAAACGTTGTCATACTTATGTATTGAATGCCAACCCATAGCCACAGGCGAAATCAGAATATTCAAGATTTGCTAACCCTAACTCATAGGGGTCAATAGTGAGTACTGACTAATGAGGAAAAGTGAAAGACAACTTAAGGCATTTCATGCACAATTCAAATCCATGTTCATGTTATTTACGTATGAAATTATAAGTATGTACACTTTCTAAGATAACCTTGTGTTTATATTATATTTATTGTATGATATGTTGCTTATTGAGCATTCAACTCTTTTTTGTATGTTTTTATATTTTAACCAACTCAAGTGAGGATATTTATGAGGATGGAGCTGTATGATGGGATTTGAGCCAGGGAGGTAAGACAAAGGCCTAGATCATCATGCATAGAGGTTTTAACTTATGACTTTTATTCTACAAGGTTTGAGGTATTTTATCAAGTGTTTCCACAAATTCTCTTTTATATTATCAGAATTTTGATAAAGTATGAATCTGATTATTTTATGGAATCTTTTATACTTGGTGCTTTGCTGAATTTTTTTTTTTTTTTTTAAATGCAAGGTTAATAGCAAACTGAACCCTTTAGATTTTAGGAATTCATCTTACTATAACCCTAGGGGACGGTTTTGCAAATTAACACCTGCAACCAAAAAAAAAAAAAAAAAGGGATAAATGACCAACAACTTCATGTGCTTTGCCTGGTTTCTGATAAGGCCTAGTACCTTTTTTAGGATTAACGCCCCTTGCTATCACAAGTTTAGAATTAAACCCTCTCCATCACAAATTCCATCCATCCTACTTAATGAAAGACACGTCACTCTCAAGAGCCACCACATGTGAGATTTGTTTCTTTCTTACTTGAAAATTAAAAATTAAAAAAATAAAATTATAATAATTTTAAACTTTAAAAAAAATCGTTGGACAGAGGAGAGGGACCCCCCCTACAGCCACCATGGGTGGTTGAACTCAACCACCAAATGGTGGTTTGGGTGTTGGCCACCACATGAGTGGCCGTATTCGACCACCAGTGGTTGTCGGATCAAGTGGGTTCAATTGTCGAGTGGCCAACATGCCATGGCTTCTTTGCCATCCACATGGTGGCCAACACCTAGACCACCACGTTGTGGCCAAATCTGGCCAACCATGGTAGGTGGCTTGTGGAAGAAGTCCCTCCCCTCTGCCCAACATTTTTGTGTTTTTTTTTTTTTTTGTTTTTGTTTATTTTCTATTTGTATTTGACTTTTTTCAAGTGAGAAAAAAATTCAAACACATAGCAACTCTAGAGAGTAACATGTCTTCCGTTAAGTAGGATAGATGATAGAAAAGATTAATTCTAAAATAGTACGAGGTGTTAATCCTAAAAAAAAAATCTAGAGGGGCCATATCACAATTTGCATATATCATATGAGGTTATTAGTCATTTATCCCTAAAATATGAAGTAATCTCTATTGATTATCTTTGTAACCATATTTATAAGAGACATGTTTGAGCCACAAAGAAATCTTATAAAAGTGAACCTACAAACTGATGTAACTTGGTGTGGTACGTTAAATTATAAATATAATTTTATTATAAAATAAATTTGAAAGCGATGTCAATTTATGAGTTTATTTTTGTAGGATCTCTTTGTGTTTGTAGCACTTCTCTATTTATAATGCAATTTCAATATGATCATATGACATGTATAATTTTCATCCATAATCCACTACCAAAGCGCTGAAACCTAAGTACAATGGATTGGCATTTCTGCTAGATTCAATTGAGAGAGAGAGAGAGATTCTTATACTGAAAAAAAAAAAAAAAAAAAAGGACCCAAGTTTGATCAAGGTTGCAGAAAAACAATGAAAATGCCACAAACATAGACAAATTTTGAGACAAAAAGAAGGAATATTTCTTCCCAGTAGACTCCACTGACAACCACCTATAAAAAAAAGTTTATCTCTACTATTACCTTTGCAACCATATTTATAGAGCAATTTTGATATGATCACACATGTATATTTGTCATCCACAATCCACTACCAAACGCTGACACCATAATACATTGGACCGGCATTTCTGAAGGATTAAATTGAAATGGCATCTTGCAATTGAATTTCCTTGGTTATTTTTCAAAAATGGATAGTCACATTGGAAGAACTTTCCAGCTCAATTTTGGAATATACTTTCCAGATCAGGAAATGTAGATTTTAAATTCAACCACCTAATCTCTATCATACCTATCTTTTGTTGATAGCTAAACTATGTAAAGGAATAATGCCAACCCCAAGAAACATTTGAACTCTCTGTCAGAACTTAAACAAATGAAGTACGGAGAAAAAACAAAGCAAATGAGGAATATTATAAGAATTTCTTTTTAAAAAATCATGACATGGTGGACTCTAACTATGAGAATGTTAATACCTGCTGCAAGCAACGAAGATCATATCTTATGATATCAATGCATGCAACGGTGGTATGATTATGGGAAGAGTATTAAACAATGCAAGTGGCAAAACTGACGAGGTTACATAACTTGCAGTGGCACTTAATATGCTAGGTCACTAGGTGCAGCAAGCCACATAATCAGTTTTGCATATTAGAATAAATAACGGAGGAAATTCTGATCCTAAGTAAATAATTTTTTATTTCAGTATTTAAATTTTTCTTATAAGTATATTTCAGTATTTAAATTACAAAAATTTGTTTGCATCTCCTTTACTAAATCCTAAAACAAGGAAAAAAAGGACATGTCTGTAATTTGAAGTTCATGCTGAGAAAAGTCATCTGCCATTAATGAATCTGAAAGAACTTGATCTTGTTACTTGATTTCCCAATATTACATGGACTATGACTTATTAGGCATGGCTATGATATATACAGGCTTGTCAAAATACCAGGAGACTAAAGAGCATATGTAGTGACAGATGTAGCTACAAGGCACTAAGACTCATAGTGTAACTAATGGTTTTCCTTAAAATAAAGACAGCATTTACAGAATGCGTCACCTGAAAAGTCCTGGCTTATTGCTGAAGTCTTGACAACGCCATTTTACTTCATATGCCACCTTCCATGCGTATTATCAATCAGCTATGGAGATCTTTGCACATCACAATATAGTTGACTTATCTCGGTGTGCAGTTGCCTTGGCATCAATACTGAATGCAGAATCATTTATTGTCCACCATCATTGCTCAATGATGTCCTAACATTGATTATGGGAAATATTGTCCTCATTATAACACAGTAGTCAAAATGTTCTAATACAATAATTTATTTGTCATCAAATATTCAATTCCCAGTGCATTTTCACGACAATGCGACTACCAATGACGTTCTCAGCCAAATGCTAAGATGTTAAGACTGCATTTAACATTGTGATCTTCCAAAGCGTTATCTAATCCTGTAACAAAAGGAGGCTGGGAGCCAAAGGTTCCAAGCACTGCCTGAAATATCTTCAAAGACTAAAGCAGTTCAATTTGCACAACCTGATAACAATATGGTTCCAATCATTGCAGTGCCAGTGCATCGAATCAATGCACAGCACAGCACTTCTAAAACCCAAACAATATCACCTGGGTTCGATCAGATCAAGAAGGACAAATGACTCGAGAAGAATAACAATTACAAAGAGAGAGAAAAATTGATTTGCACAGATGCACAAGAAGAAACATAGTCTGGATAGAGGAAAACATTGCGAGCCACTCCATACCACGTAAACCTAACACTTTATTTACAAAGATATCCCCCGCCAATTTCTTTATATCTCAACTCATGATATCTACTAAATGGCAGCAAAGGATCAAAAAGGTTAAAATGATCTAGTTAAATAAAAGGCGACGTCTAACAGACTTGGAAATATTTGGACTCGAAACTTCCCTTTTCCCTTTTGAGTTCTCCACACCCGAACCATCGGAAACCTTGTCTGGACCTCCTGGTTTCACCTGAATTTGTACTTTGGTTGAACGATAGAATTCAGTGATACTTAGCTGGACACCTTTTGATTCTGACTTTTCAATGGTCCCTTCAGATCTCAAGCTTGAACTCTTTCTTCGTTTTGATTCTTTCAGTTCCTGCAAAATTTCAAGCATGGAGAATCAGATACACTGTAGCTCCAAAAGTAATGGCTAAGTTGATTTATTCAAATATTTTTTCTTTTATTATTCTTTTCCAGGCTCATCTTTTTTTTTTTTATACGTAAAAGTTTATTAATATCAACAGGTATAGCCAAGTACACTGGATGTATAAAAGAGAAAACACCTAGCTAGGGCGCAGAAATAGATACAAGGAAATCATGATTGATTGTAACACCCTTTTTTTTCTACCACCTGTTTTTTCTAGGCTCATTTTTATTGGTCGTAAATCTCTAAAGATGACCAAACCACATTCACAAAATCTCAACCAAGACAAAAGTACCCAAATAGCACAGCAGGGAATTCCCTGACATAGGTATTGATCTTTTTATTTTTTATGTGGAAAAAGAGTGTGACTATAGTAGAACTTCACACACTAGAAACCGGATAGGAAGGGCCTAGACGGTGGAAAGAAGCAGGCGCCCCCTCAAGCTGGGTCTGAGCCATAGCTTAGACCCTTTTTGATCGATAAACAAAAATTTTATTGATCATGAAACAGACAAAAGCCCGAGTATATGGGACATAAACAAGAGTCATAGCTTAGACCTTAACCTCACTAGGGAATTAAATGAATCCTTAGGCAGCTAATACTAATAGTGTAAGGTGAGTCCCTATTTGGTTTCAAACCCAAGACCTAGTACATGCCAAGCCACTTGGGAGTAACCCAAGGAGCATTGAGCCACCACCCTTTGTGGTAAATAGGTGTTGCTCCTTACCAGCTATATCTCCAACTTCTTGCACACACATCATTATCTATTTTTCCTTCTCCCCCATTTCCCCCCCCCAGCCCCCTGCCCCCCCCAAAAAAAAAAGAAAACCCACACTTTTACCTCGTTTTCTTTCTTTTTCACCTCAGAACCCCTTTCAAAATCAATAAAATATAACAGATTGGTTATCTTCAATTTTCTTGGCAGTCAATTGTCACTGTCTCTTGTTACAACAACAGCTTGAATAATTAACTAGAGAACATACTTGAACAATACTAAATCCAACAATCAAAAAGAATTTTTAGTTCAAGGGTTGGGGGGATGTAGCACACCTTTTCACGCAAAAAACTGTCAACCTTTTCTGGAAAAGCGGCCTGAACAAGGTCCATATTTTCATCTGTCAACAGGTAGAAGTAGCCCTCCTCATCAACATGAATCTCTGGAACATCGGGGCCTTCCAATAAATTGGGAGATTCATCAGATGCTATAACATCTTGTTGCCTATCAGACTCCTCAGTAGGGATTGTATACATAGCACTCCCCAAAGCAGATGCAACTTTTCTCCACTTGACCAGATAGAATGGATGTCCGTATCTGATCTTTACACGCAGTACAGTGTCAAACTCATACTGTCCATACAACAAAGTTTTTACAGAATTTACAGCCATTTTTCTCAAGAAAATGGTGGACAACATGGGAAGCATCATCTGCCGAATATAAGATGGCTCCCAGATCTGATTAAAAGCCAAGAAATCAACCAGCATTTCAGTTTTTGGGCTTCCCCATGATATGAAAGGGCCATCCTTTCCTGTAAAAACATTCAAAAAAATCTCTGTTATAGACCTGTGCAGTATATAATCCAAACAAAAAGTTATAAAATGAAAAGAAGTTTTTCTAGATTACCAAAAATTTTTGTTTTTGTTTCTTTTTTTGCAAGTCCTAAAGGCTGAACTGAAATGCCGTGGGTCAGATTAGGGAGCCTTGAAATGAAATACCAGCATAAGTAACCTTAAACTAATCCAAACCAAAGGTGGCGACCATATGTTATATGCAGTACCATATAGCCTCACGTGCAAGACCATATAGACTAAGGCATCATTTGGATTTTCTTTTTTTTTTATTTGATGTTGGGGAACCTCTCCAAGGCAAAGCCCTTTCGACCCGCCCCTGCAAAGTAAACCCCGGTCTCCCCTGCACTGCACCCTCGAAAGTTTCCCTGCATGGAACTAGTTAAATCGTTGGCTTTTCACCTAGGGGTATGGTCCCAAATGATTGTTTGCACTCATGAGGTGTTGAACCTTGGATCTTGAAAGGAATGATACCCCAAGACCAAGACCTTCACCACTTGGGGGTTAGCCTCATTTGGATATTAAAATGAGATAAGATGAGAAATCTGGGAATAGTAGTAAGATAGTTTGTGAATAATAGTGAAATAGTTTGAGTTAATATTTTTATTGGGTTTAATGATTAGATGAAAAAGTATGAAAGAGAAATTGAAAAGTGTTTATGTTTTGAGTAGTGTTTGGATGTTGAGATGAGATGAGAGGAGAGCAACTACGTATCTAAACAGGGCCTAAGATCTATCAATGTCCCAAGTGGTAACAAAGTCACAGATTCATTAAATTATGGTTAACATATCATTTCATGGATTATTTAGGGATCTTAATTTATATTCAGTCCAAGCATTTCAGGAAGTTCATGCCAAAATCACATCACTAACTTTCTGATAAGCACCCCTTAATCCTTGCTATCAAATACTAATGAAGTCTTAAAAAGACTTACCAGCAAAATAACCATGGTTGTCGCACAAATACATTGCAATTATCTTCTCATTGGGAAAATTTGACTGCAATGCAATCTTGTTGCAAACTTTCATTTTCCAATTTTCTTGCCTTTTCTGTTCCTTCTCCTTCTGAGCCTGCGATTTAGACACTATTAAATGCTTTTAATATTGAATAGAACTCACACTCCGCAAAGACAAGACAAAAGAGAAAAAGCAATTTCAATTCTCGAGCAAAACAGAGGTTATCCTAAAATGTCACTACGACAGGTTCTGAAAGAAACAATAAAATAACAGCAATAAATAAGGGCATACCACACCACAGGAGGGGCAATCACATTTAAATCCATCTGGCTTTTTCATGCAACCTTCAACATTACTAGTACTGCAGTATTCGCAAGAAAACTTATAATGAGCCCTCTTGCTGCCAGGATGTCCACAGAAGGAACAGTGACAACATCTTATCTTTGGTGAGCTCTTATCCGAACTAGGCGTATGATCATCTATAGATTTAATGCCGCCTTGAAACAGTGGAGTATCCCCATTGCCTATTTCATATAGCCTACAGGAAATATCATCTTCAGCATGGAAGGTATCAATCCCAACTCGATCTAACATTGCCACATGTTCATTTCGAATTTACAGCTACAGAAAAAAAAAATACTGACATCGGTTAATGAGCACACCTATTCAGTATCTCATCTTCGGCAAAAGCTTGGACAAAGCGAAGAGCTGTTTCAAGCCCAATCCCTTGCACCCCATCCAAATCATGGTCATTGCCAACCAAAAGAGATATAGCAATCAAGTGTTTCCTCTTCAACCCAGTACCAGCTTCAATATCTGATATGTGGTAGCATTCAAATGGTTCCTGCATAAAATGAGATTCTAACGCTTGCCAAAAACGATATTGCAAAATCATATGATTTAATCATGAACCGATAGGAACATGAAGAAATTTGTGAACTACAATTACAGCATAGATATCATTGCCATATTGAAAAGTAAATGATTAGATGATACTTTAAAATGCAACCTAATGCTCAATAAGGGCACATATAAATCACTTGTACTTACTTTGGAATTGGGCTGAACACATTTGATGACACATTTAGCCCCATAGAGGAATGCATCACTGTCGGCAGTGATGCAAGCATCTACATAACCTTCACTGTTTAACTGTGCACACAATGCTTCTGCCTCTCCTTTTGCTTTTACCACAGGCAACCCAAAAAGCTCAAGCAGTTCCTATCAAACCACTACTCGTAAAAAATTGCATAAAGGTTCTAAAAGCATCACCACAAAATCAAGGGAAGCTGAAAAACCTACAACCATCCAATAGGTGGAATGCAGACTTCACCATACGAAAAATATTTAACAAAATTAATGCCAACATAGCTAAAATGATCTTACACCTCAATTCAACGCAAGCCACAAATGAAGTGCAAAGATGAGAGCTTGTTTGCATAGTAAGCAACTAAATGCCCTTAGTTGCTAAAAATCTCACAAAAATAAGTTTACTGAGTAACCCTGCAATAACTACAAGGAAATTTGTAAGAACTTCCCGAACACACATGTACACCAAGAAAAAGAAAGATTACTGTGATATATGCTTCAAACTTGTCTGAATATCATAACCTACTTATGTTTCTTCATCACAAGTATCGTTACCAAACCTCAACCTCAAAGAATAAACCCCCAAAACGCCTGTTCATCATGTATTCTGCTGGTTTTTAGTTCATAAGTCTTTTCAGTTCATACTTCATATAGGGGCGTTTCCTAGAGTTCACACATACTTCCTTCTACATGTTAAATTATGGACATAAACATAAACATAAAATGAAATTAACTGTTTTAACTTCATTATGTTTTCTCGTGGAACCTCACCAAGTTTGTCCCTTTAGACCCACCCACCGTAAATGAGTATTAGGTAATAAAAAAGAACTCCTAGTGCAGAATGAAACCCAGGATGTCCGAATATACAGCTCATCCCAAACCTGCCCATTGACCACTGCGTTGCACCCTGACGATGGTGGGTCTATTTCCTCTGTTAGTCAACAATCAGAAGAAGAAAATCCCCTAAAAGAATATAGGTTGATGCACAAAGGGGTGAAACCAGAACTCAACCACATATATGAGTTTATTATAATGATAGAAATTTCTAGAACTTGTAGGTAAGGTATTTGTTAATTGTGTAAACGCCTTTCCGATATATTTGGAAGAATGGAATGAAGGAAGCAAATATTCACCTCCATTTATCTTACATTCGCATAATCTAACAAAGTTGATTGCAATTATGACGAAATAAACAACCCACCACGCACTCTCGAACACATGTTGAAAATGCACCATTCCTCTCAACCGAAACACCCTCTTCAGCAACCGGAAAATCTGACAAATCAATGCCAGAAGCACGAAAAAACCTTGCAATTCTTGCCTGCGATTTAAGCGGTGATGGAGTTCCATCGAGGACAAAGACCGGAAATGCACCAAACTGCAAATGCCTCAACACCATTGTTATCAGAACAAGTCAGGCAACATTATTTTCTGTTTGGTTGCAAAGAATATGTGGAAAACAAAACAAAATTATTATTTTAAACGTTGGACATTTTTTGGGGCACAAAACAAAATTTTCATTTCACTGAGGCTAACACAATCATTTAAGTAATACATCCAACAACGAAGAAAGGAGAAAGATTGCATCAAAACAATAAACAAAACCTCAAAGCAATAACAGATTAAAAAAAGTAGGAACCTCAAAACAATAAGATAAAAAATACATATATATTTCTTTCCCGTTTTTCAATATTTTTCTTTTCTATGCAGCCAAAGAAAAAATTTTAAATAAGCAAAACAATTTGGGCCAAAAAAGACGAACTTTATCTCAACCGAGATAAGTCTTTCCAACAATACGCCGAAAACTATGATTTCTTGGTAACCAAGCAGGAACCGAAATGAGAGGAGGAGAACCAAGAGCACCTTAGAGAAGAGATTGATGGTACGGAAGAAAGTAAGCCTGATGTGTGGCTTTCTGACATGGGTCTTGATAGCGGTCTCGTGCTGGACGATCCAGAAGGAGAGGTCTACGGCCACCCGTTTGTTCCTCAGGAAATCAAAGCCTTCGGTTCGGGCATAGGGCTTCAGCAAGTCCCAGAAATGCCCTCCCACCCCCATTGCTTTTCCTTATAAAAAATAAAAGTGGGTCAGATAGGAAAAAAGCGGGTTTTCGGCTGCATGTACAAAGATGGCGACAGTACTTGCAGTAGCTTCACAGTTCCGAGAAGTAGTGGGAGGGGAAAGGGATTGAATGGGCGAGTGTCGTTATGTATGGTATGCGACCATCTTTCCGGCTCCAAAGACTCCAAACGATGATGCAAAAGGCTGTGACTTGGGGTGAAAGTTACCGTTACTGAGAGGAGGGGAAACGGATCAGCAAAAAGATTCTGCATCTTAAAATGGGGCATGGACGATGTTACATGCTACAAATAAGAGGAATCCTACAGAACCTCTTAAAACTCTACATTTCACTTTTTTTCAATTTTTTAATATTTTTTAATATTTTTTTTTGAATTTATTCTTTTTAAATTAATTTAATTCTTTTATTCATTATTTATATATTAAATATTTGATAAAAGATAAAATAATAAAAATTAAAAAAAAATGTGGAGTGTAGAATGTGTGTGAATAGTAGGAGGTTGTGAAGATTTTTTCTACAAATAATGGGTGGCAATCGTGTTTTTAGATGGTAATTATCTGGTATTAAGTCGTGAATATTAGATTATATAAATTAATTTGAATTCGATTCGTTAGGTTAAATATGTTAAAGTTTTAAATTCTAACTCAACTCATTTAAATAAAATGTCGTGTTACTCATTTCAACTCGTCTAACAATTAATTAAAAATATATTAATACAGTACGATTTATTTAAACTTGTTTCGTATAAATGTGTTAAATTAACACGTATAATTTATTTGATCTGATTAACATAATTTCACATAAAAGTTCAAATTTAAATTTATTAATAGCCACGATATCTTAAAAAATATATCTCAATATTTTTCAAATTTTAACATATAATAAAACTAATATTATAAACTATAAGATAACAAATATGAACATAAGTTGAGAATTATAATATCAAAAATAAAAATATAAGCATACTGAGAAATACTAATATTACTACTTAACAATAATAAAATTTTAATTTTGAAATAAAATCTAAACGAATTAAAAAAAATATTGATTTCAAGCTAAGTGAGTTGACCTATTATTGACTCGTTTATAAATCGTGTGTTAAGAGGTCAACACGTTTTGACACAAACTCGTTAATATCAAATTCAAACCTGCTAATTTTGTGTCGCGTTCGTATTGAGTTTACGGGTCGTGTCATATCTTGTCAATCCTATCTTCAATCATCTTTGAAATTTGTATAATGATTTTAAGAATAATTCTAATTAGCATCTCAAACACTACGCACCACACATCTTTTATTTTTTTTTCTTTTGGCCTTAGCAAGTATATAGTGTATGGATGATAAGTATAACAACTCAATTAGTTTGGCAGGAATAAAATAAAATAAAAATAAAAATATGTGTGGTATGTGGTGTGAGATGCTAAGTAGGAAAACCCTGATTTTAACAATATCATGTTGTATAACAAGTAAGACTTTTTTATTTTAAAAATATGTAATATTTTTTTATTAGACTAAAATAGGATAGTTTATCACCAAGTATAGACATATTAGCCTCTGCAATGTCATCTCCAAAATTATCACTAAAATGCTGACCAATAGGTTGAAGATGATATTGCCTTCAATTATCTCACCAAATCACTCTGCCTTTGTCCTTCATCAATTGATCACAGATAATATTTTGGCTGTCCATGAGGCCCTCCATACAAAGAAAACTCAACTTCATGGTAGACATGGCTACATGGCTTTAAAATTGGATATGAGCAAGGTGTATGATAAGCTAGGAAGCCCTCATTTTCTTGTTGAAATATCCACTTTTGATTCAGCTCACCCAGTATTGCATGGAGTGGAATGATGATAAGCTCACTGGACAATTCAATTTTTAAAAGGATAGGATTTTATTAAGAGTTGTGATGCTAAAACTAGAGTTCGCCCCAAGTTTGACAAATTTGGTTATGAACTATATCACGTCTTCCTCTTCTATACTTGTGAATGGTGTCCCTCATGAAAGGTTCAGACCACAGAGGTATGAGACAAGACTGCCCCCTATCTCCTTATTTATTCATACTTTGAGCTGTAAGCTTAAGTTCTCAACTCCAATCTGCAGAACAACAAGGTTTGATCACGTGTCCCACTAGGCAAGGGTGTCATAAGGATGAAGCACCTCTTTTTCTTTTTTGTTGATGATGGTCTCCTATTTTGTCAAGCTACTATGCAAGATTGGGAAATTTTAAATCAAATTCTTGGTGTGTAAGAAGTTGCATCTAGCCAACTGCTTAATAGGAGCAAAACCTCCCTGTTTTTTAGCAGCAACACCAAGTTTGCAACTAAGAAGTATTTTATGGAGGTTGCAGGGTAGCCACTTCCAATTTGGATATCCAAATACCTGGGACTTCCTTCCCTAGTAGATCAATCTAGGGTGGCTGCTTTTCAAGGTTTTGTGTATAGGGTTAGTAGAAAGCTTAATAACTAGAAGAACAAATTTCTTTCTCAGGCTGGGAGAGAGATTCTCATTAAAGTTGTTCTTCAAGCTATCCCTACTATCCCTACCTATAGTATGAATGTGTTTTAACTTCCAAATTCTTTTTGTAAATTGCTCAAATGAGTCAACTCCATGTTTGCTAACTTTTGGTGGGTTTATCTTGATAATTATTCCATATTTCTTTGGAAAAGTTGGGACTTCTTAAGTTCTAGAAAACAACATGGGGGTTTTGGTTTTAGAGACTTGAAGTGTTATAATTTATCCCTTTTGGCTAAACAAGCTTGGAGAATACTGAAATCTCCTCGATAGAATCTTCCAAGCTAACTATTTTCTAGCCACCAGTATCTTGCATGCTGAGTTGGGGAATAAACCTTCTTATATTTGGAGGAGTATAAGTCAAGTCATTCATCTATTACATGAAGGTCTATGGAGAGTTAAAGATGGGACACAAATCCAAATTTGGAAAGATAGATGGTTACCTCGTGATGTTTCTTGTAAAGTCCAGTCTGCAATTTCAGTTTTACCTGAGGATACAGTGGTTGCTAATCTGATTGATACTCATAAAGGGTGGTGGAATTTGGACCTACTACATTCTATCTTCAATGACACAGATGTTGAAGCAATTATGAAAATTCATGAAAGTTTACAAGGCTGTGCTAATAGATTAGTGTGGAGGGGTACCTCCAATGGATGTTTTTTAGTGAAAAATGCCTACCATTTGCAAAAATAACTAATGACTTTATCTACTAGGAAATCTATTATGGAAGGGCAGTGCGTGGTGCTCTGGAAGAGAATTTGGTCATTGCAAGTTACTTATGTTGTTAAGGTTTTTCTTTGGCGTACGTGCTTGTGTTGATGCTCTACCAACAAAAATGAATTTATATAAAAAGCATGTCATCACAGATCTTGTGTGCCCAATCTGTTTGCAAGAGGAGGAGACCCCGAGTCATATTCTTTGGACTTGTCCTTCTGCACGTGATGTTTGGTTTCTAGGTCATAGGGCACTCTAGAAAGCTGCAATCACAACAACTGACTTTGGTCTCATTGTTGAGCAACTGAATCTAAGGGTACAATAGAAAGATTTGGAGCTGTTTGCTGTCATTGCTTGATCACTTTGGCATAGGAGAAACACCCTGATCCATGAGGACAGTTTTACACCTCCTTCAACTCTATTTGGTAATGTTATACAAGCCTGTGAGAATTATCTGCAAGCCATGCAAACTTCAACTGTGGTTAGAGCATTAGTACCTCCTGCAACAATACATTGGGAAGCACCCCCCCTCCCACTTGGATTAAGGTTAATTGGGATGTTGCTATCCAAGCTAATTGCAACAAAATTAGTATAGGGGTGATCATTCGAAATTGTGATGATGCTATTATTGCTAGTCTGATGCAACCATTATTTTTCTGTGTTGAACCATTAATTGTTGAAGCAAGGGGATTGCTGGTTGCCGCTAGTTTCAGTCTTGATCTTGGGCTGCATTCATTATTTTTTTAGGGGGATTCACTTCAAGTTGTACATGCTGCATTATCAAAGAATCAAGATGATTGCATAATTGGTTGTATCCTCTCAGATTTTCACAACTTACTGGCTGGTTCTTGCTGGAGAATCCAACATAATGGTGTAGCAAATAATTAACTTGCTAGAGAATATGTGCTTCTTGATTCTGAAGTTATAGATGTGGATCATGTTGCTCCTTGTATTTCTTCTCTTATTATGCGTAAGGGCCAACTCTAATTTTAATATCATGAATATCATTTCAATTTTAAAAAAATGACAAAATCATGATTTGGTAATCAATAAAGCAAAATAGCTTTTGCAAACATGCTTATTGATACATTTAAAATATTGTGAACCAAAAGGTTACCCCATCAATTAATATAAAAAAATATTAATCTTTTTATAACTATAATAAATCCAACTAAACCAATTGAGATCTGCACTACGTTTTTGAAATATGATGGATTATAGATTTTGTTCACGATTGCATTAATGGTGTCTCCCTTTGTATATCCTATAAAGTTGTTTTTTCCATCAATGTCACGTCTCTAAAAGTCTCGCATCCATGGATTTTACTTTTAAGCTACTTTATAATACCCCCATCTTTGATGTATAGAGTTACAAATTGGAGTACTTACTACTTTCCTAATGCAAGGCGAGGTATTCGTATGATTTACGGAATTTTAAATGAGGGTTGTAAATGACGAGTGAGATATGGAAGGAAGATAAGAATATAGTGTGAAAAATAGAAAGCATGCTAGAAGTAAGAATCTGAATGGACAAAATTGATAAAGAGAAATCAACGTACCTGCAGAAGACATTGTTAAAGGAAAAATAGAAACTAAGTCTTCTTCTCCTTGCTCCTCCAAAATGTTAGCTTTCAATGGGGCAAACTGAACGTACGAAAATGAGAGGGGACTTAGCCATTTATAAGGAAACTTTTTGGAGTCTTCCCATTAAAGACTCAAATCCCAAAGGGTTTAAGAAAATTTCAGAATAAAAACCCTTAAGCTTCCAGGCCTATATATGTAATTTATCACATTTAAATAGGATATAATCCTATATTACTAAGGTGCAATAAACCCCAAATGATCACTTAACTTAATGGGTTTAACCAAAGTACCATTGTGAGCAATATATATATCTAACCTGTTTTTATAAAACATGCAATCAAATGTAGCCCATATTTGTAATTATTCCAACATTCTCCCACTTGAGCGAACATTGATTGCAAAAAAAATTTGAAAATGACTCTCGGGTTAGATTACATAGGTGGCCACACAAATATATAGCTCAAATGATAGCACCTTAGAAAACATGATCTGGTCCAATAAGAATATCAACATCGAACATGGAAGTCATTACACTAGTTAAACGATGTAAGACCAATCCACAGCTACAAATGCTAATATCCTCATCGACATGGATCATCATCCTTCGACCAATGTGGCATTATGTATTATGAACTTAGCACCAATGTGATCAAAAGCTGTGCTAATTCATATCAATCCTCATAATGCTTCAAAAGAAGCCACATGTCTCCAAAAGAGGCTCATCTTATGTCTTTATCCGTAGTATCTCGAGATTTTAGAAAATATCATAATAAAAGACATAATCCAAATGCATGCTCAAAACATAGTTAATGGATAGGGGAGATAAAGATTATTATTAAAAGAAGCTGTACCCAAATAACATATGGGTTGCCTACGTACCCCATAAAGGGATCAAGCCAAAACGTAGTTATTTTTACAAAAGTAATTCCGACTAACCAAAAACATCAAAAGTTTCCACAATACCCATATTTACAACATGTGTTTTAAAAACTTTAGGAGCGAGTCCCTTAGTCAAAGGATCTGCAATCATCCCCTCTGTATTTACATGCGCTATCTTTGTCTGTCCTTCTTTCACTTTGTCTCTAACCACCAAATACTTGATGTCAATGTGCTTGGACCCACTAGAACTTTCATTATTCTTTGAAAAGAACACCGCTGCACTATTATCACAATAAATAGTAATTGGCCTCGAGATGGAATCAACAACTTTTAGTCCAGAAATAAAATTTCTTAACCAAACAGCTTGGAGGTAGCTCCATAACACGCCACAAATTCAGCTTGCATAGTAGAAGATGCCACGAGAGTTTGCTTAACACTTTTCCAATAAATAGCACCTCCAACCAGCATAAAAACATAACCTGAGGTTGATTTCAAATCATCTTGACATCCAGCAAAATCAGAATCTGAGTAGCCTACCACCTTAAGGTGATTTGAACGTTGAAAAGTGAACATGTATCCTTCAGTCTTTTTTAAGTATCTCATAACTTTCTTAGCTGCTTTCCAATGCTCTTGTCCTGGATTCGATTGAAACCTACTAAGAACACTAACTGTATAGGCAATATCTGGTCTAGTGCAAACTTGAGCATACATCAAACTCCCCACAGCACTGGCATATGGAATATTCTTGATAGATTCTCTTTCAAGCTCATTTCTAGGGCATTGAGTTTTGTTAAATTTATCTCTTTTTACAATGGGTACATCACCGGGTGCACAATTCTGCATTTCAAACATTTGTAGTACATGCCGTATATAAGCTTTCTGAGAAAGTCCCAACAAACCACGAGTTCTATCACGACATATTTCAATGCCAAGCACAAAAGAAGCTTCCCCAAGATCTTTCATCTCAAAATTAATAGATAACATTTTCTTCGTTTCATGAAGCAATCCCAAATCACTGCTAGCAAGCAAAATGTCATCAACATATAGAATAAGAAAAATAAAATTTCTCCCACTGGTCTTACGATATATGCACTGGTCAACTGTATTTTCAAAAAAAACCGAGAGAAGTTACTATCTCATCAAACTTCAAATACCATTGTCGAGATGCTTGCTTCAATCCATATAAAGATTTATTTAACTTACACACACAGTTTTCTTTTTCTTTCACAATAAAACCTTTAGGTTGTCTCATATAAACTTCTTCATAGAGATCTCCATTCAAAAAAGCGGTTTTTCATCCATCTGATGAAGCTCCAAATCATAGTGTGCCACAAGTGCCATGATAATTTTAAAAGAATCCTTTGATGAAACTGGAGAAAAGGTTTCATTATAATCGATGCCCTCTCGTTGTGTAAACCTTTTTGCAACTAATCTTGCCTTCTTTCGTTCAACATTCCCTTTTGAGTCTAATTTGCTCTTGAAAATCCACTTATTGTCAATAGTCTTGGCATTTTGAGGAAGTTCAACAAGTTCTCAAACTTCATTATTTTTCATAGAATTCATTTCATCTTCTATAGCACTTAACCATTTATCTGACTCTGGACATGTCAAGGCTTGCTTAAAAGTAACCGGATCAATAATATGCCCAATATTAAAATCACTCTCTAATAAATAGACAATGTAATCATTTGGCAATGTAGATCTTCTTTCCCTTTGTGATCTTCTGACTTGTGGCTTAGAAACTGACTCAATCACTATTGGAATTTCTTCTTGTTGCCCAATTTCTTCACCAACTCTTTCTTGTATGACAGGAACTGGAACAACAACCGGATTAGATTCAACAAAAGGTTTTTTCAATACATAACTCCCACTATCACCAACATCATTCTCCAGAAATTTAGCTGTAATGGATTCAACAATTCTGGTGCCACGATTAGGACAATAGAACTTATATCCTTTTGATCTATCTGGGTACCCAATAAAATAACCGGGAGTAGATTTTGGGTCTAATTTCTTTTCAAGAGGATTATAAATCCTAACTTCAGCTGGACATCCCCAAACTCTGAAATGAGCCAGACTTGGCTTACGGCCTGTCCACAATTCAAAATGAGTTTCTGAAACAGTTTTACTGGGAACCTTGTTTAAAATGTACATAGCAGTTTTTAAAGCTTCACCCCATAGATATTCTGCCAAATTTGTTCTACTCATCATACTTCTAACCATGTCCTTAAGAGTCCGATTTCATCTTTCAAAAACACCATTCTGCTCGGGCGTCCAAGGCATTGTGTATTGAGGCACTATTCCACATCCTTGTAAAAATTTTGCAAAATCGCCCATGTTTTGACCAGATTCATCATATTTTCCATAATACTCACCACCACGATCAGATCTTACTACTTTAATACTTTTCCCACATTGTTTCTCTACTTCCATTTTGAATATCTTAAATTTCTCATGGGCAAGAGATTTATCATTAATTAGATAAACATATCCATATCGTGAGAAATCATCAATAAAAGTTATGAAATACTTATTTCCACATATGGTAGAAGATAAAGGCCCACTAATGTCGGTATGTATTAAGTCCAAAATGCTCTCTGTAACAGCCCGCTAAATTATCAGTTTTGGTTTTTTTTTGCCGACAACAATCACATCTCTCTCGTCCTTACCCTCATCTGGAATCACGCATATAGATTATCTTTTCCGTAAATCACGTAATTTGTTTTTCACCGACAGCTGTAAAATCATGAACAGTTTTATCCTAAGCGTTGTACCTCGATGGCGTTTTCCCGGATCTTATCCATTGAATTTCAAAGTATTAGATAAGCTTGTTTTTAAAGTAGCACAATTATAATAATTTAATGAACTCTGAAAATATTATAATTGTGGATAATTACTTAGATTAAATATTTTAGTTGTTTTAAAATATTAAGATGTTTAATTTTACGTTGAAAACTCTTATTTAAATTAATTGGTTTTATCATCTTCGATTAATTAACGGTACTTTATCATTTTATATAATGATGAGGAAATATTATTTTATAAATTTTAGTTTATAAAATAATATTCTACCTTAATTCATCGTGGTGTTTTATTTAAAGTGTTTTATTTAAAATAAAACATTTACGCGTTTTTAATCAGTGTTTTAATTCACCGTTGATTTATTTGAGGATCCCAAAACGTTGGGGCCACAACAACTGTGGAGTACGTATTTTTATTATATTTATGTTACTTATAATGCGTGGGGCCACAACAACTGTGGAGTACGTATTATATTTTATGTTACTTATAATGCGTGGGGCCACAACAACTGTGAGTACGTATTATATTTATGTTACTTATAATGCGTGGGGCCACAACAACTGTGGAGTACGTATTATATTTATGTTACTATAAGTTGGGCCACAACAACTGTGGAGTACGTATTATATTCTTATGTTAGTGTTATGATAATGCGTGGGGCCAGTAACAACTGTGGAGTACGTATTATATTTATGTTACTTATAATGCGTGGGGCCACAACAACTGTGGAGTACGTATTATATTTATGTTACTTATAATCGTGGGGCCACAACAACTGTGGAGTACGTATTATATTTATGTTACTTATAATGCGTGGGGCCACAACAACTGTGGAGTACGTATTATATTTTATGTTATGATAATGGGGCCACAACAACTGTGGAGCATGAAGTATGGGGCCACAACAACTGTGGAGCATACACTACATGAGACACAGCAATTGTGACATGTAGAATACGTGGGGCCACAACAACTGTGGAGTACGTATTATGTTTTATGTTACTTGAATACGTGGGGCCACAACAACTGTGGAGTACGTATTAATGCACGTTATTAATCAAGACAATTGAATAAGATTCCAAGTTTATGTTAAGTCCAGTTTCAGATCAAATACATGATAAGTCAAGTTTTAGATCAAGTCCATGTTATGTTATACTCACGTACATGTTATGTTCAAGTTTATGTTATTTTCAAGTTCTTATTTATGTTATGCAGGTTTACGTTCATGCTATATTTCAAGTCCATGTTATGTTTCAGTTCATGTTATGTTGTTTGTTCATGTTATGTTTTAAGCTTAAGTTCATGCCATGTTAAGTCAAGTTCAGTTCACGCTTAAGTTCTGGTTAAGTCATGCTATATGTCAAGTTATACTATGTTTATGTATGACTATAATTATGCATTTATGCTTTTACTGCCATGCATGCATTTTTAACCTGTGTGTGAGTTTTATGTTAACTTACTGAGATTTGTAATCAAATCTCACTGTGGTAGTCCCAACTACCATTCCCCCCGAATGGTAGATCTTGTTACAGGACCCAAAGGAGAATTGGAATCTGACCAACTGAATACGGTCGACTAGGCCACGGTGCGATGTTGATGATGGTATAGTATTTAACTTAGGTTAATACTTGTACTTTTGGAGTTGTATCTCAAGTATTCTTTTGATCACAACCATTTTGACTAGTGTGA
>QGSO01000600.1:142585-635659 GCA_011037825.1 Carya cathayensis
TGATCACGGCTTTTTAGTATGCCTTTATGTATGAATTATGTTTCAAGTATTTGGGATATATTTAGTTTGGTGCATAGTATTGCTAAAGAAAAAGATTATCCGCTGCGAATATTGCATAATGCTAGATGCATGTTAGGAACATTGCATCTTATATGTCATGAACGGGGGCAGGTAACCTTGTGTTGCATGTCTCGACGCTTCAAATGTCCGTTCAATCCCAAGCGGAATTTGGGGGCGTCACACTCTCGCTTCTAGTAGAACCATTCCTTGTGGATTTAGTCAGCTTTCCTCTTATACAGTCCACATAGGTGTTAAAATCTAGGGAAGGAAGTATCTCAACTTTTATTAATCTCTCCATTCTTTCCTTTGAAACGTGCCCTAATTTCTTGTGCCACAACATAGAAGATGATTCACGGATTGAAGACCTTTTCTTTGCTATATTAGTAACACAAGAGACTTCACCAAAAGAAGTCAAAGACATTCTGTATAAACCATCACATAAGAGACCATTTCCAACCAAACGAGAATTATAAAACAATTCAACTTTTCCATTACCAAACTTAAAGGAAAAACCAGAATCATCAAGTTTTGATATAGAAATTAAATTCCGTCTCATTGTCGGTACAAAAATTGTATTCTCCAAAACAAGAGAAAAACCAGAATCCAAAGATAACTTTACTACTCTTATAAATTCGACCTTCACTTGTACTCCATTCCCAACACACAAGCTCACTTCATTCTCACTTGGCCTCCGTTTGCTTATGAACCCCTGCAAGGAATTTGTAATATGAATACTTGCACCTGAGTCTATCCACTAAGAATTTAAAGGTACATCTACTAAAGAAGACTCAAAGCAAACTAAGGCCAAGGAGGTACTTGCCGAGTTCTTCTTCTTCTTC
The DNA here is from genome assembly GCA_011037825.1 of Carya cathayensis. Taxonomy (NCBI): domain Eukaryota; kingdom Viridiplantae; phylum Streptophyta; class Magnoliopsida; order Fagales; family Juglandaceae; genus Carya; species Carya cathayensis. Next base: position 143,485 of record QGSO01000600.1, read on the forward strand.
TTCTTCTTCTTCTTCTTCTTCTTCTTCTTCTTCTTCTTCTTCTTCTCTAGCCAAACCTTAAACTAAAAACAATCCTTTTGCCAATGACCCTTCTTTTTACAAAACTTACATTGATCATTTTTCATCATAGATTCTTTAGGACCACCAAAAGTCTGACCTCCAAATTTTTTATTCTGCAGATTGTGGTGTGGTTTATTACCTTTATGGAACTTAAACTTATAATTATGTGAAGACCTCTTGTTCTACTGTGGCTAAAAAGCCAATTGCACAGATTCAACATTCTCACGACGCATCCTACACTCCTCTTGGGCACATACCACAATTAAATCATTCAAATCCCATTTATCTCATTGAACATTATAAGCAACCTTTAGCTGATTGAACTGGCTAGGAAGGCTACTAAGAACATGATAAACCAGAAAAGGCTCTGCAATGGAAATTTTGAGGGCTTCTAACTTAGAGGATATTTGAATCATTTTCATAATGTACTTCCTAACTCCACTTGAATGATCATATTTCATACTCATCAATCTATCCATTAGGTGTCCAGTTTCAGCTTTATCTGATTCAACAAACCTTTGTCCTATGGCATCCAAAAAGTTTTTAGCACTGTCACTGTCCGGAATAGCTCCCATAATAGAATCAGATATAGATCATTTGATGATCTTTAAACAAAGCCTGTTTGCCCTATCCCACTTTTGATACTCAGCCACATATTCAACAGTGCTCTTATTAGTAGATTTTGAAGGTTGCTCATCCAAGGAAAAATCCAAACCCAAAAAACCAAGTGCTATTTCTACATCTTGTTTCCATCTCACATAATTATTTCTAGTCAAAATTTCAATAGCAGATAATTGACTTGAAAGAGAGAAGGCACTCAAAACTGTGGAAACATAGAATAAAAAATTTTATTTAATCATCATCCAAACATAATGCATGCAATCAATGGATGATAACATATCCATCTATCTAATTAATATGGGCAATTAATTAGACAGTTTGTAATTAAGCTCGAAATCATATGAGCTTCATTACGGTAAGAACCTTGGTGCATCATTGTAAAGTCACCTTTGGGCTGACTAAACAACATGCTATAAGGTATTCTCAAAACATATCATGAAGCAAATTAATAAAATCACATTAGTTTTTGAAATACCATCACCTTTAGGCAGAAGGAAATTTCTAGACTAATACAATCTCATTAACTACTTCTCACCATTTTCTAAAATATTACACACAACACTACCTTTGGGTAAGATATTATGTGCAATAAATTAGAAAATAAAGATATCCTTCCTTTTTTTTTAAATGAATAAATATCAATGAGTGTGCCACTTTGGTGGCTACCACCCACTAATATTTCAAAAGATTTCTTTTAATAGAAAATAAGGATATTCATAATGCCCATAAAAAAAAATCAATCACAAACAGCAATTATAATCATCAACTTGACATAATCAAAGTCAAAGTTTCAAATGTGATTGAGAGACAAAAATAGTGTAAATGGACTGAGCATATAAGACAACATATATGTCTAGAATTAAATATGAACTCAAAAACATATATTTACAAAAGAATGCTTATAGCAAGTTCCAAAAAAAATATGCATCCACATACATGTTTAGAGAAAGTACATATATGCACAGATCTTATAAGACATTTAATATTCATTGGAAAAATTATCACAAGATTCAGTATACTGTAGCTCATCGAAAAAGGTGTAAATAATATTCAAAATTATAAAACAGTGTCTTATGGTGGTACAAAAAAATTTCAAAAAATATAGAAAACTTTAGTAGGTGAGTAAATAAAACTAGAAAATGAAAGTGGCAAAAAACAGTGCCACTGTAGTCGCATGCGCCTACTGATGCGCGTGGGTAATGTCTTGGCTGGAGGAGAATTCATCTTCAACCTCCAACTGGGTCTGAAAGTGGGTCTCGGGTCTGTAAATCGGGTCAACGGGTTTTCAATTGGATTTTTCTCAATTTCTTGCAATTCTTGGGTTAAAAAATAAAATTTATTTAGGAGAAATAATATTGAGTGCCCGAAAAACACATATATGGTGTTTTAAAACAATGGGCATCCATGTTTGATGTAGATTAATCAAATTTTGAAATGGGTATGAACCCTAGTTTTGTAAAACTCAAAACCCGCAACAAGCAATGAAATTGGAGTATCTAAAACAAATAAACAACATCCCAGAAAAGATTTTGTTTTATATACTTTTGATGAATTTGATCAGTCGTTTATGGTATTCGATTTTCTTTTCAATAAAAGGATTCCGAGAAAAAAAAAAAAAAGGAATCCATAAAACACAAATATAAGGCCCGATTAATATATCAAAAGAACAAAGAGATTGAGAGAAACAAAAGCCCCAACATTTTGAAGATATATAATAAATGAGTTTCAACAAAAACGATTTTGAGTATTCGGCTTGTATAAAAACACAGAACCGAAATTACAAACACACGAACACCCTCTTATTCAACAGATTCTAATCCTAGCATGGTGGCTCTAATACCAAATGTGAAAAATAGAAAGCATGCTAGAAGTAAGAATCTGAATGGACGAAATTGATAAAGAGAAATCAACATACCTGCAGAAGACATTGTTGAAGGAAAAATAGAAACTAAGTCTTCCTCTCCTTGCTCCTCCAAAATGTTAGCTTTCAATGGGACAAACTGAACGTACGGAGAGGAGAGGGGACTTAGCCATTTATAAGGAAACCTTTTGGAGTCCTCCCATTAAAGACTCAAATCCCAAAGGGTTTAAGAAAATTCCAGAATAAAACCCTTAAGCTTCCAGGCCTACATACGTAATTTACTACATTTATATAGGATATAATCCTATATTACTAAGGTGCAATAAACCCCAAATGATCACTTAAGTTAATGGGTTTAACCAAAGTACCATTGTGAGCAATATATATATCTAACCCATTTTTATAAAACATGCAATCAAATGTAGCCCATATTTGTAATTATTCCAACATATGGAAGATTTCCATAGACACTAAAATACTCGAATGCAAACTATCAGGCACAGATTACTGAGATTGCTAAAGTGAGTGAACTGATGGAAGAGGGCTCCATAGATGGGATATTCAAAAGATTTGCAGGCTATTTGTAAACAAGAAGTGGATGACATTATGAAAACTCATCTAAGCCACACATTGCTAGAAGAACAAATGCTAAGGGGGGATAGTAAGAGTGGCATGTTCTGTGTTAAAAGTGCCAACTATAAGATTATGAGGATGTTAAAACTTATGAAGCTATGAAACAAGGGAGAGCTTAAACTCTAAAGGATGGAGACAATTTTAGGCAAGTGTGTGGAATCTTAAATTACTTAAATAAGATTAAAAAACTTAGCATGGAGGCTTTGTAATGATATATTACCCACAAAGTAAAGAAGAAGCAAGTTCTACAAGAAGCATTTTGTGCATTATGTAGAGGGGGAGAGGAAGATAGCCTCCATGCTTTACTCTCATGTTTCCATATCAAACAAGTATGACAACAAGTATATCCTCTGACGGCCGCAAAGTCTAATGATCAACAAAGTTTTGGAGTTCTCATTTTCATATGAAGTAAAACTTCACAAGCATAGATATGCCAAAAGTCTTTAGAGTTGCATGGGGGTCGTGGTGTACATCCACCAACAACAACATCTTGATCCAGAAGGAGCTGTTCAAGAGACGATATGTTTGGTGGATAGTTTCAAGAAGATGCATGTTTGTTAGCTCAATCTGTAAAGGGAAAGGATTCTATCTTGGCAGAAACCAGCACACGGAATTCTAAAACTCAATATTGTTGCAGCAATTTTTAGAGAGTAACAAAAATTAGGTTTAGGTGTTGTCTTGCATGCTAAAGAAAGAAAAATCATAATGGTTGCATGCAAATGAGTTTGGAGAATAGGAAGTACTAGAAGCCATTGAAGCATTAGCAATATCAACAGGCTTATAGTTGACCACCCATCTTGGCATACTGCATACCCCGTATAATTATTGAGTCTAATCCCATAACAATGGTAGAAAAGCTGAAAAAGAATAGCTAGCTATTCCTTTTTACATGAATTCATTTGTCAAATCTCTTACCCAAGTTCAAAATCAAGCATGTAGGCAAACTCTGCTGCTCATATGTTGGCCAGATAGTGGAGAGGAGCCCGATGTGATGTAGTGAGGTGCCATTGTGTGCCACAAATGCACGAGGGCATGCTTTGTTTAGACTAGGTAGAATCAGACTTCAATATCGGATTGGGTTTGATCAATTCGGACCAATTTGATCATTTTTGTCATCGATTGTTTATTAGTGAAAAATATGCTTAACTCATACTACTTTAGTATAGATAATATAGACAATTAGTTTATTACATTATTCAGGGAAGAGAAAACCTGAAAATCAGTTGAGATATTTACACCCTCCACAAGAGTCTCACACATTAATTATTATTTTTACTGTGAACAGAGAATTTCAAACGTCTCCCTTACATCTTTTGCCTGGCTCTCTCTATCTCCCATTTCTGCCTCCCAAAGATTGCATGTGTGGAAATTAAAATTGCTACTTATGTTGAAAAGTTTAAACTGATGTGAAGAAATAGATTTTATTATATATATATATATTTATGTCTTAACACCTATACACTTAATCATGATTAAAATGTGTTCAACGCAAGCATTGTTTAGGGCTCTGCAATTCTACTTTATATTGTTTCCTTAATCTTGGTCATTTTGAGCGATGTCATGGGACTTGATCAAGAACTTTTGAGAATTTGTATAGAGTTTCCTATGATAACCAATCTATTTCTTTCAACTTTGAGAGTACGTTGACAATTGCAACTTGGAGTTCTTAGCCGTGGATTCTTGACTTGTGCCAAGTCCGAACTCGATCTTTTAAGGAATCCAAAATAGACTTCATCATCAACCTTACCTTAGGTGAGCCCAAATTTTAAAACTAGACTTTAGACCTATGAAGTTGGAGAGTATAATAGTCAAGATAAAAGCTGAATCACTTAGATTTCGGTCAACCCTAAATAGAGGGTTCAACGTAGACCAAGAATCAACTTACAAACTCAAGTAAAACTCGACTCAACTCTATTAATGTTTGTAAACAAATTCACATTCTTAGAATTATCTACTAAACAGTATGCATTCACAAATGAGTACTGCTATATTTACAAAAAAATTATACAAAAGTAATTCCACAAATTCCACAACAGTATGCATTCAAAGTATTAGCTTGTAAAACTATTTTTATGTAATCTTTTATAATTAGAGTATTTCTCTTTATAAAGATGGTCAAGACAGTTGTTCAAATGGTAAATGCCAATAAAATAATCTCATCTCAATGCTTTTTTCAACGAGTAAATATAAAAGAAAAGAATGGAAATCTTTTGACATGAGATATCTGAATCAATAATGACAAAAAAAAGGACGAGGAATATTTCAACTTGTCAAAAACTCCAATGCTATTTTCTGTTTCGAAATCTAGAACTCTGAGAGCCGACATATGCAATATCCACGAGCGCGCACAGTGACTACCGACGGAGTCCGTGACACCTGAGAAATGAGTTGACTGACCACTACGGCAACATCGGATCCCTTGCAAGCAGCGTATTGGCCGGCCACGTGCAACGTGCCCTGGCTGACCCGACAACTTGAAGAAGTACTCTCTCTGTTTGAGGCTGACAAGCCTATGCCCAGTATCTAACCATCGATCCCACCCGGTCCCATTCTGATTTATAAATTCATATAGGAAGGACCCCAAGCAACTCGATTGCTTCACATTTTGCAGACTAACCACAGCACGTACAGTTTCTGATATTTTATTCTCATCTCATTTTTTGTACAATCTGATTCCATTACTAGTAAATTCCAGTACACTCATTATGATGCCCTGTTTTGGTTTTAGCTTTCCTTTTTATTAATTGTTACCGGACAAAGTTGAAAATGATGGGTGTGCATAAAAAATTATCAAATTATCTAATAATTTATTTTGTCAAAAGTTTGTGGTCTGATTGGTATAACCTCTAGTCTCCAAATTGAAAGTCTAGAATTGGAAACTCCCTCTTTCAAATGTATAAAAAAATAAATAAAAAATTTTATCTTTAACCAAAGCATAGTAAATATACAACGTCACACCGATAATTGTGTTGATTTAGCTGAAAATGGTATTGGAAAAAACATGTTAATTACATCCTGATGATCACCCTGATATTATATATTTACTTTCTGCTATGGTAAAATTAATTTGTAGGGTTTTTGAGGCTTCAAATGAAAGGTAGCTAGCATTGCATGTGATCATGATAGATAGATGCAAGTAGTGCTGCAGATGACAGTTAAGGACTGAGGGAGTCAACCCATTTTTCCCTGACGACATACTTCTGATGAGAATCTGATCAGGTCCATGCAGCATGCTTACGTATATAGGACCAGACCTCCTAAATCTCCAGATCCCACTACATTTGATCTATTTTAAATCCCCACATACAAAACAAGAAGCATCCGCGCTTCTACCTTACTTTGTCGTTTTCCTCATTTTATATTTTCATAACTCTCTCGCGCGCACGAGCTTCTTACCTGGAGATCTCCACCGGCCAGAAGCTACCTCTCCCTTTCTTCTTCACCCTTCTTCACCCTTTAAATCCACTTCCCTCTTCCTCAATCTCATTCCCATTCTCTCCCTTTCTCACACCCTCTCTCAAGTTCTTATTTTTCCACTCTCTTTCTGATCTTCTCTGCTAGCTAGCTACTGCAAGCTTCATATATAGTAGGCTAATCCACATGATGAATGTTCAACAAAGGAAAACCCCTGCAAATGAGCGAAAAAAGCCCAGAATGCTGAAAGATTTCCTCAGCGAAAGCTCAGATTCATGTCCTTCAGGCGCCGGATTCAAATCCTTTCCTACACAGCCATTCAGTAGTAGTACTACTTGCAGTCATGATCAGTGCCATTCAAATCCAAACGTGAACACGATGAAGTTACTCAGAAACCGATCAAAAGCTGCATCAGCAGCCACAATCTCAGCCGTCCAAGCCCTGCTTAACGCGTTTAAGAAATACCCTCCGATGTTCCTGTCGAGAAAGAAGTACTACTCGAGCAGCAACGAGGCCGGAAGGAGCACTAGCGATATCAATGGAGCCAAAATCAGGTTCAGAGTCAAAGACATCGTACGGTGGTCATCGTTCAAGGACTTGGTGGAGGAGAAATCTAGGCCCTTGGATGTCGCTTCCTCACCCAATGATCATCAGCAGCAGCAGCAGTACTATTACTACTGCACCACCACCAACAGTAGTAATACGACCTGCAGTTCTTCCTCCAATGGCTCCAGTTGGTGCGAAAGCGATTTCACCTCCTCCGAGTATTTACTGTCGTCGTCCAGCTGGCACGGTAAGTCAAAGGAATGCGTTGAACACGAGGTCAAAGCTGGTAAAAAATATTTACCATCTGTCGGTAGGGATTGCCAGGAGGTGACAGCAGGGACAGAATCTTACGCTGACATGGAAGTGGGACCCAAGGTGAGAACAATTATTTAGTGCTTGGCGTTTATATTTTTTAATAAAAATCTGCTTTTGTCTGCTGTTGAGGGTCTTTCCCTTCATTAAAAATAATAGGGGCTCTTCTCAAAATAATATATCACATGTACATGTCGTGAATTGTGTAATTATTATGTTATTATTTAAAAAAAAGAAATAATTTATTATTAAAAAATTAATTTTTTTTAATATGAATCAGATATTAATTTTTTTTAAAAATAATTATTTAACATTTACACATTCACAATTATAACTATTAGTTATTTTATTTATATGAGAATAATCTTTAAATATATTATTCTAAACAATAAAATTGTATTTAATTATTGATGATAAAAATAATTCTACTTTAATATATTTTAATGGGCTGGTCGCTGAAAAGTACAAGATAACATTGATTAAAATAAATATATGAAATAGGGATGGCGGTCCAACAAATAATGCAAAATAATTATTATATATACTTTTTGACTAAGCAATATGTTTTCTTGTTCCCTATGTATTTACTATTTTCTATTCATAAACATTAAACACTGAATTTTATAGCATTTTTTCGTGTCAATTGCTTTTTTTTTATTTGTAATTTTTGTCTCATTAGGGACAATTGCTTAAAGTTTAATTTTATCACATTAGACAAAAGAGAAGTTGGGGAGGAACGAGGAAGTTTCTTTTTATAAAATCAGATTCTTAAATGAAAACTATTTGATATATAGGAATGATTTGTACAATTTTAAGGGTGTAATTCTTGCACATATAAAAAATAGTAAATATAAAACATCCATGAAAAAAAAATATATTTTTTAATAATAAACACGACTCTTTTTTAAATAGAATACGCATATATGCGTACACTAAAATTAAATCATATATACGAAAAAAAATAATAATATTGGTTATTGTTTCCACATAAATATTTTTTGAATTTTTTAGAAAATGATTTAAGTTTAATTATAATATCGGTTGAAGACTTCTTATATGAGTCTCACACATAATTGGAAGATTAAATAGAAGTGGAGAGGATGCTTGAAAAGGTTCTAAGAAATCCATTAGTTTCCCCAACCCATTTCTTTTACGTGTGATATTCAGTATTTTTATACTGTTCTAGTGTTTTCAAATTGTTACCAATTTTGATTTGCTGTAAAACGTACAGATAGATCAGTTGCAATTGGAGGAGAAGGAGCAGCAAAGCCCAGTTTCAGTGCTTGATTTTCAAGTTGGGGAGAATGAAGAGCCATTCTCGGCTTTTACTCGAAGCCTTGCCTGTGTAGAGAGTAAGTTCCATCTCTGCCATAACCTACATATATATAATGTTATGTTCAAAAGAACAAAATGTTGACAAACCATGATGTTTTCCTAACAGGGACAAGACAAAACCTAATGCAACAGATCCAGCGGTTTGAGAGTCTTGCTAAACCGGAGTCTTTCGACCTAGAGGAGTGGATGTCAATGAAAGAAAATACCGAATTTGGAGAAGTACACCTTGATGTTAATAACGATGATGAGGACGAGGAAGAAGAAGAAGAACCAAATGAACTTGAAAAGAAGGTGAGAGAGCTGGTGAATCATGTCAAAGTAGATATTGGCAACGCCAAAGTGGAACATGAACTAGTACTGTTGGATTTCTTTCTTGAACAGTTGAGTACAAAGAAATGTCAAACAAAGAAGGATGATGGTGAGAAGTTTGAAAGGGAGATGGTGAGCATGGCAAAAGCCTGGATGAGAGGGGAACATAATGGGTTATATGAATGGGGGTTAGAACATAAGAGGGAGGCTTACGTTAGAGAGATGGATAGGAGAGAAAGGTGGAGCAAATTCGAAGAGGAGCAACAGGAAGTGGCATTGGAAATTGAAACTCAGGTTTTGGGGTTCTTGGTGGATGAGGTTTTTGTTGATCTCTTCTTACGGTGAGAATGTCTATAATCTATTGGCCGGTGGCATTTCCCAAACATTGCGCCAGTCAGACGATGCCATATCAAGAAATGCTTAAAAAGATTATGGTTATGTGGATAGGAAATAATACTTTTTCAGTGACAAAACATCATTATTAATCAAATTCTGCTATATACAATCATTTTTATTTACTTTTTATACATTCAACTAATGTGATTGGTCTAAATAGTTAATTTATATTAAAAGAAGTGACGCAACTAATCACATTAATGAATTGTATAAAAAATGCATAAAAATAACTTTATATAAAATTTTTGTTATCATCTCGATATGGTCTTATCATCTGAGATCAAGTAGTACCATTTCAATTTTGGCATGTACCTGTGATAGAAGAGATTCTTTTAACATTTGAAGGCATAACTCATGCACAATTTTGTAGGGTCCTTGCAACATTATCTTTTTTTAGCAAATAAACAAGGAAGAACATTAATTATTTTGTTTTTTGTCCTTTTATCAGATAAGACCTTAATGAAAAAGTACTCGGTTCCCCCTTTTTTTTTTTTCTAATCAAATAGGATATTTGTAATTCATTATTTTGAACGATAAGGTAGATGATTTATGAGATCTCATATTGTTTGAGAATAAAAAATTATTACTCTTTTTAATGCATCGCTTTAATGGGGTCTAATTATATAATTGACTAGTCATTTTCAAATATAGACCCAAATATGACTTGAGCCCCATTGGGACATTATAATATTATCCAGTTTTATTAATCAACCCTCTCTTTCAGCGTATTAATACACTTTTAAGCAGAAAAAAACTGAAGTTTCAAAAAAACATCTTAAGCCAAAATAGAGCAAACAAGGCAAAATATATAGGAGAGCTAGAACAATGTCCAGAAAGACGGTATCTAATGTCAGAAATGAGGCAAACCGGCCTGATGGATCAAAAATGTAAAGCCGAAATGTGTATGGAAAAGTGAGCAGCAAATGAAAATGTAGCCTCCACACCCACGGCTCCCAAGTTTGCAAAGGCATCAGCTAGTTCATTCCGAAAAGAGAAATGATACTTATAATCGTTGAATACGTAAATACCATACAGTTATTTTAAAAAAATGAGTAAACACAAAACTTACATGAAAAAAAAAAAAAAAATTTAAAATTTTTTAATAATAAATTCTATTTTTCTTTAAAAAAATTATAAAATATTTATACTTTATAACTATATATAATATTACTCCCCTAAAAATATGATTTGAGATAATAGATAAGAAAGAAGGCCAAGAATATCTTTGCACGTCTCAAAAAACCGTGTGAGAGATAGGGTGAAGGGAATGCTGTCTTCAAAGAGCCATTGGGCCTTGGGCCTTAATGCAAGGTGTTCTACTTAGGCTGTTTTTACTGAATATTTTAGAAAGATAGATGTAATGGGCTTCTTCTTCAAGAAGTTATCTCAATATATCTCATCTAATTTCTATCTTATCTCATTTTATTATAATTATTTTTTAAAAATATCATTTAAATACAAATACTTTTTAATTTTAAATTTTTTCATTAATTATTATCTAATCATTACAAATTTTTCAAACTTCTAAACAATAATATCATTCCAAATAAAATTTCTTAACTCAAAGTATTTTATTTCTATTTACAAACTTCTCATTTCATCTTAACATCCAAATGAGACCCAGAGCTGAAAACTGAATTTAATATATTATATGATGTAAGTTTTTGTGTTTAAAATAAGGGTTGAATATCGTTAATTCTGTCCATGGATTTTGTTTTCTTCAAACAACTTCTATAAGTTTTTCAAATTTTATCATTTTTTAGTTTGATCAAACTATGATCATTCATCAACTCCTTCCATGCATCCAAAGGGGCAATGTAGCTTAGGGCTTGTTCGGAAATAACCTTATCCCAAAATTTTTAATCTCATCTCATCTTATTTCCATCTCAAAAATAATTTAAATACAAAATTTTCAAACTAATCATGATTATAACTTTTCCAAACTTTCAAATGAAAATAAAACTATAAAACAATATTTTAATAATATTTTAATTTTATAATATTTTTTATTCAACTTTTTCTCTCTCTTTTATTAAAATCTAAAAAATACTCAAACTCAAACTATCTTACTACTATTTATAAACTATTTTATTACTATTCACAAAATTATCATCTCATCTCATTCTCCAAACGAGCCCTTATACTATAATAGTAATACAAGATGACATCTTAATTATAATATTTTTCTATGATTCAATTACCCGGCATATTTAGCAAAGCTCTTCGACTCTTTAGTCTGATTAGAATTTAGATAATCTCATAGACTAATCTAGATCCATATTAATATAGCTAGGACACACCTGCGAGCTAGCTAGCTAGCATGTGCTAATTAACGCAAATGGATCATCATGAGACTCATGACATGTGACATATATCATGTCCTGCAGGGATCATGTCCTTGGCATTCATCATACGCAAAACATTCGGGAAATCAGGCTAATTTTCACAAATCTCTATTTTTTGTATTTATTTTTATATCCATATTAATATAAAATATTACAATTACAAACTCTGATCCCAATTAAATTGTTTGAACCATGTTACCAAAGAATTTCTTGTTTTTATATACATGAAGTAATTATGAGTACTACACTTCCACGTGCACCAGAAGGGTACTGCGGGTGCAATCCTGCATGCATGAGCCAGCGGCCACCCTGGTTTGTAGCTTTGGTCAATGGCTGAGAGTTGATTAATTCCTATAATAACAATAATAAGCTTAAGTAACAATTTTTCAGCTACATTTAATTTTCTGTAACCCAAAATAGAAAATATTCTTTAAAGTAAAGCAAATATTTTAGGCTTTCATGTGTATGATATGTAATTTCTTCAATTCGATACTCCACATGTGTTCAATTATAATTGAAGATTTTAATAAAAAGATTAACGCCGAAAAAAGGAAAAATATCACAACTGTTCATGAGTGTAAAACCCACTATATTTTAAAAACCCATTTGATGGCCGAAGTCCATGTATATTAAAGAAAAATGTTATAGTCATAAAAGAATTTTACAAAAGTAAACTAAAAATTTGACATGTCTTGATATAGTACGTCAAATTGTAAAATTACTTTTAAAGAAACGCTTTAGTCACAAATTGATGTGACTTGATATGGTACGTTAGATTAAAAAGTTACTTTTATTGTAAATTAGATTTAATATTCTGTCATATGAAATCACGTTAGTTTATGAATTTTCTTTTATAAAATCTCTTTGTAGTTTTAACACATCTTTTACTTTTCTTGTAAAGTAAATATAACGGATTATATGAAAACTATTTGAATGGTAGGTCTAATGTAAGTTCTTGACAAAGTAGCATACCATTTTAACATGAATAATGTTATTTGGCCATCTTAAATTTATCGCTTACATGATCTTCTTGACTTGGCACTAATGGTAGTGCCATGTAATTTATTAAAAACATAAGCACAAAAGGAGTAGAGGGAATACCTATGGTTTCAATTTTATTTTATTTTTTTTGTATTTTCGGAAATCCCTTTGTTTTCAATATATATTTATTTAATAAACTACATGGATGCTATGTCAAGATGACCCCCTAAATGATAAGTTTCAAATGACTCAATAGCAATATTCATCAATCCATGTATGAAATATCAAGGCATCAAATAAGTAGCTTTAAGTTTGAACTCTAAGTGAGAGAGAAATTACTATTTTAGTCTTCTCTTGTTTTCTCTCTTAGGTACAAGGCGAAGTTTCATGGCAGGCTCTAGTGTTTATTTCTTTGGTTGTAGTTATAGTGATAGAAAATGGAAGAAATTCAAGAGAAATGGAGTAAACTGCGATTGACAGAGAGTGAGGCGAGTGTGCTGGAATTGGATGATGAGGGGGTGATTGAGATGAAGGAGAAGGGTGATCCAAGTTTGGTAGGGAAGGTGTTTACAGATCGCATGGTGAGTAAGGACGTGCTTGCTTCAACAATGGCCAAGGCGTGGAGGATAAGTAAACAGGTTGTTTTTCATGAGTGTGGATCAAATATATTTACTGTGACATTTGCTACACATCCTGATAAGGAAAAAGTGTTATATGGGAAACCATGGTTGTTTGATAACGGTTAGTTTGCGCTTAAGTTTTTTGATGGGTTTAACCAACCAAGTAAGATTCATTTTGACTGTGAGGAATTTTGGATGTAGCTTCATAATTTGCCTTTTGCATTCATGAACAGAGTGTATGGGGAGAAGATAGGGATGACAATTGAGAAAGTTCTGGAAGTGGATCTCCTGGATGATGGTATAGAGTGGGGCAAGTTTTTGAGAATCAAGATTGAATTGAGGCTACATCAAGCACTGGCTAGAGAGAGAATGATTAGTGTGCATGGGGATAAAGTGTGGATTCCCATTAAATAAGAAAAATTGCCAAAAGTCTGTTTTATGTGCGATTATCTAGTTCATGAAGCAGATGGTTGCATGTCTAAAAGTGAGAGTTTGTCTCAACGTGCTAAAAAGACTCAACAATTTAGTTCGTGGCTTCATGCGGCTCCTGCTTTTATCAAAAGGAATTACTGTAATGGGTGGTTCAGTAATGGTGATGGCGAGAAGTGGAAGAAGGGTCCAGTGGAAGGTGGGGAATTAGAAATTGGTTCGGGGAACCAAAATGGCGAAAATCCACGATCTAATTCAAGTTCAAATTTGAATTTGGATGAGAATGAGAGTGTTGAGTTTGTAGCATGTACAACTCAACAAGGGTATGATATGAGGGCAGCTAGAAATGATAAGAGGATGAGTTCCAAAAGAGTAAAAGGGTTGGAAGATAAGAATAGTAAACAGATGATAGATTTTGAGGAGGCGGTTTCGGGAGAAGTTAAACATAATTCAACTTTGCAAAAGAAGGAAGTAAATAAGGATGTAGGGCAAGGCCTGGGGTTGGGTTTGAGTCTAGAGTCAAACCAACTTATTGGGGCCCAAACTATAAGTGAAATATGTGAGAAAAGACAAGGCAAGACGAAGGTGGCTAATACAGGAGACCATCCTGAGTTATGTGCTAAGAATAATCTACATGATCAAGATAGAAGTCCCATGAGTACTAGAGGGGGGTGGAAAAAACGTGCTAGGGGGAAAGGTGTGGTTACTAACAAAAAAGTCTTAGACATCATAAAAAATAGGGGATTAGTCGATGAAGAGGATGGTGGTGATGGGGAGGCAGATAGAAAAAGATTAAAAGTCAATGAGGAGGGAGTCTTTTGAGGAGGGAGTCTTTTTCGGTGCAAATTCGAATTTGGCAGTGGCTACTGAGCGGCACGCGCCGCCAAGAGCAATAAAAATCTTGAGTTGGAACTGCTGAGGGCTTGGTAACCCCCATGCAGTTCATGACCTTGACAGCCTATTGAAGGATAAGAAACCATATTTGATTTTTTTTTTTTTTATGGAAACCAAGTTAGATTCATATAGATGGGAATATCTTAAGAGGAAACTGAAGTTTGAGGGATGTTTTGTTGTTAATCCATTAGAAAGAAGTGGAGGGTTGGTTTTACTATGGAAGCTTGAAACTAGGGTGTCAATTCAATCTTCCTCTAAATTTCATATAAATGCAAAAATTAAGATTGATAAGGAGGAAAATGAATGGCAGTTTACTGGCTTTTATGAACATCCAGAGGTTAGTACGAGGCAAGAATCATGGGACATTTTACTGTCTTTAAAACCTTCTAATATGATGCCTTGGTTTGTTTGTGGTGATTTTAATGAAATATTAGCTCAAGATGAAAAGAGAGGAGGGAATGTGAGAAGTGAAACTCAGATGAATAAGTTTAGACATGTGGTAGAGATGAGGGAGTTGTTTGACTTGGGATGGTCAGATTCAAAATTTACCTGATGCAATATACACAAGGATGAAACTTTTACTATAGAAAGACTAGATAGAGGGTTAGACAATACAGAATGGCTGGTCTGTTTTAATTCAATTAGGGTTGAAACTTTGGTTGCTAGAAGCTTGGATCACAGACCTTTGTGTTTTTCATATGGGAAGCAATTTGCCTACTTAAGAGGATGTCAGCAGTTCTTTAAGTATGAAGTGGCTTGGGGTAAAGATGAAGGATGCGAAGATCTTATAAGTGAGGTATGGATGTAGGAGAGTACAAGTGAAGACCCTATTAGAGAAGTACAACAAAACCTCAAGACTTGTAGAGTGTCTTTACCAAGATGGAAAAGAGCTTCTAGTTCAAATTTCAAAATGGAATTAAAACAGAAGTCTGCTCTTTTTAAACAGTTGCAGGATGATGAAAACCAGTATAATGAAGAGGAGATTGTGAAGTTACAAGATGAAGTGGGGGTTTTACTTCAGAAAGAGGATCTCGAATGGAGGCAAAGGGAAAAAAAGCATTGGTACCAAGAGGGGGATAGAAATACAAGGTTCTTCCATGCCTGTGCAACACAAAGGAAGAAAAAGAATTATATTAAACAAGTTAAAGATTTTGAAGGAATTTTGAGAAGTGAAGAGTCTGATATTGCTTTTGCATTCAAGGATCATTTTGAGAAGATTTATTGATCCACGAGTCCAAGGGTAGCAGACATTGAGGCCTGTTTGCATTGTATTGATAGTAAAGTGACAAGAGGGATGAATGATAATCTTGTAGCTCCTTTTCTGCAAGAGGAGGTACTATAAGCTCTACAACATATGGGGCCTTTAAAATCCCCTGCCCAGATGGGTTTGGAGTAGATTTTTATCAACATCATTGGAAAGCTGTGGGTCCCAAAGTATGTATGACTGTACTAAAGGTGCTAAATGGGAGAGGTATGCCAAGTGAGTTGAACCATACTAATATTGTTTTAATTCCAAAAGTAGATGCTCCACTTTCTGTTAATGATTTTAGACCTATTTCATTATATAATGTATTGTACAAGCTTATAGCTAATGTGTTAGCAAATAGGCTTAAGCATGTATTACCACATATAATTTCTAGTCTACAAAGTGTTTTTGTCCCAAGTAAATCAATAATTGACAGTGTAATGGCGGCCTATGAGATCCTTCATACCATGAAAGCAAGACAAAAAGGAAGAGAGGGAAGCATGGCACTAAAGCTTGACATGTCAAAAGCATGTAATAGAATTGAGTGGACATTTCTAGTGTCTATAATGGAGAAGCTGGGTTTTTATGACAAATGGATCCAGTTGATATTGGCATATGTGGAATCAGTTTCATATTCAGTTGTGGTTAATGGAAAGGTGGGTGAGAAATTCATGACAGCTAGAGAATTAAGGCAAGGATACCTCTTGTCTCCTTACCTTTTTATCTTATGTGCAGAGGGTCTTAGTTCTCTACTGACTAATGCTGCAGTCAATGGTAGAATTAAGAGTGTAGCTGCTACAAGAGGAGGGACTAGAATTAATCGTCTTTTCTTTGTCGATAATTGTGTGATTTTTGGCAAGGCAAGTAAAGAGGAGTGGATGGCTATACATGATTTATTGATGCTTTATAAAGTTTCCTCAGGCCAAAAGTTGAATATGTAGAAGACATCAATCCTTTTTAGTTCTAATACAAGTGAACTTCTTCAAAAGGAAATTTTATCAGAGTCTAGTGAAGTTATTTATGGAGATTATGGTAAATATATTGGTCTTCCAACTATGATTGGAAGATCAAAGTATGAAACTTTCAGAGGTATCAAAGAGATGGTGTGTAGGAAGATTAGCAGTTGGAAAAATTCATTTCTATCAAGTGTAGCCCGAGAGGTCTTAATTAAGGCTGTTATGCAGTCTATCCCTATTTATACCATGAATGTGTTTAGACTTCCAAGGAGGCTAAGTAGAGAGATCAATTCCATGCTTGCAAGATTCTGGTGAAGCAGTAATAACGATGGCAAAGGTATTCATTGGAAGAGTTTGGATAAAATGGGAGAAAATAAAAAGGATGGTGGGATGGGGTTTAGGGACATTGATATTTTCAATAATGCTATGTTAGCCAAACAATGGTTGATGTTGCAAATGAATGTTGGATCATTGGCAGTTAGGATTTTTAAGGAAAAGTATTTTAATAAAAGCCAATTTATTGATGGTAAGATTGGCTATAAACCCTTTTTCATGCGGAGGAGTTTATTGGCTGTACAAGATCTGGTGAGAGCAGGAATGGTGTGGAGAGTGGGTAATGGAAAGAGCATTTCTAGTTGGAAAGATAAGTGGCTTCCTAATGCTTTAGAGTTTAAAGTAAGTTCACCAGTTAATACTTTAGATATTGATTCAAAGGTAAGCTCTCTTATCTTTAAGGATATTCATTGCTGGAATGAGAGGTTGATAGGTGATGTATTTAGTAAAGATGAAGCTGCTCAGATTTCTAGTATACCATTAAATTGGTATGGTGAGGATGATAAAATCTTGTGGGGATTTACCAAGATTGGCAGGTTTTCTGTGCGAAGTGCATATCACTTGGGTAATGACATGGAAATAACTAGGCTTGGTGAATGTTCGAATAGACAAACTTATAAACATATTTGGGCAGGTATATGGAGACTAAATATTCCTAATCCTATTAAACAGTTTGTGTATAAGGCTTTAAAGAGTATCCTACCAACAAGGCAGAACTTAGTGCAGAGCAAAATTCTTGAAGATGCTACCTGTAATATTTGTCATATGAGTGAAGAAACAGTTTGTCACGTGTTGTGGTCTTGTCCAACTGCAAGTGATGTATGGGGAGAAAGTGAAAGTGGTCTTCAGAAGTGGATCTGTGAAGAGAAATATTTTTTCCATGTATGGTTTGATATGCATACCAGATTGCAACAGAGCAAAATAGAAGATGTATCTATGATATTAAGAGGATTGTGGACCAGAAGAAATAAGATGGTTTTTGAATGGAAATTTGAGAGTCCAAGTAGAGTGGCCACTGCTACACTTTCTAGTCTCAAGAGCTTTCAAGATTCTTGAGTTGAGCTGCACCATAAGAAGGGATCTAATATCCAAAGAAGGAAAAAAACTAAGTGGAAGCCACCAGATGAGGGAGTATCTAAGGTAAATTATGATGCGGTTATAGATAAGATTAATTACATATTGGGATTAGGTATAGTAGCGAGAAATCATTCGGGAGAGGTTTTGTTTACCTTCAGTGCTTCAAAGCTATTTAGTGGCAATTCTAATATGTCTGAAGCTACTGTTTATGGAGAGGTATGGAACTTGTAGTAGAGCTTGATGTCAAAAATGTAGTGTTTGAAGAAGATGCTAACAGAGTAATCAAAGGGGTAACAGGAGTAAGGGATACTTATGCATGGATGGAATAGATGTTTGCTGATATGCGTGGTAGGTTATTGTTTAGGCCTGATTGGTCTGTGAATTTTATCCATAGAGAAGGCGATTGTGTGGCACATGAATTGGCTAAGAGAGCCTTGAAAATGGAAAGTGAGTGGTGCTAGATTGAGGAGGGGCCCTTAGAGATTACTAGTATAATTGCTAGAGAAATGCCATGTAATAATGTAGACCACTAAGTGGGTGAGGATAGAGTGATTGCAACTGCATTGTTCACATATTTTTAATGAATGAAATAAAGGTATTGTTTGATGATTAAAAAAAAAAAGTTTGAACTCTAATTTATATTATTTGACCTCCAATATTGTGCGTGGCAGGCCTATAATCAAGTAGAAGTTTTAAAATAGAGTAATATTTTAGCCACAAAAAATTTATAAAAAAATAAATTTAAAAATTGACATGACTTGATATAATATGCTAGATTATAAAACTAACATATCACATGATAAAATTATCTCAATTTATAAATTTAATTTTATATAACATCTTTAAAATATTTGTTTTTATACCCTTCTCTTTAAAATATTGATTGAACAATATTCAACTTCAAAAATTTATAAGTCTCAAACTTTCCGAACAATGGATGATTTAACATTTTCACTCGTCAAAATCTAATTTAATAGGCAGTGTTAGAAGCACAAATGCTGAACAAAGAAAGGACCGAGGTCTGGTTTGGATACAAAATAAAGTGTTTGATCTCATCTCATCATTATAATTCTCTTAAATTTTCATACAAAATATAATAAATAATTTAACTTTTTCAAATTTTAAAATAATATTTTATTTAATTTTTAACTTTTATCTCAAATCATCTTATTTCATCTCAAAATCAAACCATCTTGTTTGTCTGTAGCAGTACTAATGTCATGGTTGAGGTTCAAAGGCAAGAGGAGGACCACTTTGCTCTTTGGGGCTGCCCACCATGTGGACGTTGTACTTTGTAATATCACACGAGATACTAACGAGAATGCATGGGAACAACGTGCCATAATGGATCATATATATCACAACGTAAGTATATATATATATATACACGTACATAATATCGTGAAATCATTTTTTTTTTTCAATAGTTTAAGCTTATGATAAAATGAAGGTTTAATTATTTAAATGATGATATCTTTTAACATTTGTTGTCACATATTGGTACTCTATAAAACTAGGATTGAAATTCAGAATATCTGCTCTCATATCATGTAAAATAACGACTTTTTCAAAAAGTATAAATTTATAAAAAGAGATAAATTTAATTATTTAAATAAGATCCTTAACAAATATGTAGTACGTGAATCACTATTAGAGCTAAGAGAATATAATTCAAATGACTAAATTCACCATTTCCTATTAGTACTTTAGACAACATTAACTCTCGTCAATTAAAATATTAAATTCCTTTTGTAATGGATTGGTCTACGTACCATTTTCATATAAAATATCAAACCCGTTTTCTGATATCTTATCCTCTTAAACTTTTGAAATTAATAATAATTTAACTAACAACGACAAGAAATAAAAAAAAGGTTTTAATATTCAAGCTTGCTTACATGTTCATGACATGGAAATGGACGCAAAATGGCATAAGTTTGCGACCATTTCCATGTGCAAATGGAAATGATAGTGAGTGTTTTGTAGGGAAGCATGGGAATGAGAGTGAGTGTTTGTTTGATTGTTTGGAAAATGGCATGTGCGGAGTCGCTAGCTACAATATAGTAATTTTAGATGCATTAATTCTTCCAAAGTTATATATAGTTAAGAAAAGGGACCACCTTTAGAATACGCCATTATACTTATTTGTATGTTATGTTCAATATTCCATGACATTCATACATCAACTTATTATAAGTAATTGAAAAATTCTATACACTATATTATCATTATACTTGTATTTTATTAAATAAGATATGATATATTTATTATTATTAAATGATCATTTATTACATATTTTTTTATTATTAAATAATAATAAATATATAATATTATATATAATAAAATATAAATAAAATAATAATGTGATGTATAATATTATTCTAATAATCATATATGCAGTACGAGTCCTATATATATAATATATATATCATAATTAATTGGTCCCCGACAATACCTTACACACAGATCGAATCGTTCCGTACGTTCGTTTGTGGAGATTCATAAGTTAAGTTCAAACTCAGTTTGCAGGGAAAGCCACTCGTTTAATTGCCATCCGCCGATTCCCTACATTCGAAAACGTGTCGTATATTTAAACCCAAACTCTAACGTTCTTTAAAGCAAAAGAGATATAGAGATATGACACGTGTCTATAAAGTCAAATTAACAACTTATAATTTAGGATAAGACCAAAACTCAAAGTTAAGAGATAGGACAAGTGGCAGACTATTAAAAGAAATAAACTTTACAATACAAGTTACAATCAATCATTTAACAAAAATAGACTTTTATATAAGGCAGAGACTCTCCTCAAATTGGGTACACAAGTTCTCTTCATAGAAATCCCCTATGTCTAGACTCACCGCTACTTTCCCACATCTAGATTAAATTTCTCTATTATATTATGAGATATGTGAAGTTACGAGAGATTGTAAAATTATCTATTATAGTAAATTTCACCCCAAACAACACGTGGACGTATGCATTATACCAAATCATGCACGTAAATCTATGTATATCTCTTTATTTATTTTTATTCGCTTATTTATTAATTATTTTATGAATGAATGCGAAAAATACTATATCGAAAAACAAATCACCAACATTGGTTAGGCATCATTCTTTCTTCCCTTTCAATTTGTTGTGCGATTTTAGGCATAAACAATATTTTAGTAGATATTGGAGGAATAAGATGATATGAAAAATTTGTAAATAATAATGAAATAATTTGTGAATAGTAGTACAATAATTTGAGTTATGCTATTTTATGATGTTTTGAAAAAATAGAAAAAAAGTTAAATAAAAATATTATTAAAATTAACTTTTTAATATTAATTTTATTTTAAAATTTGAAAAAATTGTAATGATTAGTTAATTATTATATCAAAAATTTAAAAATCTGAAATGGAAAAGTGCATGTTTGAGTGGTATTTGGATGTTAAAATGTGATTAGATGAAATCATTTCAACATCCGAACAATCCCTACAATATTTAAAACTGTATAATAATTTAAATACTCAAAAAATATTACAAATTAATTTACTTCATACATCTATTTCTCTTTCATCCTAAACCTTAAGATTCGATAAATATTCTAACCTAGTTTTGTTTGAATAGTAAGATGAGAAGAGATGGTTTTAGATGAAAATTAAATAAAATATTGTTAGAATATTATTTTTTAATATTATTATTGTTTTAGGATTTAAAAAAGTTGAATTATTTATTATATTTTATGTATGAATTTAAAAAAATTGTAATGATGAAATGAGATGGATTGAGAAATTACAGTTTCTCAATCCAAACGGCCTCATTAAGATGAGATGAGAAAATAAATTTATGAAAAGTAGTGAAATGATTTGTGAATGATAGTGAAATAATTTGAATGAAGATGTTTTATGAGGTTTTGAGAAATGAGATAGAAAAAATTGAATAAAAATATTATAAAGTTAAAATATTGTTATAATATAATTTGTTAATATAATTTTTTATTTGAGATTTAAAAAAATTAAATTATTTTTTATATTTTATTTAAAAGTTTGAAAAAAATTGTAATAATTAAGTAATGATTAGATTAAAAAAAGTTAAAAATTTAAAATTGAAAAATATATATTTAAATAGATTTTGAATATTAAGATAAGATATTAAGATAAGATGAAATGAGACGAAACTATTAGAAAACTTATGTCATTGACACTTGGAAGTTATCTTTTCAAAAATCGATAAACACGTACGTGATTTTACTGTTCATGCATTAACATAATTCTATCCGGTAACATATATAGCTTTTCCTTTTCATTGATGCATACATTTTCATTATCAATTCTTGCTACAAAAACTTTGCAACTTTAGGGGTCCTGATTATATATTGAACTATCTCTCATTCACAGTTGGGCATGCAAGTAAATCCAGTTATATATGGGTAATACTACAATTATATATAAAGAGATTCTATAAAATTAAATTTACAAATTAATATGATTTTCTATATATAATACGTTAAATCTATTTTATAATAAAAAATAATTTTACATGAATATAACGTACCATTTCAAATTTTATTAGTTTATAAATTTATTTTTATGAAATATCTTTATTGCTAAAACATTTTTTATATAAAATTGGGCCATAACAATTCGGTGCCGTGTGTATGGTTAGAAATTGTGTAAAAGTATTGAAAAATCATGTATTTTTGGTCTGTGAATATCTACCTACATACATATATATATATATATATGTGTGTGTGTGTGTGAGATAATGATAGGTTTATTACAATATATCCTACTATTCCTATACTACTCTTTTTATTTTTTTTTATTTTTTTTAACTTAATGATTAAGGAAGTAATTATTAGTGAAATTGTATAATTTTGAATTTCTTTCTTAATTATTAAAGAGGTTAAAAAAATACTAAAAATAAAAAAAATAAAATTTTTAAATACATTATAGAATAGTAAATGAGTGATAGGAGGGTAGTAAGTCTATCATTATCTATATATATATATATGAGAATATGTTTTGTAAATTTGTAATGGTGTTAATGATCATTCTTCATAGCTGTTTGGCTAGCATTGCTCTATTAAAGATCTCAATATCTCTAAAACCCAAGCCCCCTTGATTTTTTGAGCTGCTCATGTCCACTCCATTTTTTCCAATAGATTTTACTATCATTCTTCAAGTGGCTCCACCAAAAGTTGGCTATCATAGCATATAGCTCTTTGCATAGTTTTTTGGGAATCTTAAAAACACTTATTGCATAGCTTGGAATAGCTTACAACACTGATTTTATCAATACTTCATTCCCTGCTTGGGTCAAAAAACTGTTCTTCCAGTTGCTGATTTTTGTCCACATCCTCTCTTTTAATAACTTGAAAGGATTTTATTTTATTTTATTTTTTTATCTACCTACAACACTAGGTAGACCTAAATATTTTTCAAAATCTACACTGGACTTGGCTCCTATCTTCTTGAGCAAACTTTTTCTAATCATCTGAGGAGTGTTTGAGCTAAAATAAATCACATTTTTCTATTTGTTCAGTTATTGACCTGTAGCAGCTTCATACTAGGCTAAGATGGTCTCTAGTTTCCTCCATTCTTCTAATGTTGACTTACAAAAAAATATACAATCGTCAGCATACATGAGATGGCTGATTGGAGTACCAACTCTTGCCACTTTAATGCCCTTCATAGCAACTGCTTTCTCAGCATTGTTTATCATCGCACTTAGACTTTCAACACATAACAAGAATAGGTAAGGAGACAAATGGTCTACTAGCCTAATTCCTCTAGTAGGAGTTATGATATTCCCTGACTAACCATTTATGAGCACTGAGTACTAGACAGAAGTCACGCAATTCATCACAAGGCTGGTCCATGTTTCACAGAACCCCATTTTCAGCATTACAGCCCTTAAAAAGCCTCATTCCATCCTATCATAGGCTTTGGACATATCTACTTTAATTGCCATGCTTCCATACTTATGCCTCTGTCTAGTTTTCATGGTATGAAGAGCTTCATACGCTATAATTACATTATCTTAACCTCCCAGCCATAAATGCACTTTGGTTTTAGGATATAATTTCAGGCAACACATGTTTCAGTCCATTGGCAAGAGTTTTGGCAATAAGTTTGTAAAAAACATTACAAAGACTTNAGTACCGCGGCACTATTCCTCTAGGTTTTGGGAATTGTTTATTTAAACCACTTGTAGCCTCATTTGAGAAGGAGACTATTATTCTGAATTTTAATTGTGAGTGAGTTTTCTCCTCTTGTTCTTAATTGAACTCTTGAACTTATCAAAGGTAAATCACAACCTTTGTGGCGTTCTTCCTTGTAATTTGGGTTCTTGAGACGGGATTTCAACGGGTCTAGATTTTAATATAATCTAGGTTCTTGAAACGAGTTCCCAATGGGTCTAAATTCTCTATCCATAGACTTGAGTTTGGCTTTTCTGAGTTGTTTTTCCAATATTGTTGTTGGGTCTCAAAGCGAGTCGATTGGGGTTCACATCATTTGGTATTCAAAGCTCGGTTTCCAATCAGGTCTGATTCTATCTTTTTTTTATCGTATTGTTAATTCTAGGGCTTCATTGTTCTAGGGTTGAAAAAAAGAAAAAAAAAAGTTGCAGAAATTCGTTTTTCTTAGGGCTGCCAATTTATTCTATCATTTGGGTTTCATGTTCATCATCATAGGGTGGCTAAATTGCTTGTTTGAGGGCTGCCAAAAGTTTGCACTATCTAGGGTTTGTAATTTATAGGGTTTCATTCCCCTCTATTTTCCTTATCAATTTTTATGTATTTGAATTCACTTGTTTGATTATCACAATTGGGTATTTCTGTTTGTGGTTGAATTGTTGAGAAAAGAAGAGAAAAAAAAAGAGAAAAGAACGGAAAGGAAAAGAAAAGAAAATTCAAAAAAAAAAAAGAAAGGAGAGAAGGATTTTGGGTATGAAATATTTGCCATATGAAATTGAGTGTTTTGTCATTGATTAAGCCTTATCTTCAATGGGTTGAATACATCTTTCTAGTTGGTATCTTATTTCATAATTACTCTTCTATTCATATAATTTCCGTGATTCTCGTGTCGTTTCTTTCCTTCCGTATTTATCTTGTTCTTGTTTCTTGGATCTAATTGCTAGTTGGGATTAAACAATGTTACTTTGTCTTGATTGAGTTCAATTAAATCTGAAAGAACTTGGTTGGGAAAACTCGAGGTAAAAGGCAAGAGAGTGTGAGATCATTATCGGGAAAAAGTCAATTAAGAGTGAAACACGAGTGAAGTGCCATATTTGAGTGTAGACACGTAAGGGAGCATGTGAGGTATTTTTTCCTCTAACATTCTTTTTTGTGCGGAGCATATGATGTCTCATAAAAATGACTCATCACCAAAGGAGATGGTAGATAACTCATTTTTTGTGTTGCAGTCCATGCAACAAAAGTTTGAAAGGTTAAATTTGAAGTTGGGAGAAATGAGAGATAGAATGGATCAACAAGGTGTAGTGATTAGAAATCTACAAAATGTGAGAGATAAGAGGAGACGTGAGCCTAGTATTGAGAATGGGTACGGTAAGAATGGAGAGTATGGCGAGTCACTTGTTGTTAGGCGTGCTCCCAATACAGAAATTAAGATTGATGATATAGAGCAGCAAAGAGAGAACATTTTCCATACTAGAGGCCACATCAATAGCAAGGTATGTAGTATGATCATTGATGGAGGGAGTTGTACTAATGTGGTTAGCACTACTTTAGTTGAGAAATTGAATTTACCTACCTTGAAACACCCTAAACTATACAAGTTGCAGTGGTTGAATGATTGTGGGGAAGTTAGGGTAAATAAGCAAGTGCTAGTATATTTTTCAATTAGGAAGTACAAGGATGAGGTCCTTTGTGATGTAGTGCCTATGCATTGTGGTCATATTTTGTTGGGGAGGCCGTGGCAGTGTGATAGGAGAGCGATCTATGATGGGTTCAGAAACATGTACTGTTTTGAAAAGGATGGAAAAACAATCAAACTTGCTCCTTTAACTCCAACACAGGTCCATGAGGACCAACTGAAGTTGAAAAGTGAGTTTGATCAAAAAAGAAAGAGAGAAAGTGAGATTGATCAGAAAAGAAAGAGTGAGAATGAGATTGAGGAAGAAAAAAATAATGAGACCAAAAATGAGAGAGAGAGGAAAATGGGAGAGAGAGGAAAATGGGAGAGAAAAAAAATGAGTGTGAGGCTGCAACCTCAAGAAAAATAGAGAATGAGTTGAAAAACAATTGTGAGGCTGAGAGTTCAAAAAAATATGCCGAAAAAGAGAGTGAAAGAAAAGAGAGTGGAAAGCAAAAAGAGATTGAAAGAAATGAGGGTGAGGTTGAAACATCAAGAAAAAAAAGAGAGTGAAAAGAAAGAGGAGAGTGAAGAAAGTGAAAGAAAAACAAAGAGAGAATTGAGTTTTTATACTAAGGCAAGTTTTAGTACTAACATTGACGTACCTTTGCCTAGTATTGTTGTTTTTTTGTTGCAGGGATATAAGGTCGTTATTCCTAGCAGTGTGTTTAGTGGATTGCCACCTATTAGAGAGATAGAGCAATACATTGATTTTGTGCCAGGTGCGAGAATCCCTTCCCGACCTTTCTTTGAAGAACATGAGTCCTTGATACACTTGAAAGGACACGGTAAGTTGACTAGAATGCATGCCAAGTGCGAGGAATGTATTGAAATTTCTCCTCTTGTAATCAAGTACACACATGGTAAGGAAACTTTTGTGGCTTGTGCATTAGCAAGAATGTATGATCATATTGTTATTTTAGATACAAAGTTATTGAGATTTGAATATGACAAGAAATTACATACTAATGATAATGACTTTTCCAGTGTGTATGGAGTACGTGAGAAAGCGTCGTTTTCTCATTTATATAGACTAGGTTAGTACTTGTTTAGAGAGAAAAGACTTTTTGTGCCTACTAGTCTTATGCGTGAGTTGCTTGTGCACAGATGTGGTTTGTTGGGACATTTTGATATAAAGAGAACTTTAGACGTGTTGCATGACCATTGGTGGGAGTACTACTTGCCATTCATTAAGTTTGCATATAGTTGGAGTGGTCACTTTAGTATAAAGAATATTTTAGGCATATTGCATGAACATTGGTGGGAGTATTGTTTCCCATTTATTGAGTTTGCATATAGTTGGAGTGGTCACTTTGGCATAAACATGAGTTTAGGGGTATTGCATGAACACCTTTGGGCGTATCATTTGCCAATTATTGATGTGTTGTTTGAACATTTGTGGCAGTATCATTTGTCTTTCACTAACTGGTTATATGAACGTTGGTGGGAATATTATTTGCCATTTATTGAGGTTGCATATAATCAGAGTTGTCATTTTGGTGCAAGGAAGACTTTAGATGTAATTAATGAATGTTTATGGGAGTATCATTTGCCTTTCATTGACTTGTTGCATGAACGTTTGTGGGAGTATCATTTACCTTTCATTGACTTGTTGCATGAACATTTGTTAGAGTATCGTTTGCCCTTGTTAGAGTTTGCATGTAATAGGACCATGCATTCAACAATTTTTTATTCTCCTATTGAAATTGCAAATGGTTTTAATCCACTTACTCCTATAGCATTGATGTTTTGTCTTGTTGATGGCAGGAGTTGCTTGGATAGACCTTTTTTCATTCTTGAAAAAGTTAATGCTAATTCATATCTAGTGGATCTTCCAGGTAAGTATCATATATTTGCTATTTTCAATGTTACTGATCTTTTTCCGTTTGATCCAGGTGGAGATTCGAGGTCGAATCCTTTTGAGGAGAGAGGGAATGATGGGCCCCAAGGCGAACCAAGTCTTAAGGATCAATTGCAAGATTAAAACCCATGAAGATCAAGGGAGTAATGCAAGAATTGGTGCAATTCAATTGGGATGAAACTAGTAAGAGCTCAACACTCAGGATGTGCTTGAAAGAAGGAGAACCAGTTTTGATCCACTTGATCTAAGCTATGGAAGACACGACTTGGGCTTATTATTATTGAAGGCTATGGACTTATTTATTTCATTAAAATGACTTATTTTATTAGTCATAGGAATTAATCTAGAATAATTGGGCTTTTGAGATGTCCAGCCCACACGTCTTATTTCTATTGAACTAGGGTTTTTGGGAAGGCCTTGTATTTTGGCCAAGGGCTTATTTGGAAAGTTATTATTTTACAAACTAGGGTTTTAGAAGTTACTGTAGCGCGGCACTGTTCACGCTACAGTACCGCGGCACTATTCCTCTAGGGTTTTGGGAATTGTTTATTTAAACCACTTGTAGCCTCATTTGAGAGGATAGACTATTATTCTGAATTTTAATTGTGAGTGAGTTTTCTCCTCTTGTTCTTGATTGAACTCTTGAACTTATCAAAGGTAAATCACAACCTTTGTGGCGTTCCTCCTTGTAATTTGGGTTCTTGAGACGGGATTTCAACGGGTCTAGATTTTAATATAATCTAGGTTCTTGAAACTAGTTCCCAACGGGTCTAAATTCTCCATCCATAGACTTGAGTTTGGCTTTCCTGGATTGTTTTTTCAATATTGTTGTTGGGTCTCAAAGTGAGTCGATTGAGGTTCACATCACAGTGTTTTGTTCAAATCAATGTTAACTCTAACCCTTAGGTATTCACCCTATCCTATATCCCATGTAGGCACATCCACAGCTATAACTTTCCCCACAGTACTGCCTATTAATATTCCATACTTTTAGTTCGTACAGCAAAAGCGTAAATAAATCATGGAGCTATTTCCAGAATAGCTCAGAGTTGAACTCCATAGCATGAGGTTGTAGGTGAGTGTTAAATTTTTTCAATAAAATAGACTTGTATCAAAAAGCCATGGCCTTCCTGCCATAACCCTATTATAATCATTTTGATTCGCAAACGAGATAACAAAAGTAATGGCTCTTAATTCCACAAATTCCACAGCCTTATTAATCTTTTATATATTGAGCATAGTTGAATGCACAACCTCTTTACTCAAATACCTATCCGAGAGGATTTTTCCAATTACACTTCTATTAATTTCTTTTTCAATCATACTTTCGCAATTTTTCTCCTGTATGTTGATTTCCAATTGTTCCTCTGTGTCTAATTCCAACTTGTTCCAGTTCGCTTCGAGCTCCTCCATTGTGTGCTTGATCTCTCAAACAAAGATCTTGATTGAAGTGATCGAACAAATATCACTTTTCTCTTCTCTACTAAGTGGGAATAGAGAAACACTCGCTTCTCTTCTTTCGGTCGGTTTTCGGAGAAAGTGAGAAGAATCTTTAGGTTAGAATAATAGTTTCAGTAGGACTATAGTTTTGGAAAATATTTTAGTTAATTGGGAATATATAAGTAGAAAATTGATAACCAATTATATTCAGTTAGCCATAAAGGGATATTGATAAGCAATAATGAATAGGATTGAATGGTTTGTAGCTGGCCAGCCTGATACGAGAGAAGTCATGTACTCTTAAATGCACGTCCATTTGAAATTCGATCGTACTCGTTGTCACTGTCCAGTTATTTATTGAGAATTTCTCCTCTATTGCATGCACCATGCATGCATGCCAATTGCCTTGCAGGGGTACTTGTCGTTGCTTAAATGCGCTTCATTTTCTCTTCATTTTTCCTCTCATTCTACTTATAATTTTTTATGGGTGGCCACCATTGGAGCTGCCTCTATCAGTTTGATTACATAATTTAAATGAGATGAAATAAAATATTTTAAATAGTAATAAATCAAATATTATTATAATATAATTTTTTAATATTAATTTTGTTTTAAAATTTGAAAAAATTGAATTGTTTATTATATTTTATATGAGAATTTGAAAATTTTGAATTGTTTATTATATTTTATATGAGAATTGAAAAAAGTTGTAATAATGAGTGAGATGAGATGAGATTTTATGGTATTTGCAATAATAGATTGTGTAAGTATCGTGCATTGTTTAAAAAAAGTAATTGAAAAAACTAATTTGTTAATAGTAAATTTTACTTTTTTTAAAAAAGAGTGTACAATGCTTACATAACTAATGACTGTATCTAATATTATTCATTTCATTTTTATTTTGAGAAATGGTATTTGAAATAATAAATTGTGTAAGTATCGTGTATTTTTTTAAAAAAAGTAATTGAAAAAACTAATTTGTTAATAGAGAATTTTACTTTTTTTTTTAAAGAGTATATGACGCTTACATAACTAATACTGTATCTAATATTATTCATTTTATTTTTATAAAAATAAATTTATAAATTAATGTATTTTAATATAATATGTCAGATTGTAATGTTATTTTTATTGTAAAATAAATAAGAAGAATTATATGAATTCATGTTAGTTTTTTTTTATTTATTTTTGTAAATTTTTTTGTTATTGTAGCACTTCTTCTATTAGAAACATTTCAACTATAATTTTTTTTATAATAATAAACTCATAAATTAACTTGTTTTAATGTAGTACATTATATTTTTAAAATTATAGTTATTATAAAATAAATTTAACCAATCACGTAAAATTATATTAACTTATAAATTTATTTTTATAAAATATTTTTGTAAATAATAATTCTTTTATCTCTGTATACCAGATTAGACAAGTGTGAGATAAAAATGGGAAGACCACCAAGATGGTAGTTCAGTTAGTACGAGCTGGTATTTCATAACTTCAAGACCAGGAATTCAAGTCAGGATATAAGTTAAAATCATTTGTAATAATAAAGTTTAATCTTTAGGTCATGAGAATCTAAGATGAGTTTTAGACTAACTATATGCTTTGAGGGTATTATAGTGACAGGCTCCCTCTTAAACCATCAGTTATTACTTAAATTAAACATTCTGGAGTAGAAAAGGGCAACTATAATCCTGTCCAAAATGGGTTGCTGTCGGGCTGGCACCCCTTTTCTTAAGAGAAAAACAGATGAGATAAAAATGGGAAGATTAGACTCTTACCTCAAATTAATGTCTACAAAACCATATCATACACTCGACCCACACGTGATTATAGCCCCTGCAAAGCTTCCAAAATATTCTCGCACATCGTATACTACGGAAAGCCAGAAAATCTCTCTCTCTCTCTCTCTCTCTCTCTCTCTCTCTCTTCCCCCTACAAAGCGAGAGTTGAGACTTGAGACCAAAGTTGAGAATGTAAAAATCTTCCATAATGCTCGTGAGTTTCACATGGTTAGTGTAATCAAACAGATACATTTTTCCATCTTTCCGCCTCTCTTTTCTCTCTCTGTGGGAGGGTCAACATGCAAATGAACCGAAAGCCGTGTTGGTATAATTGTAGTCTTTGATCAAACTTCGGTACCAATGGTTTCATTTATTCGAACACTCTGATTGATACCCAAACCCAATAGGCCGAGGGAAAGAACCTGTTAGTCTGTGAGTGATTGTTGGAACAAAACGGAATTAATGAGGAAAGAGGAGCAAGCACGGTCGCTGTTCGGGATTTCGCTCTCAGACCGACCCAAATGGAAACAGTTCCTCATTTGCTCTGCTGGGTTCTTCTTTGGCTATCTTGTCAATGGTATCTGCGAGGTAGTGATCTCTCTCTTTCTCGGTATTTGGCCCTCTGTTTGGTAAGTGACAGTGACAGATAATGTACGTGTTTTGAACTTTTTTGGTGAATGATAGAAGTGAGAAAAAAGTCGTTGGATTCTTGGATATCTCGATTTTATTTTTAATTTGCTGACATGGGATTTATTGATTTTTCACTGTTTGGCTGCCTAGAAACGGAAAAGGGAAATATGGCAAAGTTTGATTCTTTTAAAGGCGGAAGTACGACGTTTTTTTTGTACTGTTTTACTGCATCTGTTTGGTTTCCCATAAAACCGAGCTAAAGAATTAATACGAAAATATGACCTTCTTTTTGGTTCTTTGGAAGATTCTTAAATGATTTGATCGTAGGCTTTCCTTATTTTTTGAACCGATTGTAATTTCCGGAATGTATCAATTTGATTTAGATACAGAATTTTTGTCAGTAGTTTCTGATTCATTCTTAATCTTTGCATAATCTTTAGGAGTACGTGTACAACAGGCTCCAATTCAGGTAAGTTGAGTCTCGTAGTACTGTTTTATGCGGTACCTCTGATTCTTAGCTTTAATTAAGGATTTTCTTACTATAATTATTCATGATGGATTAATATGATTTTTTTTTCCCAGCTATGGTTGGTATTTCACATTTGTTCAAGGCTTTGTCTACCTGTTTCTGCTTTATCTCCAAGGCTTCACCCCCAAGCAAATGGTTAACCCATGGAAGACTTATGTGAAACTCTCTGCTGTACTTATGGGTTCCCATGGACTTACCAAAGGGTCCTTGGCTTTCCTGAACTACCCTGCACAGCTTATGTTCAAATCCACAAAGGTGAACAGCATAATATTTTCTGGATGAAGGCTTATTGTTGTATAACAATGGAAATTAAGTAAATGCAATTAATAGTTTTCTGACAATAAATTTTGATAAATAGTTAAGTTTCAAGCAGTCCCATGATTATAAGATGGGTCAAATACTTGGGCTAGATTTCCGCGTCCTCAAAGATATTTTCTCATTGTTATGATTTTGGTTGCATTCAGGTTCTCCCAGTCATGGTAATGGGTGCATTCATACCTGGTCTGAGGCGGAAATATCCACTTCACGAATACGTGTCTGCGATACTCTTGGTTGTGGGTTTGATCCTCTTCACCTTAGCTGATGCACAAACTTCTCCAAACTTCAGTGTAATTGGTGTTATAATGGTATCTGGTGCTCTAATCATGGATTCCTTTTTGGGTAATCTGCAAGAAGCAATATTCACCATGAATCCCGAAACCAGCCAGGTGATTTTCATGCCCTGTTAATTTCTAATTGGGTGTTTAAATGTGAAAAAAAGGCATTCATGAAGAAAGCATGACCTTAATGTGCAGACAGAGATGCTGTTTTGCTCAACCGTGGTCGGCCTGCCTTTCTTGATTCCACCAATGCTTGTAACTGGAGAATTATTTAAAGCATGGAGTTCATGCTCAAAGGTAAAAGGGGAAAATGCTTCTTTCTTTTTCCCATAAGTGCTACATAATGCATGCTCTAAAGATCTTGTTGATCATTTTCATGCAGCATCCATACGTTTATGGAGTGCTAGTGTTTGAAGCCATGGCTACATTTATCGGCCAAGTTTCTGTCCTCTCCCTCATTGCCCTCTTTGGTGCTGCCACTACGGCCATGGTACGTTCTTCTCACAAGCTTTTTCCTTTGTTTCATTATGTCAATTTATGCTAAAGATAACATAGGTTCAATAAATTCCATCCATTTTATATTTTGTGCTTTCAAAAACTTCCATCAATGCATTATGCATTTATGCTCTTTTGGGGAGTGTTATCCCTTTTTCTAGCATCTGACTCTTTTGGGGAGTAACTGCTCTTTATTTCAAGTTGCTAATGAATGGTGTAGTTTCCCAAGTCCTCCCACCCCTCAGTCTCTACCCGCTGTACCTGTAGCATCTGATTTTTTTCAGTAACGTGTACTAAACATAAAGTCATGTTGGGCTGACATTTCAAAGACAATATTGCAATCTTTTATACTTTTTTTGTAAACATTTCTTTTTAATTTTATAAAAATTGAAACCACACTTATTTTAAAATTTTTAATATGGAGTTTTTTTTGGCCAAAAATAATTATTCACAGGTGACAACAGCAAGGAAGGCGGTGACATTATTACTTTCATACATGATATTTACAAAGCCATTGACAGAGCAACATGGGACTGGACTTCTGCTGATAGCCATGGGAATCACACTGAAGCTCTTGCCCGATAACAAACCTAACAAGAGGGTCTCCTCCACCTCCCCCTCCTCTTCCAGTGCCCATATTGCGAAGCCTGCTAGCACTGAGCAGGAGATAACTGAACAAGAAAATGTAGAACAAGATGAGGAAAAAAGGCCTCTGGTCTGATGTTAAGAACTACTGCAACTTCTATAATTTATTCTTTAAAATTATGCACCCTTTTAATCAATTATTTTAGGAACTAGAAATTCTGGTATGGATCGAAAAAAGGCCTTCAGAAATTTCAGGTCATAAAGAGGTTGAAAAACTTTTGGGATTTTCTCTTACATAAATTGAATCCATTCTGCTATTATTTTTTTCAAATATTTTTTATGTATAGATTTCCATCTTTTTCCAATATTATTATCATTATTATTTATGAAAAAGAGATTTATAAAAAAATAATAATAATTGAAAAAAATAAAAAGAGAGAGTTTCTGTTCATTATTGTGGTGAGAAATAATGGTCTTATTTAAGAAATAAAGAGATAAAAAAAAAATTTTTAAAACAATGCAGGGAACGAGGAAATTGAAGGTGGCCACAAATTATAAACGACAAAAAGTGTTTGAATATACAAACTCATATTGAAGCTTTGGAGTTGAAGTTAAGGTAAGCTAAACAGAAAAGAGCAAAGGATGAAGAAGTTTCTAAATGACAACTAAATTAAGTTGAAATGCAGATGAGATAAATTAGTCAAAATTAGTTAGCATACGTGTCTATATATAGAAATGATGTAAAGAAAGTCTATCAATTCAGTATTCATTCATTCAAATTAATGAGAAACTTACATTGAGTTTTTCTCTCAATTTTTCTTCCATATTTCTAGTTCTCTGTTCTTGATTCTTCAAGTTACAGAATTTTACATGGTATCATCCTCCATAAACATTCCACTGCCTTCTCCTTCTTCTTGATTCTTTCTCTAGAATTCTTGTTGTTTCTTTCTTCTGCTTCTATGGCAGAATCTTCCGATGATTCTTCTCCTCCTTTGGGGAATCCTTCTAATGATTCCTCAAGTTACTACTATCTGCATCCATATGATAATACTGGAGCTCTTCTTGTATCTGAGATTTTTTCTAGTGAAAACTATGTGGCTTAGAGTTGATCCATCACAATTGCTCTCACAATCAAGAACAAAGTTGCCTTCATCGATGGGAGTTTGCCTCAACCTAACCCTGCTAATGTTCGACTTAAGACTGCTTGGTTACAGGCAAACAATCTCATGCTTTCTTAGCTAATGAATTCCATTACAAAGAAGATTCGAGGTAGTCTTCTTTATTTCAAGAATGCTGCTGACATCTGGAATGAATTAAAGATTCGATACCTACGTATTGATGGTCCAAGAGTATTTGCTTTGGAAAAATCCTTGAGTTCTATTTCTCAGGGCTCGAGTTCAATCACTGAGTACTTTAGTGTTTTCAAAGCACTATGGGATGAATATGTTCACTTGTAATTGTGGATTTATGGAAAAATGTACCTGTTCAGTATTGAAGAATCTTGCTGATCAACAACAAGCTGACTATGTCATGCAATTTTTCAGCAATTCGAAGCCAACTATTGCTTCTTTCTCCATTATCATCAATGGGCAAGGTTTTCTCCTTATTGATACAAGAAGAAAGCCAACGTTCTATAACTAATGCAGTACATATCCCTCTTGATTCCCATGCAATGGCTGCTGCACAACCATTCACACAAACTAATGCAGCACAAACTTCTTCAAATGTTGTTAAATTCAGCAAAGTCAGAGGCAAATCAAATGTCATTTGTTCCCATTGTGGATTTTCTGGACATCTTGTAGATAAGTGTTTCCAGCTTATAGGCTATCAACCAGGATGGAAAGGGCCTCGAGGAAAGAGAAGTAATTCTACACGATTGCCCAATGCAAACATTGGCAAAACTTAAACAACCCATCTATGTTCTTTTCTCAAGAGCAAATACAGAATTTGATTACTCTTGTCAATAGTCTATCTACTTCTCCTATCAATTCCAACCCTGCAGTTAATACTGCCTCTACATCAGGTAATAATCTCATTCTTTGTTTAGCTAATGTCTCCTTAAATCATAATTCTCCTTGGATATTAGATACTAGAGCAATAGATCATATGATCTGTTCTCCTCATTTGTTCACCTCTATAAAAATCCCAACAAGATCTTCTTCAGTTCATTTACCAAATGGTCACTCAGTTCCTATCATCTTTACTGGCACCGTTAAATTCTCCCCTGATTTAGTTTTACACAATGCTCTCTATGTTCCTTCTTTTCATGTCAATCTGCTTCCAAATTGACTAAAGAAAATTCTGTTGCTTTATTTTTCTTTCAATCCAAATGTGTATTGCAAGACCTCAACAAATGGAGGATGATTGGGCTTGCTGAAGTCAGAAATGGTCTATACCACCTAATCAACTTTTATGTTGCTACACAGAAGGAAATTCCTGATTCAAACAGCTCTTTTTTGGCTAACACATCTACCATTAGTCCTAACATATGGCATTTTCGTTTGGGACATTTATCTTCTGCCAAACTAAAACTCATTAGTTCTATTGATTCTTCTATAAAAATATCTCATAATCCTGTTTGTGAGATCTGTCCTCTAGCTAGACAAAAGAAACTATCTTTTCCTGTATCACAAAACAATTCAAATAAAGCTTTTCAATTAGTACATTGTGATATTTGGGGTCCATTCTTCACCATCTCTCATTCTAGCTATAAATTCTTTCTTACCATTGTGAATGATCATACACGATTCACTTGGCTTTTTCTTATGAAAGCTAAGTCAGAAACTTGAGCATTACTTGCTAACTTCATTGCTTATGCTCAGACTCAGTTTAATACTCAAATACAAACACTTAAAACAAACAATGGTCAAGAATTCAATATGCCTTCCTTTTATCAAGAAAATGGCATGATACATCAGCTATCTTGTGTAGAAACTCCTGAGCAAAATGGCAGAGTTGAAAGAAAACATCAACATTTGTTAAATGTTGCTAGAGCTCTCCTTTTTCAATCAAAATTGCTCTTAACATACTGAACTGAATGTGCATTGACAGCCACACATCTCATAAATCGAACCCCCTCATCTGTCCTAAACAATAAGACACCATATGATATCCTTTTTCTCAAATCTTCTACATATAACTATCTTAAAGATTTTGGTTGTTTGTGTTTTGCCAGCAAATCAACACTGGTCGAGGCAAATTTCATCTAAGAGCCTCAAAATGCTTGTTTCTTGGTTATCCACCAAATATCAAAGGATATAAAGTGCTTGATCTCCTTACCCTTAAAATCTTTGTTTCAAGAAATGTCATATTTCATGAGAATGTTTTTCCTTCCATTCCAAATACTACTCACACACCTTTTATCTTCCCTGATTTTCCTCAAATACATGACTTCACAATACCTACTAACTCACATAATCCACCTTCTGCAATTCCAGAACCTACTTCTTCACACAATCAATCTTCTAAAATTTCAGAACCCATTACTTCACAAACTCCATTTTCTAAAATTCCATAACCCATCACTTCACAAAATCTATCTTCTGAAATTCCAGAATCTATTACTTCACAAAATCCATCTTCTGACACTCCAGCACCTATTATTTCACAAAATCCATCTTCTAAAACTTCAGCACCTGTCATTTCACAGACTAATTCTGAAATTGTAAGCCTTCGAAGATCTAAAAGAATAAGGAATCCTCCTTCTTATATACATCAATTTCATTGTGGTAATATGGCTCAATCTACTTCAACATCTCAAAAATCATTCAGTTGCTACATTCCTTCTAGTAAGCCATACTCTCTTGCTCAGTTTCTTTCAACACATAAACTATCTCCTAAACATGCAGCTTTTACTTCTACCTTGTCATCTACTTTTGAACCTAAGACCTTCAAACAAGCTAATTCTTACCCACAATGGCAAGCAGCCATGTTAGATGAGATAAAAGCTCTTGAATTAAATAAAACATGGGAACTTGCAATATTAACTCCTACTAAGACTGCAATTGGATGTAAGTGGGTATATCGTGTTAAATTTAAGGCTGATGGCACAATTTATAGATACAAGGCTAGATTAGTAGCAAAAGGCTACACCCAACAAGAAGGTCTTGATTTTTTTGACACATTCTTACCTGTAGCTAAAATGACAACAGTGAGGAC
The DNA here is from genome assembly GCA_011037825.1 of Carya cathayensis. Lineage (NCBI taxonomy): Eukaryota > Viridiplantae > Streptophyta > Magnoliopsida > Fagales > Juglandaceae > Carya > Carya cathayensis. The sequence goes on from QGSO01000600.1 coordinate 181,799, forward strand.
TTTGTTATCCATTGTTGCCATTAAGAATTGGCATTTACATTAACTTGATGTAAACAATGCTTTCCTCCATGGAGATTTAAATGAAGAGGTCTATATGCAACTACCACCAGGGTACTCCTCACCAACTAATACGAGAGTTTGCAAACTCAAAAAGAGCCTATATGGTCTAAAGCAGGCCTCAAGACAGTGGTTTTCCAAGCTGTCATCCTCTCTACTTCAGTTTGGTTTTATTCAAGGGAAGTCTGATTTATCTCCATTCATCAAGCATAATTCAAACAGTTTTATAGCACTTTTGAATTATGTTGATGATGTGATTCTTGCCTCTGATAATCTTGATGCTATACTCACTGTCAAAAAGTTCTTACATGACTCTTTCACTATCAAAGACTTGGGAGAACTAAAGTATTTCTTGGGGATTGAAGTGGCTCGATCAACCAAAGGCATAACCTTGTGCCAACGAAAATATGCCTTAGATATCTTGCAAGATAGTGGATTTTCAAGTTGTAAACTTGTGGCATTTCCTATGGAATCTACACTTAAGCTGAGTGCCAATGACTCATCACCTCCTTTGTTAGATCCTGCACAATATAAAAGATTAGTGGGTCGGTTATTATACCTCACTATAACTAGACCTGACATTCCTACTCAGTACAAGCACTAATTCAATTCATGGCTCATCCTAGTAGCAATCATCTCGAAGCTGCTGAAAGGGTTCTCAGATATATCAAAGCAACACCAGGGCAAGGAATTTTTCTATTTGCTCATTCACCTCTTCATCTAAAAGCCTACTTAGATAGTGATTGGGGTGGCTGCATCAATACCAGAAAAAGTGTTGCTGGCTTCATAGTGTTCCTTGGTGACTCTCTTATCTCATGGAAATCAAAGAAACAGCCAACATTTAGTCGATCCTCAGCTGAGTCTGAATACAGAGTTCTAGCCTTTACCACATGTGAACTACAATGGTTGATCTACTTACTAGCTCACTTGAAAATCCCTCATCCACAAGCTGTTTAGCTTTATACAGACAACAAACCAGCCTTTTAAATTGCATTAAACCCTGTCCAACATGAAAGAACCAAGCACATTCAACTAGATTGCCATTTGGTCTGAGAAAAATTGCAAGAAGGTTTAATCAAGATCATTCATATTCCATCTAAATATCAGCTAGTAGACATTCTAACCAAACCACTTGGTTCCCTCAATTTCTATCATTTGATCCACAAGATGGGAATGAGATAAATATACATTCCCCTCTTGAGGTGTGGTGTTGGAATATACAAACTCAGATTGAAACTTTGGAGTTGAAGTCAAGGGAAGCTAAACAAAAAAGAGCAAAGGATGATGAAGTTTCTAAATGACAACTAAATTAAGTTGAAATGCAGATGAGATAAATTAGTCAAAGTTAGTTAGCATACGTGTCTATAAATAGAAATGATGTAAAGAAAGTCTATCAATTTAGTATTCATTCATTCAGATTAATGAGAAACTTACATTGAGTTTTTCTTTCAAATTTTCTTCCATATTTCTAGTTCTCCATTCTTGATTCTTCAAGTTACAAAATTTTACAAAAAGTGACAGCACAGCATTATAAAACGTGTTTGGTCAATTGCATGCATGTTCGACAATGTGAAAAGCCATGCTCTCTTTCAAGCCCTTTCGATTCTCTCTTTATCAAACCGTGAAAATATCTTGTTTTGAGAAAGGAAAATAACGTTGACAGAGAAAATTGTCATGCATGCAGGCCTTCAGACCATCTCGTTTTATTCATTTATGTGACAAAGTTAACAACTCCTTTTTCTTTTTGAGATTCTCATTTCCTTTGAGTAATGTTAAATGGAGTGAAAGAGTGATATCTATTATTAAAAAATTAATTTTTTTCATATAAATTTTTTATTTATTTTTTATTTTTTAAAAAAGAAGCACGTGACCCTTAGACACTCTATAGTCTCTATGATTGCAAATATCATTTTTCTTATTCTTATCAAAATTCTAGAAAAGTTTTTAAAAGATTACTCAACTATCCAAGAAATTATAACAATCTTATTATTTCTTAGAAAAACTAAGGATATATAGAATTTGGTTTTATTATAATTCACAATATTGCCGTAAAATCTTATAAAATTTTGATTTTTCTTTCTTTTTTATTTTTAGAATTTTATATATCAAAATGTTAAGGGCACGTCTCACTTTCCATCTGCAACCATTCACCTGCGTAATGTCAAGAGGCTCTAGTGTGATCCGTCTGGGAAAACTCTGATACTTAAGTCAGTAAAGCGTAACCAAATGATTCAGAGTTCAAAAGAGAGTTACATCCCTTACTATCAAGGGTTACCTGGTATATATAGACTCATATGTGACGCTTATCTTGTTAAGAGTTTATCGGTATGGATCATCACCCGGTAACCGAAATGATCACGTATCTGCATGAAATCTCTTTCTTTCTGTGAAAGATGGTGTGGTGTTTGTGTAACTTTGCTGAGCTTTGGACTCTCTAATTCCCTTCAGTTAGCAAAGGGTCTCTTCTATTGGGCTTCTTTCATATTGAGCTTTTAAGATAGAATGGGCCATCGGCTAAAATAGGCCCTCCAGCTACCTCGCTAATTCTTTTCACCCCAAGGCATAGGGAATTTATGTTGATGAATCATGTTGCCTCATAAATATCATGAACTTCGTTATGGGCCCCCGTTTTGTTTCCAGCCCTAAATCTTTTGATGGCTTACTGCGGGCTTGGGCGTTCAGAAAGCAAATGACTGTTGGGACAAGTTCAGCCCATCTATGAACTATTGAGCCCCCACTGACCTTTCATACTCTTCCTCCTGCGTCGTTTCACTTTTTCAAAAATTGGGGAGCCTCCATGATTTCTCGCTATCATGGCGAAAGGGGAGGGCTTTCGTGCGACGGTTACTTTCTGTCTCAGTGTCAGGTCCTGATGTCTATGGTTGTTGGCATTCCTTATTCGCTCTTCTTTAACTACCCATTCTCTATTTCCTTCACTTTTTCCTCTACTCACTTTTCTTTCTTGCGCTTTTCTGGTTTTTGTCTCTCACCCATTTTGTCTTCTTCGTTTTCGTGCTTCTTTTCTCCCTTCCAGTTTCTATGGCTGAACAAAGTGACAGTTCTAGACAACCTTTCAAGTCCTAGAGGGCACGACTTTCGACAGGTACAGGTGGCGTTCAAGCCTATGAGAGAAACATTTACCGATGATTTGGGAGGAATATCACATCCTTGAAACGACAGTGATGGAGGCTCCCTCGTCTGGATGCTGCGATGATAAGGGTTTTGCCAGTAAGGTTGCTATGACTGTGTCCCTTTTGTCACATGGGTTGAGACTCCCCTTTTGTCGCCCTCTTCACGACATCTTGGACCTTCTTAGTCTGGCGCCGGCTCAACTATACACATTTGCGCTAAGGGCCTATCTTTGTGCTTGCATTGTTTTTCATATGGTCCTAAAGCCTCTTGGTGATCCCTATCTCGATCTAACTGCTCGGAAATTTCTAGCCTTTTCCAATGTGAGGGTTGCTACTAAGGACAACATTGTTAGCTTTCTCAAGAAAGATAAGGGGCAAACCTTGGCTCAGTTTGAGACCCAATACTCCAATGCCAAATCTTGGACAACCAGGTTTTTCTTTATTACCGGCCAAAACTGGGAGTTTTCCACCCAAGAAGATATTGTCAGAAATTTTCCAATTAGGGCGATCTAGAGCCCTCTACCTGATGATAAGAACTTGTGGACCACCATGGAACCTTTGTCGTGTCAGGAGCTAGCCCGAATTGAGACTATCTGTTCCTAGGCTAAGACCCATCCTGAAGATCTTTGTACCGACTTTCTATTGATGTCTGTTTACATCAATCAGTTTTTTATGTCCCCCAACCGATCCCATGTTCAGGGACGTTCATTCATGATTGCAAATACGATTCCCGCTCCTTTACCAAAACCTTCCGTGAAAAGTGGGAGGCATGGCCACGCCATACAAGAAAAGAAGGAGAAAAGGAGATGGTCTAAAAAGGAGGAAAGCGAATAGAAAGGGGAAAAAAGAAACAAGAACAAGAATGAAGATGAGCGTTAGAGAAAAAGAATTCTCTCTGAAGACTCTTTTTCCTCTTCACCTCCACAAAATAAAACTCTGGCGCCCCTAGAGGGCACTTATGCCTAGACGTCCACACGCCAGCTACTATCGTGCTTCCCATGCCATTGCCCATGGCAGCTTTGGCACCCTTGGTGGGCGCCCAAACTTAGATGCCTATGGAAATTTTGGCGCCCTTGGAAAGCTCCTAGACTCGGACGCCTGTGCAGCCAGCCACTCCTGCTTTCCCTGTACCATAGTTAGAGGAAGCTGCTGCACCCTTAAGGGGCGATTAGGTCCAACCACCCACCCCGCCAGTTACTGCCGCACTTCCAGCTCATTACGGTTCCTCCACCTAGCCACGTTCTTCTGGTCTGAGGGACATTGAGGGTTTAGCCAAAATGGCCCTCTTTGATCTGGCTACTACCTTCCGAGTTGCGCCTCCTCAGTAGGTGCGCCTTTTAGCATCTGCCCTGTATTTGTATTTCCTGTTTTAAAGGGTCCTGTGAGGGAAGGCAAGTTGGACGCTGAAGTGGTGGCCGCCCTTAACCTAAACTCTATCACTGGTGTAAGGGCTCACCCACTTTCCTCGACTGGGGATGTTCATGACGAGGTGGCAAGTGCCTTCCCCGTAAATGGGACAGAAAAAGCTTCATCACCCTTGGGGAGCGATTAGGCTGACGCAGGAGGGCGCACGCCCCATAGCTACGAAGATGTCTGTGACAAGGCGGGGGCAAAACAAACCACCTAGAGACCCCACTAGTTACTGTCTCTGAGGGAAGTACCCGTTCATTGGTTGGCAGTGGTGAAGGCCTTTCTCTTCCTCCCTTCCATGCCTCATCCTTTTAGGGAGACACCGACTCCCTCTTTGAAGAGGAACGGGGCAACTTTTTGCGGAAAGATGCTCGCCTAATTGAGACCGACCTGGCCTACACCAAGTCCCTCCTTCCACCTGTATGCCTCGGGGGTCTGTCAGAAGGTGCTGCAGACCAAAAGCTTTTATGGAAGAAGTTATGGAAGTTAAATATGCCTCATCGAGTTACAATTTTTGCATTGAGGGTATGTAAAAATATTCTTCCTACATTGTATAATCTTAAAGCTCAAAAAGTTATTGACAATGTCAGCTGCCAGTGGTGTCAAATAGAAGATGAGGATTTAAATCATGCACTATTTTACTACCCTCTAATTAGAGATAATTGGATCCAGTTCTTTCCTTCCATAACAAATTAAACTTGTAGAGTGGACTGCTTACATTTAGTTCATTCAGTGATGAGAAGAAAGAAGGTAGGGGAGTTAGAGAAGTTTTTTCTGATGGCTTGGGGCTTATGGTATAGGTGAAACCAAAAGCTGTTTGAGAACAACATATTGATACCAAATCAAGTCATTCAACATGCTTTGACTTTATGTCAAGAGCATAATACAACAAAAGAAGCACAAAAGAAAAAACTGAAATACAGTTGCTGTTGGAAGCCACCTCATGTAGGGATTTTAAAACTTAATATGGATGGAGCTACTTTTAGTGATCAATGTCGATATGGTATTGGTGTGGTATTAAGAGATGATAAGGGACAAGTGAATTTTGCTGCTAGTAAACTGAATTTTGCTGCTAGTAAACCAGAAAATGCCCTTGCTGATCCAATGGAAATAGAGTTGATTGCTATTTTGAGAGGGATACAATTGTGTATTCCTCTAGGTATTGCCGAGCTCCAAATTGAAAGTAATGCACTTCTTGTAATTGAAGAACTGAAAAAGGAATGAAGGTCATCAACCTTGTGGAGTACACTTATTCAAGATATCAAAGCCCTTCTCTCCAACCTTCCCAATTGCTCTATCCAATACAGAGGTCGTGAATCTAATGGTGTAGCACATGCTTTAGCTAAATTTGCATGACATCTTGATGATATAGTCCTATGGTGGGATTCGATTCCAGAATGTATATCCCAAGCTATTTGGGTTAATTCATCTTTGTAATGCTGTTTTTATGAATAAAGTTGCTTATTTCCTATATTAAAAAAAAAAAAAAAAAAGGATGCAACGAATTATATGAAATCACATTTGTTTATAAATTTATTTTTGTATAATCTATTTGTAACTGTAACACTTCTCATTTATTAATAGGAATAAGACGGAAAAGTCTATTAGAAAATTCGCTTAACATTATTAGAATTAGCATGTTCCGAGATATCCGGGATTGGTACAATTACCATTATTATTAGAATTTTTCATTTTATGGGTAAAAAATAAAGGGACATTAGAATTTTATATCTTTCTAGATGTGACATGCATATGAGTTCATTCCTAGAATTCAAAAACCTTTTCTTTTTATTTTTTTTAGATTATAAACACTTCTTTCTCCAGATCTGATTTAAATAAATAAAAACTTTGATATGTTTTTCGGACAAAATCTCGTTTGCAATCTATCTCAGCTAATCATCAACTACCATGAACCAACTCTCTAGAAAAGAAAATCACCCTCCAATTTACTCCATGATCCCCACATCGTCTGCCTATACGAATATCCTGCCCATGACACCAATGCATCAAACCGCTATCATTAAACACGTTCAACAAAAACTAAGAACAGGATCTATTTTGTCTGAAAGCGAAAATCTAAAAGATTGGCTTTGAAAGTATAGGGTGTATGAGATATTGATTACAAAAACAAAATGGGTACAAACATAGGAGATGCAACCTATCGGGTCTTACTTTAGTAATTAGAAGGGCAGTGCTATGTTTACACTTCTGTGCACCTCACCCCCTCTCCGCATCATTTAGCATGAAAGTCGATCTATTACGGTCAGCGAGGTTGCCAGATAAAACATAGAATGGCAAATGGTAAGAGTATGGTGGTGGTATAGGAACGGGAAGGATGATGATATGGTATTGTTCTAAAATAGTCATTCTTCATAGAAACTAGTAGTTGAAAAACTATTACCATTAGATGAGGTTTTCCCAAGAAAAAAATTAAGTGGGGGAAATTTTTGTAAAGCTTATACTTTTGCCATACTCTATACTCATATAGATCAGTTTCACAAAATTAATTTCCGTAATTCATTAATAAAGTGCATGATTTTAATCTGAACACCACCACAAGTAAAGAAAATTATATCAATACGACACCAAGGAACCGAAACTACCAACCCAATGGAGCAATATTCAATCCTCAAAATCTCCAAGCATTCTCCAGCAAGTAGTTGGCTGCCAATTCCTCATTGTGATTGCATGCCAAAAAGGCCTCTATGACCAGGGCTCTATCAAAACCCATTGCCTCTAGCTATATAATGTGAAGATATAAAGATCAATGTGCATGATAAACATTTAAGGAGAAAAAAAAGTAGCCGCTGAAAAAGAATAAAGAGTAGATCTCACTTGTAGAATGAATCTATCAATGGCCTCCTGTTCAGCCGGGGTGACATTAATGGCATGAGGAATATCTTGCTCAGGCTGATCAAATGCATCCCTGATAATTATGCTGCTTTTCTATTTAACATTTCTATGTGGAAGTTTTTTACTTTTTTTTTTGTTTGGGGGGGGGGGGGGGGGTGTGAGACCAAAGGTTCTTATATCTTAGTACATGAAAACAAAGCGTTCCATTATTATTTCACAGGCACAGAAAATCAAGTTTAAACAAGGAAATAAATCAGGTCCAGAGGTTCAAACCGTATACCGTGGAAGAGTGCCTTATCAGGCTTTTAAGAGATGAATGGTAACCTTACCTTACAATTACGGGGGGAATCAGGACTTACATTGTTTTTGCTTCTCATTTCACGGATGGTGATTTAGAGGCAAAGAAATATTGATCGTTAACCTGTTTCAAAGTGAAATCTCTGATGTCCAAACTAAAAGCCATACCAATGTTTCCAAAAGATGTTTCTAACACTTCTATTCCAAAGTTGTTATGGTGATAAGAGATTATCAATGAAATGATACAGCATTCAAATCCATATGTTCGGGAAATTTTGATTTCTTGGGCCGGGCAACTAAGGACATAAAAACTGCATTTACCTTCTTCTACACTTTCCAGGGATCTAGAGTTGATAATTGAATCCTTCAAGGCTTTTGAGATCAAAAGATATCCAATCACTAGTACTGAAGTCGACAAAGTCTACCACAAAAACCCCAGGGGAATGCTTTTAAGTACTGGCATTGAAACAAATATTTGCGGAAGATGTAAGACAACAAAGAGTGCGGATGAAGGTGATGACAAGAGTGGAAAAACAATAACTGTAGCTGTTTAAACTATCAATCAGCGTGTATATGTTTGAAGATGTTTTACTAGCATTTCTCCTTTCATACTCAGGACTTCACTGGATATAATTTATAAGTACTCACCCTTCAGATCCCTCAGGAGGTTCATTTATCATCTGAAGAAACTCCGTTTGGTGCTCCTCAATTAGTCTCAAAAGCTGTGGATTTTGCTTTCCCATCTCCTGAAGCATGGGCTGCTCCAGAAGCAGCAGTTTGACTCCAAGTCATGGGAACGCCAATGGGGTTTAAATATAATAAAAAGGTGACACATACCTGTAATATCTGTGGATTTAATTGCACCATTGAACACAATGCTTGGAACTAAAATGCAAAGAAAAGAAAATCAGTATCATTGTAGAAGTTTGATAAGCAAAGCAGCACCCAAATCAAACAGCATCACTTGGCATCACCACTTATCAGCCATTATGAAAACAAACATGCAACATAGGATTTTATTAGACATATCAACCAGTAGAGCACAACTGATAAGAGTCTGATGTGATTTGAGTTGTCAGATAATAAATACTTCTATTTTTCCCTCTGGTCAAGCGCTCTGTACCATACTTATACTATATTAGTGCTAATGTTAATAAAAGGAGATAAAGATGCTATGACTGGGAAGATCCAGCACCATCCCATCATCCTCATGGAAACAATTATCACAAATCCCACTTGAAAAGGAAACAAATTGAAATATCAAAAAGTTCTTTCCTTAAAATACTATTATTTTTACTTATAAAAAAAAATACCATTATTTTTTTTAATTCCCAAACACAGAATTAAAAGCTTCTTAAAACATTTTTTTATAAGATAATTTTATTAATTAGCAAATAACACTACCATGTTTCTTGAATTCAAAAGCAAAAAGAAAGGAATATAACCAGGAACCCACCTGTGGATTGTTTCTAAGAATTCAAGGGATCCAAGTACTCCACCACCGCCATCAGCAGTAGCAACGGTCTCCTGAAAATTCGAGCTTCTTAAACTTGAGTAACACCTAAAAGTAAGTACACATAATGGAAGGCCATCCAACATCTGAATTGTTTACTTGAGGAAACATATTCAAGGGTGATGCATTAGGCAATCCAGACACAGGTGCAGTGGCTGCACCTGTTCCAGTTGCCTGACTTTCAGGGAAAGGAGCCACTGATACCGCAACTTCTGCTGCTTCAGGAATACCCTGAAGCTAGATCAACATTAGTAACTTATATGGACTGATGTTACAACAGAAAAGATGTGGATTTTTAACATACAGAGTATAAGTAATCTACTGCTCACTCTGGGTGGTTGTAAGCTGCTCGAAGTGCACGGGCAACTGTTTTTCTGTCCCAGTTTCCACCACCAATATCCATTATTTGTTGAATAGTCTGCTCAAGATTACCTTCAGCAACTAAATTTGAAGCAGCTTGCCCGTAGGTACCAGAAGGAGCACTGTAATGAGACATAATAACTACATTGTTATTATTATAATATATTCTAAAGTAATAATATTTTTTGTCCTCTGCACCCAGAAACGATGTTCAATTATGTATACTCATTTGTATAGGACAAAAAGAACATCTATTAGTTCAACCCCACCAACTTCCCTATCATTGTGCATATCCATGATAAACAAGCAGTGTAGTATCTGCTGTTGAGTATTGAGTAGCCAAAACAAATTTGAGCTCAAGTTTGATTGCAGAATTTGGATTCAGTCCACGGTTAACTGACCATCAATTCTTTCAATCTGCTAACCATTTGTTTGAAGAAAAAAAAAAGTACAAATATACACTTCAGTAGAAAAAAGTGGACTTACACACTAAGTTCTACAGGAACTGTTATTAGTTTGTGAATTAATCTATATAAACTTCATGTTCAGAATTCTATAAAATTAATAGCAAAGAGATGTGTTGTAGTAGTCAGCAATGCATTCGTGGCAGATTCAGCTTAAAGACCAATAGCACGACTAAGCATGAACTATAGCATGCCCATAATATTTCTTGAGATCGAGAAATCACTTGGTAAAAGTATATGTAGTCAGCAATGCATTCGTGGCAGATTCAGCTTAAAGACCAATAGCACGACTATGCATGAACTATAGCATGCCCATAATATTTCATGAGATCAAGAAATCACTTGGTAAAAGTATATGAATAACGCACATGCCCAATGAAGAAACACAAATTTCTGATCATACCATGTTGTGCATTGTTAATTCCTGCAATTGTAGTAAATGAAATATCACCATCTTAAACAAATATACATACAACAATCTCAACGAGAGAACCATGGACACCCTTGTCCATCATTTACAATACTTGAATACCTATGAGCCGGAGCACATTTTTCTTACCACCAAAAGCCACAAAAGACTCAGAATGAGTCAAGCACAATGCCACCTCTGGGCAATGAGTATGAACCACTACCATACACAAGGAGCCTCTTCATTAATACTAGTGAGTCAGGTTATGTCTAGATAGGCACACCATCAAACTGCCTCCTACAATCAAGTTTTGGACTTTTGCAAAACAATGTTCTTCCAAAATATTGTTTCTCCCCTACTTATCCAAAAAAAAAAATATTGTTTCTCCCCTATCAAAAAATATATATATATTGTTTCTCACACTGGAAGATCAATTATAACCTTTGTGGTACCTAGATGTTGTCGTGTCTGAAGCAAATGAGGTGCTCTTCAAGACCCTGCAACTCAAAGACGATTAATTCATCTGATCCAAAAGCAAGAACTGAAAAACGACTGTCATGGAAACCCACAGTGGCTGTACAGGAACTTCAGGTGCAGGAGTAGAATTTGAGACAAGTGCAGTTGTAGGTGGATTTGTAGGAGAAGGCTAACACACAGAAGTAAATAAGCAGCTTATACAGAAAACACAAGAAACCAGAAGTATAATAATGAGCAAGAATACCTGAGTGGATGACACCCCCACTGTGCCTAAGGTTTTACTCTGAAAATATGGAAATAAAATGAGTTTCGGGTACATGAAGAATACAAATATATTCAGTATCTGATCTTATGTAGATAAATTAGGTGATTAAAGACAATAATCTTTTCAAAACCTTTAGAAGACTTGGTGTAACACCCCGTTCCCGTAAGATAGAGATGTTACTAACATACGTGACAAATGCCTGGTAAAATACCTCATTTATTAAAAACTTAATTGAAAGGACATAAATAGTCTTGGAACTTGAAACTGAAATAAAGCAAAGCATGAGCTAGTCTTAAACAAGACTGGTTATTGAAATGACATGAAAGAAAACTTAATCCTTGTGTAAATGACACTAATTCATCTCTAAGTCTTTATACTAAAACTACTCCTGGCCATCCAGCTCTGCATCATCATAATCACCATCTGTGGCAATCAACATGGAAGAAAACAAAAAGACAAACAACAAAAATGAGTCTAATACTCAGCAAATAGCACATCATACCGTAAATATTATTTAAAAAGACTTAATCTTTGTAAGACTCTTCAAACAAACATATATCAGTCACAGATTCTCATAACATGCTTTACATCATTAATATGGGCGGAAACATACAAAATGGCAATATGAAACGTGAATGTATGAGTAACTCGTTTATCTTGAATTTTACTTATTACATGGCGAACCACGCTTGAGTCCATGGCATCACATAACTTGTCATGTAATGAAACACGCTTGAGTCCGTGTTTCACTTACTTAACTTGCATGGCATGGAGTAAAACACGCTTGACTCCGTGTTTTATTTATCTTGTATAACTTGGAGTGAAACACGCTTGAGTCCGTGTTTCACCTACTTGTATAACGTGGACTAAAACACGCTTGGATCCGTGTTTTTCTTAACTTGTTTAACATGAAGTGAAACACGCTTGAGTCCGTGTTTCACTTAACTTGTGTAACTTATAAATGGTATTTTCTTGTACGTAGAGTAGCATGACATGACATGTTCTAACATGATTTAAACATTTTATAACATTTCATGGCATGCATGATCTGAGAACTACATGGACATGGCATACATGATCTGGCTATTTATTACATGGCATGCTTGACTTGAGTTATTGTATGAACAATACATGGCATACATGGTCTAAGTACTATATGAATATAGCATACATGATCTAGCTATTTATTACATGGCATGCTTGACTTAAGTTATTGCATGAACAATACAAGCCTACATGGTCTAAGTACTATATGAATATAGCATGCATGATCTAGCCATTTTAATTCATAGCATACTTATCTTAAATCATTATATGATCATATCATGGTTTCCATGTGATTTTAATGACATTCAATCCATCAATCAATAATCAATAATAGCATAACATATATAAGCTTATTTTCATATAGTCATCGTAATTCATAGAAGTTCGTGAAAGCGATCTAACCTTGACTTGGCTCACCGCGCAACGTAGATAATCATCAAAACCATATCATATTATCATATCCAATAATATTTACATCATGCATACATTTATATGATCATACTATTTACCTCTTAGCGCTGTTTCCTGATTTTCAACTTGTAGCGCGTTACCTATACGAGATGCTAATCGTCACTAATATTTCTAGGAAAATATATCATAACATTCTAAGTACTAAGAATCATGCCATAAATTAATTCAACAATTAATCAGCTATACTAAAATTAATATATATAATATTATTTAAAACCCATAAAATATCCCTTGGTTTTATATTTAACAAATATAACATAATAAAATTTACACACTCTGATCTGACCAGCCATGAAAAATGACTAAAAATAACTGGTTCCAAAATATTCCCTAAAATGTAATTAAAGACATACTTTAAATATATTCTAATAAAAGTAAATTGTAAAACTTGGTCTGATTTACAAAATTCAGCCCAGCCCCAACTAAAGAAAATAAACTATTCAAAGTTTCTAAAATAATTTCAGTACACAAAGAATCAGCCCACTTAGAAATACTATCAGTTTCTAAAAGAAAAGTTGAGCCCAAATACATGTTACAGCCCACTGGGCATTTAGTAAAATAGAAAGGCTCTAGGCCGAATGGGCCTAAGGCCCAAAGGCCTGTTTTAGCTTCAGATGATTGAAGCCCTGTGTTGGAAAACACACGGGCAGAGACTGAAAACAAGGCTCCTGAGAGGAGCCTGGTGTGACAGAAAAACAACTCACCAAGGGAAGGAACCAGCTGCGACGGAGACACTGGTGGCTGGGTGTGACCGGCGACGTAATGGGTCTTCTCTAGGTAGGGTGATGCAACAAAGTGAGAGAAAGGGAGGAGTTAGAGTGAGATATGCTGAAACCGAAAAGGAGTAAAGAGGGAGGAGAGTGAGTGCGGCAGCAGTGGCTTACCGGAGGAAGTGGGTTCGTCGGAGATGAACTGGCCGGCGATTTCTGTGGCTAAAGATGGTTCTCTGACGTTCTGGGGGTGGTCGGCTGAGAGTGCAGGAAAATATGAAGCCTATTTTGTGTAAAGAACCAGAGTGGTATCATGGGATTTTTTTTTTTATGGAGGAAGGGTTTCTTATTCACGTGGGTCTCCAGGAGATTAGATAGGAAGCTGTTTTGAGAGTTGGTTCTGATCTAGGACTCATTTTTAAAAACATTTGAAACATATCAGATAACAACAGCTGCACCAAGATAAGGATAACTCTTTTAAAAACTCTAATTAATCTGATCTCTTATCCCATTTACAAAAAAAATAACTGATAAAAAGATATAGTTAAAAGATAAAAAGATTAAATAAAATAAATAAATACTAACTGAATTAATCTAAGGTTCTACTCTAGATTCGTATGTTACACTTGGCTATAGGGAAAAATACAAATTGGAATCTTAATTGCCATGATGACAGAATAGAACAACCATTAACCAACAACAAACACAAAACATTCATTTTTTATAAGTAATTTTTCCTTAATTAATTACCCAAAACATACATTTTAAAGAGATGGTTATGAAACAAATTAGCAGGAGTAATGAAAAAGGATGTGGAATCGCTTCGTTTTTGTAGTTAATTCCAGACAACACCAAATAAACCAAATAAGAGTGCTCAAGTCCTGGAATTATCAACATATTCTCATCTCCAGAACAAAAATACTAATCCTCACAAACTAAGAAGGGGAGAAAACAGAGATGCCAACACCAGTGCAGGAAACGAAAACAAAACATTCAAAGCTCTTTGGCATCTGATACAATATCGGTGAAACACAATGTTGGTCCTTCACATTCTAAGCAATAGCTATTTGAGACTTCTGGTCATGGGTGTGTACCACGAATGCAGAAAATAACTTTTTGTTATACAGGTATAATCGCATCAGAAATGCTACTGCAATGCAAAACACAGCTGTGAATTTTCAATCACAAGTGCTCAAACACGATTTATGGTTGCCAAATAATGAATCACTTCAGAAATCATTATATAGTTTTATGATGATGAAATATATAATATCACATATCATTAAGAGCTAAGACACAAGAAGGAAACTGAAATAAACTTTAGAATTTGAAATAGTTTGCTGGAACTTCAGGTGTAATTAAGCAGCATATAGTAGCAAAACATGATAGAGTCCCAACAGAAGTAAAAATACAAAAATTATCAAGAAAATTACAAAAACGGGGAAAACATACCTTGCCAAGCATGACAACAAGAAAACCATCCTCGGAAACCTTATTCTCTGCCAGGGTGGTTTCGTCTTTCAAGACCTTCCCATTGTGAATTAACAGCTGCTGTCCACATGGGTAATTACCTTTACCTTGTAAATCTTCAATTTTTTTCTTGACAGCCATAACCTTCCAATAAATTTAAAAAAAAAAAAAAAAAAAGCACCAGAATGCTTACCGAATTTGAGCATAATCTCTTTGTTTGTCGAGAAACCAATGGAATTACAAGAAAATGCGAAACATCTACTGCTCATTTATTCGGTTGCCATAACATATAATTCAATGCCTCAGCCACATTTTTCATTCCTTTATTCCCATTTCTAAAGTAAACAGAAATACTATAATAAAAGCACTCATAATTCTGGAACTAAAATCCAAGACCAAAAAAATATAAAGAAGGAAATAGTGAAAGCACAACTCACGGTGTCAGAGGACTGAACAGTGATTTCGAAATGGCTGCCTTTCAAAGTCTTCACAGTCAGCTTCATTGCCGCGACTGGGAAGCACGAATTATAGTCTTAAAAAACGTCGTTTGTCGGGAGAAAACCCTAGGAACCGCTCCGAGCAAGCGAACGACCGCGGACCGAGCGAGAGAGTGTCTGCGTGTGCGCGCTCTCGTGTTGTAGTAAATCCGAAACAAAATGAAACAGAGAGTACTGAGAAGTACAGAGGGCCGCACGGAATTTGCATGTGGCTACTTTGCAAATTTATTTATTTTTTAATAATTTTAAACATTAAAACAAAATATTAGTATGTCTCTTATTTTGCCGCCTCAATACATTTAAATTTTTTTTAAATAAAAAAATTGCTTACTAATTAAGGAATTGCCTAAATTGAGAGAGTTCTTATTCAATAAGAATTAGGTCTCGTTTAGATACGGAGATAAGATGATATAAAAAAATTTGTGAATAATAATAAAATAATTTATGAATACTAGTAAAATGGTTTGTGTTAAAATGTTTATGGGATTTTGAAAAATGGAAGAGAAATAGTTGAGTAAAAACATTTTAAAGTTAAAAATTGTTAGAATAAATTTGTTGATATTATTTTTATTTTGAGATTTGAAAAAATTAAATTGTTTTTGTGTTTTATTTGAAAGCTTGAAAAAATTATAATAATTAAAAAATGATTAGATGAAAAATTTTAAAATTTACAATTGAAAAATATATGCTTGATGTTTGAATATTGAGATATGATAAGGCAAAAAGGTTAGACTATCTGCACGTCTTTCATGGGTTACGAATATGACATTATTTTCATCTATTAAATCATATTTTTTAATGAAAAAGGCAAACTTATTACATATTTTACATAAATAGGCATAACTAATACAATATTCTTAAGTTAATTTGCATGCAGAAAGCATGGAAGGCAGAAATTACTTTCTTTTTTCTTTCTAAAAGTGTGGTTTCTCTAAAGAGTATTACTACAATTACGAAGAGATTTTATAAAAACTTGATTTATGTAACATATTAGATTTATTATACAATAAAAATAATTTTATACAATAAAAATAATTTACTATACAATAAAGTTAACTTTGCAATCTGATATATATATATATCATCTCAAACTGTGTAGTTTGTGAGTACTTTTGTTAAACCTTTTTGTGTTTAGCATTTCTCTTCTCCAAAAGAGTATGGGAAAAGGAATTGCAACAACATTTCTATACGAATGGAAACGTTGGATCTTTGGGAACCCGGAACTAAATTGGACAAAAATTAAAAATTAAAAAAGTTGACTAGGAATGCTCACATCTATCACCTATGAATTGAATGAATGCTAGACACCATGAAAATAAATCTAGAGAAGAGGAATCCATCTTTTAATTCCAATATTGCTGAGATCAGAGTAGGAACAGCTTTCAGAATGTCATAAATGGGTATAGATTCAGGGCTCTTACCATCTTTGAGCTTTGAGTAAATTTATTTCTTAATTGGGTTGCATCTTATTTATATATACATATAGGGTGTTAAGATAATGAATTATGCATATGTAAATGATAATTTTGATAAATATAAGATGAATTTAGATTTTAGTTATTTCATTTACATAAGTCCCTATATTGAAATAGCTATTTTTTCATTATATAACAATAAAATAATATAAGATGAATTTAACTTTGGCTATTCACATCAAATCTCCACATTAGATTATCTATTTATTTATTATATAGTAATGAGTAATTAATAATTTAAAAAAATATTTAATTTTTTAAATTATTAATTTATTTTATTTTATCATATTTTAATTATTAATTTATTTTATTTTATCATATTTTACAATTTAATCTAAAGAAACTCACATGAATATTGTGAAAATAGATGGAGAGAAGAGAGAGAGTTATAAAAAAAATAATAAAATAAACATTTGATGTGTGTGCAATACTTATCAAATTTGGTTTTAGATTGAGATTTACTGTAGCTAAAAGTTAATCTAGCTAGGATTTGGCTAATCTAATGTGATGGTTTTTTATGTTCTATCAGTTATTTGAAGATGATTTTTAATGTTTAGATATTCAACGAGGATGCTCGTGGTTGGAATTTGAGTTCCTTATTTGTCGCTTCAGTTGTCTTCTTGACTGGTGTAATGGTCTGTCTGTACTTTGTTTCCTCTTTTCTTGGATGGATTTCTCATTTCTCCAATAAAAGAAATTATCCTGGTTTATTTCTTGATTCCTGAAAATTCCGGTCATGGATTTATGCATTGTTTACAGATACTCAACAATAAATTAAGGTAAGGTAATCCTGCTTCCTTCATTTACAAAATTTCTGGAAGCAATTTTCCAAAATC
This sequence comes from Carya cathayensis, assembly GCA_011037825.1. NCBI lineage: Eukaryota > Viridiplantae > Streptophyta > Magnoliopsida > Fagales > Juglandaceae > Carya > Carya cathayensis. The sequence goes on from QGSO01000600.1 coordinate 199,541, forward strand.
CAGGGAGAATATCGACTCCCCCTATTGATTTCTATCAAGTGGGAGCTTCTGTATAAAGCATTTATAGTTCATATTTTTCTTCAAAGTCAGAATTCACTCTGCTTTTCATCTATGGCAAGTCTAGAACCAGAAACATGATAGAGTTTCAAAGGGAAAATACTGTTCATTTGATGACAATGAATCCTTGCAAACGCGACATATCTTTTATCCAAATAAATCCAGAACCCATATAACGGGTACTATTCTCACAGTTATGTATACCTACCTACAAAAATTTGCAATGTGAAGTTGTTGGAATTTGTTACATTCCAAATCAAGGTATAATGAATAGGTAGCTGACTACAAATAGCAGATGAAGGAACTGTAACAATGTACAATTTGAAAACTTCACACAACTATTTGTTCAGCCATTCCTGCCCCAATAGGTACGGTTGAAGCGAGGCAGTTCAAAGAACTTGCAAAAGACTCATTTTTATCGGATCTTCCATGGCATTGCACTTCCAAGTCTTCATCTTCTTCGGGCCAAGAACTGCAGTACGAAGAGTCATCGGACAACAAGAGCCAATCACCCGAAACAGATGAATCAGTAAGCTCAGAATCAGTCGGAGTAGTAGACACTAGTTTTTCATCCTGAACAGCCAGCAATTCTTCATCCTTCACTTCATGATCATGTTCGCCCACACCGGCCAGAAACTGATGATCCATTAACATCTCAGCCGTGAATCTATACATGGGTTTCCTCACAAGACACGCCTTCAAGAAATCCCTTGCTTCCTCAGAAATCCCAGTTGGAATTTTAGGCAATTCATGCTCATCACCAATCAAACGTAAAAGATTCTCCGTGTTCATCTCTTCCGCCCCATCCCAAGGGGATTTCCCAGTAAGCATCTTACAAACGACACACCCCAGAGCCCAGATGTCGGATGGAGGCTCCTGCACACTCTCCATCACCGTTTCAGGTGATATATACAGTGGCGTGCCTCTCAAGTAAAGATTCAAGTCCAACTTCCTCTTCTTCTTTCTCTGTGCGGAAGACCTCTTCGCTAACCCCAAATCCCCAATCTTTGCCACAAAATTACCGCCACCAGCAGTAGCATTGGGCACGAGTAGAACATTCTCGGGCTTTATATCGCAGTGTACGTAACCGCAGTCATGAATGTGACTAAGCCCTTTGAGAATCGACCTTGTATAGCGCTTAACATCGGCCTCGGGCAACCAACAACCATCGGATTTCTCGATTGAATCTGCTAGGGTTCCTCCAGAAGCATACTCCAATAACAAATTGTAAACCATCTCACCGTTTTCTTGGGTAGTAGTCTCTTCCCCAAAGCAGCCAATGATATATGGGCAGCCTCTAACGTTGTCGAGAACCTCTTTCTCCTTCTGAAGCGAACATGAAACGGATACCTCTGCGGATTTCACAGCCATGGAGGAAGGGAAACAAGCAAACCGTGATCTCGGTTTCTTTGAAGTGGCAAGAAACACGGACCCAAAACTTCCTTTACCGATCAGTGGCCCTCTCACCCAACTTCCTCCATGACAACAATTACTCTCCTCTGCCTTTTTCTTCATCTTCTTCTTCTTTTCTTTCTGGCTTTGCGAACTTTTGCTTAATATTCCCGGATTAACGAAAAGTACGCAAGAGAAGATTAGAAAGCAGAGAGCCTTTAGGGTAACGAACCAGTTAGGCCGTGTCCTCTGCCTCCTCTTCGTTTCGCTGTTGTATGTTCTTCTCGCAAGGAATAAGGAATTGTAGAAGCAATAGGAAAGCAGGGAAGGGGTGCTTAGGGCTTCGGTGAAGTTTCCTTCCCTTCAACGGTCGTCTATTTTATTTTGAACCCGTCATTCGACTCATTCGCCAACCTACATCATTTAATTATGCTTCATTTAGTTTCATATATATATATATATATATATATATATAAGAACATTTATTTATAAATCTTATTTTTTTACACCCAACACACTGATGACGTGGTAGCTCAACTGAATATAAAATATAGAAAATGGGAAATGTTACACATCATCCCACACCACACACTTTATATATTAAAATATTATTTTTTATTTTTATTATTTTTTATTTTTATTATTTTTTATTTTATTTTATTCTTGCTAAACTAATTGAATTATTCTATTTATTATTTATACACTACATATTTATTATAAAAAATGAAAAAAAATTAAAATGAGTGTGGTGTGTGAAGTGTGAGGATGATAAGAAGAATTTTCCATAGAAAATATATGAGATTTAGAAGAGATTAAAGCTTGAATTAAAACCATAATAAAGTAGCTTATTCTTTTAAAGATATAGAATTAAAAAAAAACTAATATAAATAGAGAAGTTTTTTAGTCAAAAATAAATTCACAAACTAGCATGACTTGATATGATATGTCAGAATGTAAAGTTACAGTATTATATAAAGTCGCGTAAATTTATGAGTTTATTTTTATAAAATGCCTTTATAATAATAACATTTTTGGAATATTATGTAAAAGTGTAAATCTTGACCATCTTCTTCATTGTTGCTGGCTTCGAAGTTAAAAATTTTAGAGAAAATTTCTTTAAGGTTTGGCCTCATTAATCGAGGTTGCATAGAATTAAAATCATTATTTTTTTAATTCTTCTCCATATATACTTCTATAAGCAAACTATATTATATAAAAGATTATTCTTTATATGAAATATGCTTTTGTTTTCCTTATAAACTTTAAATAAAAAGAACTCAAAACTCAAGTCTTGTTTAGTTACACAGATGATATGAGATAAGATGAAAAAAAAAAGTTAAAAGCTGAATAAAACATTGTTAGAATATAATTTTTTAATATTAATTTTGTTTTAAGATTTGAAATGGTTGAATTATTTATTATATTTTGTACGAGAATTTGGGAAGTTATAATAATTATATGAGATAAGATGAGACTCATTTTAATAACCAAACCAATTTGGAAAAAAACGTTAACGGTAAAATCATTACTTGAGTTTTCATATCATTACAAATCAAGGCTACAGTTTTCAAATTTCACAAATTTGATATATAAATTTCAAAAATAACAAGAAATTAACTGTGGTGAGATTAAAGATTACAAATTGATAATAATTGGAAAGTGGTAGTCTCTCTATGTTAATTGTACTTCAATTACCTGCGGTGCTGTCTTATTGTGTTTCTTTTGATATAGAGTGACCTATATTCTTATTACTATTGATGTGGCTCACACGACATTGTTTGATTGGTGATCTTCCTAAAATGGCTGATTGCGGTACAACAATAGTCTCCTCTGCTTTTTCTCTCTAGGAAAAATGGAGATGGTGTAAACAGTTCACGGGGTGTTGGGACAACTAAACTTGAGTCTTGACAAAAGAGGAAGATTTAGCAATTGAGTTAGAAGGAGAAGCAACAACGGAGGTGCAACGGAAGGGTGAAAGATGTTTGATAAGAAAAATTTGTGCTAATCGTTTGATAAGTAAGAAAATAGTTGAAACAACAATGGCAAAAATTTAGAAACTGAGTAAGCCAGCAACTTTCCAAGAAGTGGGCTCAAATGTGTATATCATTACAGTTGCCACTCGTGCGGATAAATAGAGGGTTGAAGACGGTCGACCTTGGTTTTTTGATAGTCACTTGTTTGTGATTAATATGTTCGAACTTGTTTGTGATTAATTCGTTCGATGGGTTTACACAAACAAGCATGATGAAGTTTGATAATGCTTCTCTGATGCACAAAATTTATAAAGCCAAGTATTTCCTATTACTAGCTTCTAGGAATCAAAACTGGGCACAGCTCCCTCATATGCGTGGAGGCAAAGAAGTATCTTATGAAATGCTATAGATGGAGGGTAGGAAATGGTAAATTTATTAACATCTAGACAGACTTTTGGCTGCCTGAACATAGACTCATTCCAAGGGATCTAAATCAGTCCAATTATCAAGAAAATGACAAATGGCAAACCTCATTAATGAAAACACAAGCTAGAGGAAAGTAGAACAAGTGAGAAAGGTTTGACCACCAAGAGAAGCAGTTGAAGTGTTGAAGATACTAATTGGTCCAGGAAGTAGAGAAGACAAACTCATCTAGGAACATGAGAAAAATGAAAATTACAGTATCAGAAGTGCCTACAGATTCTTTTATGCTTTTAGGAATTTAAAGAATGAAAGGGAATGTTCAAATATAGAGGAGTAGAAGACTTTGTGGAAAAAGCTAGGGAAGCTACAGATACCAAGTCGAGTGAAAGTATTTGCATGGAGAGCTTGCAGAAATGGGATCCCTACTCTGCAAAATTTAAAGCATAGAAAGGTTCTTATGGAATATTACTATCAGTTATGTAGTGTGGAAGCTAAAGGTGTCAACCATTCTCTCTTTTATTGTCCCTCTATTAGATCATGTTGGAGACAATAGTGTAGCTATCTGTCAACCTCTTAGCCGAGAGGACTTTGTGAGCCTAGCATAGAAAGTTCTTAACAAAGGGAGTAAATTTGAGTTGGATAAGTTTTTCCTTATAGGATGGGGAATATGATATAGAAGAAATCAAAAATCACATGAAGGGAAGAACTTACAACCTGATCAAGTGGTTGACTATGCTTTATCTTTACATAAAGAACACAATAAGGCTCAGAATGGATCAAAACAGTTTAAAATCTCTTAGTGTTGTTGGTTGCCTCCCCCTGTAGGTACTTTGAATTTGAACATCGATGAGGCTATATTTCATGATCAGTGGAGCAAGAGTGGGGATTATTTTGAGAGATGAAAGAGAAAAGGTGTTAATGGCTGTGAGTAAGAAAGAATTTGAGGTGAATGACCCAATGGAGACTGAACTATTGGCAATCTTGAGAGGGTTACAATTATGCTTTCCTTTGGGGCTACATGATCTAATGGTGGAAAGTGATTCCCTTCTAATTGTCAATGAATTACTTGCTGCTGGCCGGTCTATATCTTTGCTGGGGAATTTGATCTCTAATGTGAAGGAGTTGATGCAGAAGATACCGAGATATTCAATTCAACATACAGGTCGTATGGCTAATGAGGCTGCACATAATATGGCTAAACATGCATGGAGTCTAGAAGACTTGACGATTTGGTGGAATTCATTTTTAAATTGTATTTCACAGATTGTGTAGTCTAATTCTATGATGTAATATTGTTTTGGATTGAATAAAGCTACCTTTTCCTACAAAAAAAAAAAGAATAAAAAAAACATTGTTTGATTGGTGAAGGGATTCTCAGAATATGAAGCTCAAGTTGTGTGATTCCTTGCTTAATGTAGAAGTGGTTCATTAGCTTCTTCCGCGAGTTTGGCATCTCAATCTCAATGCAAAGTGTAAGACCTGGTCTACAACTATGATTTGTACAATTTTCAAATAGATAAGTCTTATACAAGCCCTTGTAAAAAAAGTAGACCCTACCTAAAAAAAAACTATTCTTTATTAGTGAGACTTACTTTTTAACAAAAGGCTTTTAAATGACTCATCTATTTGAAACTTGTACAAAGCATTACTCAAAAAAGCATTTTCTCAAGTTGTTGTCCGAACTTGAAGAGTGCATCTTTCTCCCACTAAAAACCTTTAAATTGACATGAACAATTTGAAGAAATCTTGATCCGTAACAATTATCGCTTTTCAGCAGTGTATATGTTCATATTAAGCCAATCTATATGCTAGCTAGGAATTATATTTGTGACAAGTACATGTAAAACTTCTAGTCTTTGGGAAACTTTACCATATAGTATTGGTCTCATGATAATCACAGGGCATTTCTGCTGATAATTCCTAGGCAAAGGCCCTTATGCTGATTTGAGGAAACTTGCAAAAATTATGTACAATGCAATGTTGGCAATTTTTTCATAAAAGACGATGCCATTTCATCTAGCAGGGTAGGACATCAACAACGTATTATTCTTAGAGCATTAAATCTATGTGAATGCTGTTTTAAGCTTGATCTGCAGACAAGGACGAGGCTGCATTATGATTGTTAGACCGCAGAAAGAGCCTCCAAAAGGGCCTTTGCTTGCGCTTGGGATGGCGACCTCTTGGCCCTGATTCTGATTTCCTCAGCATTTCCCACATCACATGGACATCCTGATATTCACAGCTTTGTACATCATTGTGAAGTTTCAAATGCCCAGCACCTGCCCAAAGAAAAGGCCACAGCTTAAAGAAGAGAAAGGGGAAACAGAGATATGGCAGCTTGAAGAAATTGAGAGCTTTTTTCTCTCTCTCTCTCTCTCTTTTCTTTTCTTAGCAGGCGGCCACTACTCAATTGGGTTTGGCTTAAAGTAAAGTCAGCACCGAAAAAGATGTTAGATCTCATCTAACGATTACGTCACATCAATTTTCCTACTTATAAATGTATATATATTGTCTTAGTAATGGAATAATGTTAGTATGCTATTTGATTTGAAGATTTCAATTCGTACGGAAGACCATTTTGTCATTGTCTTCTAGTACTGAATTTTAGCTTAATCAGTGGGATCTCATTTCCTTGTACTCAGAAAAAGTACTGGTTTTCAGCAAATCCTAGTTATTTGAAGTTCTTAAAGACAAACTTATAATATATAATTCTGTTTTTTCTTTCCAGAAAACACGATATCCAAAAAGAAAAGGAGGAGGAAGAAGAAGAAGATGAAAGAAATTAAGGAAGAGATATAGAGAGAGGGAGAGAGACAGACCAGTTTTGGGAGGCTTGACAGGATGATGATGAGGGAAAAGAAACTTGTGCCACAAATCCATCAACTTCTCTCTCAGTTTGATCTTGATCCTGGGCAGCTTCCTTCTTCTATAATTCCCACCACCTCCACCTCCAAGTACTCGGTCCGCTATAGCTAGCTCTGAACCCGGCCAGACCTCTTCTCGATCGATCTCTCCACTTTGATCTCTATCCACTTGTTAATTCCTACCTTACCTACTTATAGTACTACGTACCCTTTATCTTCTGATCTATCTGATCTTATATTATTCTTGGGCTGCGTGTGTGTGTGAGAGAGAGAGAGAGAGGTTGGTTCTTGGGAGTGCATGCATGCATGAGCTAGCTGGTGAGGTCAAAGATGAGTAATATTAGAGGTGCCATGCCCACCAGATTTGTCGTCTCTTTAATTATAATTTTTTGTCTCTCTGACCAGTGCTAAGTGTCCCTTGCTTCGTGACGGTGCCTTCACTTTTTCTTCTTCATTCATTCATTTCTTACCTGCTCTTTCTTTCTTTTGATTATAATCTCCCACGTGACTTTTCCTGTTCTCTACCTTTTATTCCAAATCTTCTTTCCTTTTTTATTTTTTTAAGGTACACATGCCTTGGTTCATCCCTTTTGTCCATCCAATAACCCCACTACTGATCATAACACTACATAGTTCTTCACTACTATTGACCATAAATAACATAAGAACTATACGCTTATAACTCTTTCTATAATATCTGATACCTAAGTCAGTAATGATAAATCGTATCTTCATATGTTCAATTCAAGTGTCTTTGATGCATACCTTGGTGTCTATTTATATGGGTTGGTTGCTTCCATATGGTAAGGCTTGTCCTTCAATTTGGCTTCCTTTCTTTTTTGGAATGTAGGCCATCAAGGCCCTAATCTCGCGCCAGTGTAAGGCAACTATCTTGTTATGAGTTATTATTTTTCTATGTTATGATCCGTTTTATCATTAAATTCATATTGACTTTAACAAAATTTGAATTCCGTACCCATACATGTTGGCGGTCTTGCTCATTTTATCTCGGGACGGTAAATCCGTTACATTTCTAATAATCATGTGATTGGTCGATGAGTCTTGGAGCCAAGTACCTTAATCAAACAGGTTCGATCATTGGACCTATCATCTCAATTTTTTAAAAAAGGTCAAAATTTAGAAAATCCTATATGGAAGATATTGATGAAATATATATATATATATATATATATATATATATATATATATATATATATATATATATATATATTACGTATACGTTTGAATTACAAACTAGATCGACAAGTTGTGTAGAACCTTACAAAGTAGTGTACAATTAAGGGAATGATATGTCTGACGTCCCAAATGCATGACCAATTTCTTATTAAAAAAAGACGAAGAAATTCATAGTCAAAAAACGTATAAATAAATAACACGTGGTGCAAAAGCCTCTTTGATCAAATCTTTTAAATATACATGGCTTCTGGAAATTCTCATGATGTCGTCAAGCTTTTAGCGTTGTCTGGTTCCACTTTTTTGGTGGTTAAGTTAAATCATTGACGTGTACGTTGAAACGCGTCGGTTTGACTGTTTGAATTCCTCTGAGGAAACTTCTTATATAATAATTTTAACAAATCTTCCCTTTTTTTTAATAAGATAATTTAATCTGAAATCTATGGGGGGTAGGAGCCAGTAGGAATATTGCTGTCGGCGGCAACGGATATGGTAAGAAAAAGACGTGGGATAATATATATTAATATAGACGAAGTCACGCAGAAGCAGGGTAGGGAATAGGGATGCCTGCTGGCCAGCCTCCAAAGTTTTTGTCTTTTCCTCATTGCAATAATAAAACGTGGATTATCTAAAAGGACACGTTTGGTTGTTAGCGTAATTTAATTTAATTTTAAGTTAAATCTAATATTTAAATATTCAATTCTTAAATTATTAAATTTATCTCAATTTAAAACCTCTTTACACGTGAGATACATAATCTTTTTTAATTCAATATCTCTTTATACGTATGATTCATAATATTTTTTAACTTCTTATAAATAGTACTAAACTTATCTTAACATCTAAACACATGTAAACTCATTTTAGATGGGTCGCACATAATTTATTACACCAACTCAACTCATTATTATTCATAGAGAATTCAACTCAGTTCAACATTCAAACGCAACCTTAAGCAAAAGTAGTACGTAGACATTTTTTATCTGAATAATTCCGATAGAAGCACATCTTTATTTACAATTCTATTTAAATTAAAGAAAATATAGTGTGACTCTTAAATATTTCATCAAATTTGACCACTCATATATTTTAATAATTAGAAAGTGACTATTACTGAATTTATTTATTTTTTTAATTTTTCCTTAATGATTAAAGATATTTAAAAAATATATGAAGGAAAAAAAAAGCTATATATATGACTATTATTATTTAACACAAATATTATCATATACTTTAAAATAGAATTTTTATATTATTTTCATTTGCCTTGTTCCTTTAATGACAATGAAGTCATGACTATAATTTCCTAGGAAATTCGCATCAACTATAAGTATTTGCGGCCAAAATGTATCTATTTGCAATAAAATTAAACCGTTGTTGTAAAAATATTTGGACGCAAAATGGCAGATATGTTGCAGTGAAGATATCCTTGGGAGGATGGTAATTTTGTATCTGAAAATGCAGAAAGAGGTTTTTTTTTTTTTTTTTTGGAAAAAAAAACAACAAGAAGAAAAGGAATGATTCTCAAATAATAAATGATAGTTGCAGTCATAAGTGAGCAAGTATCGTTCAATTATTTTGAAAAAAGTAAATAAATACAGAATTTATATGAAAAGAAATTAATTTTTTAATAATGCACCCTACTCTTTTTTAGAGCGACTGCATGACACTTGTACACTTCACGACTATATGTAGCATTATTCTTTTTAAATACAACCTCTGGTGCCATAAGTTATCATACTGTTGTCTTGAAATTAAGAGTGTATATTGTGAAAGTTCACTCTATATATATATATATATATATATATATATATCATTTGCGAAGCTTTAGTAATAAAAGCTTTTAATGGAACTTTCTAAAAAACTTTGTTACCAGGAAATTGTAATCGAATATAGCTGTTGTTTGTTTGTTTTTTAAGATTATGTGAAAATCTTTAACTTAAATAAATTTTTCAAGAAAAACGTACCTAAAAAACTCAAGATTGCAAAATAATTCAGATTGACTAAGAAGTTAGAAATTTTTTGTTTTTTTATGAAAAAAACAAAACATCTACTACTGTTGTTTGGAACTCATAAATTGTTTTAGTTTTATGTAACAGGTTGGTCTCTCTTGAAAAACAAAAGACAAAACACAGAGAAAGATGGTCAGATAATTTTATTTGAACAGTACTACAACTATAAAGGAATTATATAAAAGTGAATCTATAAACTGACGTGATTTCATGTAATCCATCATATCTTTTTTTTCATAAAAATAACTTTACAATCTGACAAATCATATCAAAATAAATCAATTTGTGAGATTAGTTCTATGTTAGAGTATTTTTTTATTTTATTTTATTTTAGATTCCATAGTTGAATAGTCAGAACAAAAAGTTACAAAACTCTTATGTTTGGTAGATGAGAATCATTGGAAAGGACTTTGGATGGTCTAAGGATTCGGTGGGTTAGGTGCTTAATTTTGAACATGTGATAATTTTAAGTGTGGAAGCCTCGCCGCCCCAGCTAATTGATTAATCCCAACAAAGCAATATAACTGTAGGGACATGAGAAGGTAATTATATTTATTTTTTAATTTTTATTAAGATCCTACGTGGCCCATTTTCCCACCCATTATAATCTTGATTTTGATGTTTATAAATACCCATATAGATCATGATTATCATGTCTCACTATTGGATTATTTCAAATACTTTAAATAAATCTTATTTTTTAGAGTTTCTCTCCAATGTGATTTTTTGTTAGTCCCACATTAAAAAAGACAATCAAACTTTTAGTAGTTTATAAGTGAATGAATTTCACGATATATAAAATAAAATATAAGGATAGACACATAGTAGTAGTGTTACCCAGTGAGAAGCAATGACTGCATGCACGGGTTGCGTGCGACGCATTGACGCTTTAAACTTACTTAGCACTTACGCATCATCGCAAGTGACGGATTTAATTTCCATGAAATGAAATAATGCATTTCTTGAGTTTTATGACAATTGTAAATAACTGTCATTTTCTGACCATTTTATTTAAATCAAAACGAAACATTGCATCTGTTGTTACTATTTACATTTATTCGTTCTAAGATTAAATTTCAGAATTAGCAATATGCACACTATATAAACAGTATTGTATCTTGAGGACATGATTGTTAGATTCTCTTTTGTAGAACTCGATTTCTGAGTGGGAGGCAATATTTGTTTAAGAAACAGATTCACAATCACCTCACTGTTTGCAAATTTCAATTTTTGTTTGCTATTTTGTTTCTAACAAGTACTCTCTATTATATATCAGACCCATTTCATTAAATAATAATTATTATTAATGTAACAATATTACTATTTAATTTATGATTATTAGACTGATAAAATATATTTTAAGTGATTTTTATTTAAATAATTGACATATAAAATCATTTAAAATATGAAACGCTAATAAGTATGTAATTGGGCCGAGATGATAAATTCCGAATGAAAACATGACAAATGTAAGCATATGATTGGAGAAAGGAGATGATGCTAGCTAGCAATGAATTTATATTGCTTGTCCAATAAGCGTATCATTAAGAGATATTTGCATAGATTAACTGGGTTTAAACCTATTTTTGAAGGGAAAATGTACACATTTCTTTTTCTCTTCATATATTGATAAAGATAATAAATGATATTTGCAGTCATAAAGTGCGTAAATGTCGTGTACTTCTTTTAAAAAAATGAGTAAATATGGGCACATAAAAAAATTTATTTTTTAATAGTAGATTCCACCCTTTTTCTAAAATAGTGTATAGTGCCTACACAACTCATAACTAAATCTAACATTACTCGATAAAGGAATACATTCCAAAATCCATCATTGCAATCAGGACAAGTTTTAGCATTTGGGGAAATTATATATGCTTAATTGTCAGTTAATTCATAATGAAGACAGGAAAAGGACTGAACAAAGTAATGGAATCATCCTTGGTTGCTTATTCTTTTAGATTGCATTCGTTTGATATAACATAGATACCCACAAATCTATATGATCTCACCCTTTAAATGCCTGATTATGTGAACATTATAAGACATTTCATTGTAAGTGGCCACATGATATTGCTAAGTCATATACTTTTGATTGGGATTCGCTATGGTAGAGAAATCTCTAATGGACGATAGAACAAGATCCATTTTGCTTAATTGGCAATGCCGCTAGGAGTCCAAAGCATGTGAGTGAAGTGATAACCCCAAAACAAAAGTAAAAAACAGCAGAAGAGCCCTACTGGCCATTTGTAACGACTCAAAGAAATTTCAAGTCATATTTATTCTTATACTTCAAGAGAAATAATCTAACCACCCTCGCAAGCTCAGTTGGGGGATATTACAAGTTGGAAAAATAGCACCAAGATTACACAAATTATCTATATTGTTATACATATAAAAACTTGAGTTATGATGCTTTTAGTGATTTAATCTAATAATAATAATAATAACAATAGGGTGGCACTAGAGCTACCGCTGGGAGCTATCACTAGTTGTTTTATGTGTTTTTCTTTTTTTTCTTTTAGTGATTTAGTCTAATAATAATAATAATAATAACAACAACAGGGTGGCACTAGAGCTACCGCTGGGAGCTACTGCTAGTTGTTTTATGTGTTTTTTTTTTTTTTACATGTACTTTTTAACACTTTTAAATTTTTTTTTAAATCACAACAGTATTAAAAAAATAATTACTTAATCATTAAGTTAAAAAAAATTAAAAAAATTAAAGCCAGTGGTAGCCCCTAGCTAGAGCTATCAGAGGGCTCCCAAGCATTTCCCATAATAATAATTTGGGGTATCAACATCCTATCATTTTTATTGATGCGTGTGCTTTTCCATTCCATTCCACATATTTCTGTCCCATTTTGGAGTGTCATTGACTAGTCATAGTCAATTGTGGTAGCACTTAGCTACTGTCTTTTTCAAACCCTAAAATGGTGAAAGTTAGGAAAGAAATGGGTATCCCTCTGCCTCTAGGAGTGTAAAACCATATTCTCCTCCAATTGTTGTGGGGGGAAAGGGAATGCAATCTGTCGTTTTATTTATTTGCTCCTTTGTCTCTTCTACAATACCAAAAAGAAGGCTTCAAAACAACATGAAGTGGAGATAAGGGAATGAGGGGTGGATTTACAAAAACAATAGCAAATAATACGTCTCCCCCCTCTTTGTACACTTGGATAGTTAAAGTTATTAAATTAAAAACAATATTCATGAGTTTCGTAATGGGTAGTGTTTTGATGTCATTTTATATTGAGTTGATGTTACTTAATTTAACAAATCATCTTCTCCACATTTAAGAACTCTTAAGAAATAACTTGATTCCGAACTAATAATAATTTTCTTAATTTCAAGTGAAATGGATAGTATTTATTTAGTGTTAACATGAGGTTTTTTCTTCCTTTTTTTTTTTTCTTTTTCATTTCGCTAATCAACAATGAGAAGTGCTAAGTGTATTTAAGAAAAATTTACAAAAAATTTAGTTGTCCACGTGTCAGTTATTGATATGCTAAAAATTATGAAATTTAAAATTCAAAATTTGAACTTAAAGAGAAAAATGATAAAAATGAGTCTTGTAAGTTATAGTATAAGTAAAATTGTAAATAAATGTATCATTATTCATCCATAATATGTGAAATAATCCATATTTTTCATTAATGGGTGACGGGTCTCATCCATTTTAAGCGAAGCAAACAAGATAGCAACAAAGCTACACTATAACACATGATTTACATGAATTTATTCAAGCATCGACATTGTTAAGAATCTAAATGCCCTAACTTCGGCTCCACTTTGTCAGAGGTCAGATTCGACGTCCGACTCCAACTTCGATTACTGTAGGCTTCGATCAAACTTTGATTTCGACTTGTCAAAGACTTGGAACGGAGTTAAATTTAGACTTTTTGCTCATGCTTTTTCTTCTTAGGTTCATATTTAGCCAATTTGTTTTTTTTTTTAATTTTTGTGGACTTTCGAATTTCAAATTTTTCCAAGAATGAAAAACTAAAACTAAATCATTCATTGTTCAATTTTATTAAAAACCTAACCAAAATTCCAAAAATAAGTTATTCATTCAAATTAAAAATACATAACCAAAATTACAAATCTAAATCATCCACTACAAGTTAGAAAAACTAAAACTAAGTTTAATTGTTATGATTTATTATTGACAAGAGAAAACCTTTAGGCCGGTCCAACTGTTCTTAGTCAATTAACAACCCTCCAATAACAACCCTCCACGTAAATTTTTTATTTTACATCTTGTTCATTTGCCCACACTTTATCTAAAACCCATCACAACCTGCCCTCTTCATCTTCAACTCCATTCCACCCCAAATTGAGATCTCGACCCATTCTCATCCCCGACGGCAACTCGACCCCCCGAGTCAGGTGTAGGATGGAGCTCGACCCCCTAACCATGTACTTGACGTGTTTCTTAATCTATAATGTAATCCATCAAGGATACTTTTTACACAGGTAAAGATCATCTAGGTGGAGCCCTATGATGCAAATGCAATGGCAATGTCTTTACATCATGAATAAAGAGTGATGTTGGACCAGGTTGGAGCTTTTGCAGATGGTGTAGCTGTCAAAGAAGTTGGTGAAGAAACTTTCCGCATATGTAAGGAATTGACAAATGACGTAGTTCTTGTAAGCCGTGATGCCATCTGTGCCTCAATAAATGTGAGGCTAGTTTCTTGTTTTAAAGTTTGTTTACAATCATCGGGGTGGAGCCCTATGACGCAAATGCAATGGCAGTGTCTTTATATCATGAATAAAGAGTGATGTTGGACCTGGTTGGAGCTTTTGCAGATGGTGTAGCTGTCAAAGAAGTTGGTGAAGAAACTTTCCGCATATGTAAGGAATTGACAAATGACATAGTTCTTATAAGCCATGATGCCATCTGTGCCTCAATAAATGTGAGGCTAGTTTCTTGTTTTAAAGTTTGTTTACAAGCTTCTTTGTTTCTAGCTAAGTTTTGCTTATTTAGCTCTATGTGAAACCAAGACACTCATTGTTTCAACTGCATGTCAGAGCTTTAATCCTCAGAATAATAGATGTAGGTGTCAGTTCCTGGGATTTATATATTGAAACTCAAAGCATCAAACGATTTTGTGAATTGGTGGGCCAACATAGATGGGGAATTGTGGGCCAACATTGCTCATGGTTGCCGTCGTTCACGGAGCTCTGATATGGGGAAAGGGTTTCCGATGGGAAGGGGTAGTGGCCGTTCGCAGGGCTTCGGGTTTCAATTTCCCAAGTAGATTTCTCTCTTTTTTCTTTGTTATGGGTTTTCATCAGATGTCTGCATGTGTAGTGTAAATTTAGGCCACTATCTTATGTGTGTATTTATAAATTGGGGGTTGTTATTATGTAGCAGATGGGCTGTTCCGAAGAGGAACTCTATTAACAATTACTATTTAACTAGTCTCTAACTACGTGTTTATTATACTATATTATTACATGTTATTAACTCAATATAAAATATAATATTTTATACTAATGTCTAACTCATTCCTATTATAGATTTGCATTATAGTGTTTAACTACATATTATTATACTAAAGTATTACATGTTATTGTATTAGTTTCTAATTTATTTCTAACTTAATTATATACTAGACTTAGTATTATATGTTATTATACATTAGTATTACATGTTACATGTTATTATACTCGTGTTATTATACAATAATATTACATGTTATTACAAATTTATAGATTATTGTTTATATATTAATATTATATGTTATTATAGATTTGTATTATATGGTAGTCATAGTATGATGTTTACATATACTAAATTATTATTAGTCAATTTAATGTATTTATATTATAGTATAAGTATATTATTTTATAATCATTAGTTCATACTAGCATATTATTGAATTTAACTAACTATATAAATTCTAATTATATAACTATATACCTATACTACTATATGTGATTAATATATAGAAAAATACATATGCCTTTTTATAAATACCGGAGTCGAATGGCAAAATTGGAATTGGAGTTGGTATTGTGCAACCACCAACTCCGATTCAAACAAGTCAAAGCAAAGCCGAAGTCAGATTTTCAAATTTTTGCTCAATCCTTGTCAGGTCATTAATTAGTCTAGACATGGTCTTAGCTAACGGGGAAACAAATAAATATGCGATAGCAGATTAAAGAACTCAACAGCGCTCCCAAGATGAATAACAGTTCCATTTGTACAAAGCCTCACTTTCTAGTCATCAATGTTCTTCATGTATGCTTTGGAGAGTTTAGTATCCATGACAAGCTGCTGTTCTTTGAGGAGAGAATACCCTGATTCCAGTAAAGCCTCTATCGTTTGCTATACAGCCATATGCAGCACAATCACATTGATGTCATCCAACTTAATACAAATTTCAGATAAATCGAAAGACATTTGAGGCCAAAAAGAAAACAACATAAATACCAATAACAGAAAAACAAACAAGACAAATACCAGAAAAGGGGATGAGTAATGTGGCTCTGGTTACCTCCAGTAGTTTCTAAACTCTACAAAACTTCACTTTATGATCATTTACAAAACTTCACTTTATGATCATTTACTCATTGGCAATATCTTGAAGATGAAAGCTCAGTCACAGAGTTCACCAAACCAGTCATAGACCCATTTCAAGCAATTATTGTAGACATTTTGCTTAACATCCAAAGATCATTTGAGAATCAGTATCCATTTCGTATTTCTTACATACTTTTGGATTTTTTTTTCCATATTTACTCGTAACTTCAGCAGGGCATTCGCAAGATCTGGTTTCCATGTACCAAAGAACAAATAACATCCCAGAAAATTTCCATCTATTTTCGAAAGCCTTACATTTGAATGTCAGTGCATTATATATCAACCAATACAACCACATTAGGAAACGAGGCAGGAAAGGATTAATTATGGTTATCCAACCTTACGAGTTATTTGCAATGTCCCCGGCCCCACCAGCTGGGGCCAAAAAAAAAAAAAAACTACAAATTTTTAGAATCAACACTCCAGTTTGATGGTAGGTTGCCATGTCCACTCTCTCTACGGTCCAAACCAATGTCCAAAACTCACATATTAGTGGACGGGTCGGGTGCTGGGGTGTGTCAATCAAACAAATTATGCACATTAATTTAAACTCTCTAGTCTGCACTCCAACGCACCTCACACTAATTTATTAAATTTCTAGTGGGATTTACATTACAAATTAATTCAGTCCTAGAGTGCTGCTGACTGCAAAGACTTGTAATTAATGGGCACATTGCAAATAACTGCATAGTTTAGGATGACTAGCTACAATTAACCCTTGTGCAAACTTTAAGGCCCCGTTTGGTTACACAGATGAGATGAGATGAGATGAGATATTTTAAATAGTAATGAATAAAATATTGTTATAATATAATTTTGTAATATTAATTTTGTATTGGGATTTGAAAAAGTGAAATTGTTTATTATATTTTGTATGGTGATTTGAAAAAGTTGTATGGGGATTTGAAAAATGTGTAATGATGAGTTGAGATGAGATGAGATGAGATTTTTAGTTTTGTGTAAACAAACAAGGCCTAAATATTGCTTGGATTCCATTTACATTGCTCAATAATCTAAACAAATAGAACCGATCAATTACATAAGGGTGGCAATAGAAAAACTAATTTGGAAAGAAAATAGTAGAGACGTGCTTACCTTTGGGGGAGTGAATGTGGGTAGTTTTTCATTCTTTTTTCGTTTGAGAAGTTTGTCCCCAAGTTCTTCAACGCCTCCAATCTCATCGATCCACTTAAAAAATGTAAAGTCATTGGAATAAAAAATGTGCATAAAGTATTAGCAACAATTTTAAAAGAAAAATATATTTGCCTATTTAGGAAATTTTTTTTTTGATAAGTCCTATTTAGGAAATTAATACTTGGAAGCCTTAATATGGTTAAATTAATTATTTATATGGAATGAACGAGAAAAAATGCCAGCCACATCCACACTTAAACTCCAAAACGACTGACCAAGATTGCAATCGAAATTCTTTGGAATCATTATAAAATCCAGTTCCACTTGAAAAAGAACCAATGCATGGATCTGAAGAACCAATAAAGACTCATAATTTTCATAGTTCACCATCATATGTAGGATCTAGAGTATTATAATCTCCCCGATTCAAATCACTGGCGTCCTCGACAGGGCCTGTTGCCCACTATTGTGACCCGATGCCACATGGTATTACTAGGTCAGCTCTAATACCATTTGAAAATGCTCCAAAGAAAAAACCACTCACATCTGCGCTTGTATTGTAAAAGAACTAGTAAACATTACAATTGGAGCTGTTTATAAAGCCCAGTTCCACTGAGTAAAAAACAACATGAGACTCGACATATTATGATGCCATCATAATTCTCCCACCCAGTGTGCAATTTTGAGGCATTACTATAGGCAACACTTCTGATGTTATAGTGGGAAACAGTATCTTATTTACTAGAGGAAGTCTTGAAAAAAAACTAGCTAACTATGTGCCAAAAACAAATTTATCAAAGTGCCATTCACACTTCGTCCTAGTGCACCCTCCCTCCACTTCTCTCTCTCTCACTCAAAACTTAACAATAATAATTCCTTTATTAAAATCATAAATAATCTCACATGACAAGTTCCAACCTGTTCAGGAGGCCAAGTCAATGCAAGAAAACAAAATATTAAGTATACTAGGTAATAACAAAAGACAAACTTGAGTATAAGTGCTTGTAATGATGCATGTATCCATATATGTTCTTGTTTTAGTACGTCTTCACAAGGGAAAAAAATATTATCAAGCATAACCCGACATCCAAATTTAGCTGGCAAGGAGACAAAATAACAGCCCAATTGAACACCCTACTGAGATAATCTTTTTTATGTTAAATATGTTGCCTCCCTATCGCTCTGTCACAACAAGGTCATCAACATCTAGTGCAACAACAGACAGAAATTTAGAATGATTAATTCCAAATAGGTACTTTATCTTGCCGAAGAGGTTTGATTAAAGAGCACATACTTCAGGATTTTGTAGTAGGCAAAAAGTTCGGTGACGTCGAGCAAAGCAAGGTAATTGCTTCAAGCAGCTAAAAGTTGTACATAGATAATGGTGGACAATCATGCCAGGTGGTCTGACCAAAAAGAAATTTACATAGAGTTCCACTTCAACTCCTCTCTCTTCATAAAACCTCTCGACTTTATTTTCTCCCCACAATTCGGATCTAATCAGTTATATGTCAATGATAAAAATACTGGAGTCGTCAGATAAAAAATGTATACCTACATGTCAATAGGTAATGGCTCCCTGTTCATAGAGTTTCAATGGGATGGGATTCGGTAGGTGGAAAGGCTTTATAATTTTACAATCTTTGTGCAAGAGAACAAAAAAAAAATGCAATGTTTTTTCAAGACTTTCACAATTCACACCAGGATATCACATACCTTTGAGATTGACTGGTCATATGTTCGAGACCTAAGAGCTCCATAAAAATCCAAAGCTGCCCAATCAACAGAGCAAAAACACCAATTTGTAAACTACAGCAATAATAATACTTACAACAACGAATCCACACATTTTAACTCTCTTTCAGCAAGATGAAAAAAAGGAACACAATGAAATAGCCCAAGCACAAAAACAACATCAACAACAATTGCATACAAATTTGTATCTTTTTGTCCTGCCAATATATCTGAGACTTATTTTAAAGGATGCTATTTCTAGATAGAAAATGTTAAAAAAATTAATTTCAGCACACATTATTCCAGTGTAGGATTAGTCAAACCTTTTCAATGGATTTTCCTTCAATTGGAAGCGTTTTGCTCTTAAAATCTCTATCTCACGTTTCTCTACATCTGTATTTTCTTCTTGTCTTTTAAGCTGTACCATTAAAACATTAAAAAAAGCGAATTGTACCTATGTGCTACCCTTCATACTGCTTATGTGGACATACTTCGTTTCAGTATACACACATAATAGAGAAGAGGAAAGAGACAGAGACAGAGACAAAGACGTATGTGTTTGTGTTGCCAAGACAATATGAAACCATACCCCTGCTCAAGATGAACCAGACAAGTGTGAAAAACCTGTAGGCAAATGGATTTTTATAAGGACAGTTGCCAGCATCCATTATTATTATTATTATTAATAAGTTTCCAGCATCCGTTGTATCAGCTTAAAGCTGATGGTTCTTTCTTTCTTGTCCAAGTTTAAGGACAAATCTAAAGGATTAAAATCTCATTATTATTAGAGATTTTAATCCATAATCTTTCTTGTCCCACTTGGGATGACTCTCCCTCCTGATTGAGAAGGTTGAGAAGAATGAGGAGTTGATTTCCATTCTCTTCATTCATTTTTCATTTCTCTCCATAGTTTCATTCGTTAGTTCTTTCCTCTAGCTTTTCTCATCTATTTGGGGCTTGGAGTTTTTTAGTATGATATGTGTCTAGATTATGGGTCGAAGCAAGGTTGTTTGCTTTTCTCAGGAAAGAAATCTCTTTTGTATTTCTGAAAAAAGTAGGAAGTTGACGAAATTTCTCAATCACAGTAGAGGGATGGTGATTTGGGTGGCTGAGGTGGCAAGTGCTCGAGGTTTACTGGAATCGTGGGGTTTTATCAGACAAAGGGAGGGTGAGCGAGCTTTTTTGATTCAGCAATGCTCTAACTCATATAGTAGATTTGTGAAACTGGCTGAGTATGGAACTGGTGCTGGGAAGGGCATCATAGTTATACTTAGGGGGGAGTTCGGTCTGGTCCGGGGAGATTTTGTGGACCGGACCAGACCTATTCGGTTCAGGATTTTCCCACCTTGGATCGGACCGAACTCCATAAGGACCAGGATGGTCCGGTCCGTTCAGTCCATCCCTGACTTTTTGTTTTAATCCAATGGCATTTTGTTTAATACTTATATAATTATATTATGATACATTTAATATATATATGGTATACTATTATATATATTAATATATATATATTAGTAATACGCTAATACTATTAGTCTATTAGTATATAATAAATTAGTAATAGTTATTAACTTATTTACTATAACTAATAACAATATATAATAATAGTATTACTATATCTCTTCAAACCCCACACATTTATTAATACTCTATGTCATACTATATAAAATAATAGTAAAATACTCTTATTATTAATACTCTATGTAGTTATATTAAATACTATATTACAAATACTCTAATGTAGTTATAGTGATTTAATACTAACATATTACATATTAAGTTAACTATACTAATACTATTATAATTTATACCATAACTCTTATAATATGTTAATATATTGATATATGCTAGTACTATATATTATAGTTAATAGTTATACATTAAAGAATATAATAATACATTGATACTAAATATATATAGTTAAAGACTTATAATGATTTAATTATTATAAATTTATGATTAGTATAACTATATAATAGTATTAGTATTAGACTATTAGTAATTTAGTATAGCTATATTATATTAGTAATATTAGTTATGTTGAATCAGTCAGTTAGTATAACTATTTTCTACATTATTAGTATTAATAATATTAGTATTAGTAAACTATTTAATGTGTATTATTTAATTAACTCATTAAAAAAGTCACTAATTAAAATTATATTGATGATGTTAATTGTTACTTTATTACTAACTTAGAGAGTTAGAGTATATCAATTGACAATGTTTTTTTTTTTTTTTTTTTTATCCAAGGGAATATGTTTAATACTTATGTAATTATATTGTGATATTAATTTAATATATATATATATAACTAATAGTATACTATTATATATATATATATATATTAATATATATTATATATATTAGTAATACACTAATACTAATACTATTAGTCTATTAGTATATAGTAAATTAGTAATAGTTATTAACTTATTTATCATAATTAATAATACACTAGTACTAATATTATAACTAATAACTAATAATATGTAACAACACTAGTACTACTAGATGATAACTAATAACTAGTATTACTAATTTACTATACCTCTTCATTGTCTTCAAACCCAACACATTTACTAATACTCTATGTAATACTATATTCATTTATTAAATAAGAGTAATAGTCTTATAATCTTATTACTAATACTAGCATATTAGATATTAAGTTAACTAATACTAATACTATTAGATATAGTTATAGACTTATAATGATTTAGTTATTATGAATTTATGATTAGTATACTGTATAACTATATAATAGTGTATTAGTATTAATTTAGATTATTAGTAATTTAGTCTTAGTATAAATATTAATATTAGTATAAAATTATAAATATTAGTATTATAAATATTAACCTATTAGGTTAGATAAAAATTATAAAAAATTATAATTAATTATATACAATTATAAATATTATATAAATAATAAAATATATTTTATATAAATATATATTATTTATTCGGTTCGGTCCAGTCTGGTCCAGGACCGGACCGAAACTACTCGGTCCACCAAAATTTGGACTGAGACCGACCGGACCTACTCCCGGTTTGGTAGGTTTTGCCGGTCCGGACCGGCCAATACTCCCCCCTAGTTATACTAGGAGGCAAGAAAGGGAGAGGATGGGCTGGCTTCGTGGAAAAAATGTAGCAAATGGTGGGCATTCTGTCCTCTGTTTCTGTTCATGAGAGCAATGGTTAATCACGGTTGTGCAATTATGGGTCATAGAGGGGAAGAGGTTCACAGCGATTCTTCATGTACAGAGCCGTTTTGTTATGTTTTGAAACTGTTTATAGTCTCAGAGTTACTTTATCTAAGTTAGAAATGGTTTTGTGGGTTCTGTTTTGGACATTATGGATTTGGCTGACATCTTGGATTGCAAGGTCTCATCTTTACCTATGAGATATCTTGGTCTTCCCTTGGGAGCTCCACAATAAATCTTTGACGATTTGGGATGGTGTGATTGAGAAGATTGAGAAGAAGTTTGCTGGATGGAAAATGATTTATTCGTCTAAAGGGGGACAAATTACATTGATTAAGAGTAGATTGTCTAATCTTCCAATGTATTTTCTATCTCTTTTCCTTTGACCATAGGGATGGATAGTAGAATTGAGAGGATCTTTCAGAATTTTTGTGGGGCAATTTTGGGGAGGAAAGAAAGTTCCGTTTGGTAAATTGAGATAAAGTTTGTTCATCAGTTTCTTGTGGAGGATTGGGGGTTCGAAACTTGAGGCTTTTCAACAAAGCTCTTCTTGGGAAATGGTTATGGCAGTATCACCATGAGGGGACGTGTTATGGAGGAATATTAATGATGTTAAATATGGGAGGGCTTGAGGGAGTTGGTGTTTTAATGAAGTAAGAGGTGTGTATGGAGTGAGTTTGTGGAAATCTATTCGGAATGGTTGGGGGGACTTTGTTAGACATGTTAAATGTAAGGTGGGTGAAGGAACTAGAATTCGCTTTTGGCATGATACTTGGTGTGGGTATATGGCTCTCAAGAATTGTTTTTCCTTCTCTTTTTAGGATTGCAAGAGATCAAGAAGTTGTAGTGGCTGATTCTTTAATCTTTTCAAACAATACTCAATGGCATGTGAGTTTTATTAGAGATGTTCATGATTGGGGAGTGTCGTTTCAGATTTTTTCAGAAGGTTGTATGACATAATGATTGTACATGGAATGGAGTATAGATTGCTGTGGAATCATGCCGGAAATTTCAGATTCTCTATTTAGTTCATTCTACAAGGTGTTGACTTGCCATTCTGTTAGTCAATTTCCTTGGAAGTGCATTTGGAGATCCAAGGTGCCATGTAAGGCCCTTTTTTTTTGTTGGTTGGTGTCTCTTGAGAAAATCTTGACAATGGATAACTTGAGAGAGCATGGTCTTATCATTTTAGTTTGGTGCTTCATGTGTAAGAAAGATGGTGGCGAATTTGTTGACCATTTATTTCTTCATTGTGAGGTGGCTAAGACAATTTGGGATGAGGTTTTTGGTAGGACGGGTATTGTTTAAGTGATGCCTAAGAGGGTGGTGGATCTTTTGGCTTGTTGGAAAGGTATTAAGGGTAGTCATCGTATTGCTGCTATTTGGAAGATGATTCCTTTATGCCTGATTTGCTGTTTATGGTTGTAAAGGAATGGGCGGATTTTGAAGATAGGGACCATTCGTTGAAAGGAATTAGAGTTTTTCTTTCGAACTTTATGTCTTCAGGCAAATGTTCTTGTTCTGAATGGGGATAATTTTTATGATTTTCTTTTAGCTTCTATTAGTTCCTAGCTTGTATATAGGTGTTTTCTCTAGTATACTTCCTTATACTTGGGCTATGCCTATTTACTTGATTTGACAAAACTTTTTTTGATAAGTAAAAGAGAAATATATTAGAAAAGAAAAGGGCAAGGCCCAAGTACACAGGGGGTATACAAAGAGTCTTGCTACAGACTAAACGCTGCGAAGAGCAGCGTGAAGTTCAGTAAAAGAAGTGCCATTCAGTACAATAGAGGAAGCCCATAAGACTAAAGTATGGTAAAAGAAATCCCTAAAGCCTTCCGGAGAGCGCTCGCTATCCTCGAAACAGCGGCTATTTCTTTCGTTCCATGTGCACCACATTAGGCAAAGTGGCACCATTTTCCAAATATCTGAAATCTGCCCCTTGCCTCGGATTCCTTTCCAACAGGCCAAGAGATCGATCACCTTTCTAGGCATTACCCATGCCAAACCTAGTCTTGTGAAGATGTCGTCTCATAATGCCGTTACTGCTTAACAGTGAAGGAGTAGATGGTCCGCTGTCTCACTGTTGTGTTTGCACATATAGCACCAATCCGTTAGGTAGAGACCGCGTCTTCTCAATTTATCAATAGTCAATATGCTCTCATGGGATGCTAGCCATACGAAAAAGGCCACTTTTAAAGGAGCCTTAGTCTTCCAAATGCACTTCCACGGGAAAGCAGTGGAAGGATGTGGCGAGAGTATCTTGTTGAAAGAACATACTGAGAAGCGCTTATTTCCTGTGGGTGACCAAAGTAGATGATCTTCTTCATCAGTGTGGAGATTCGAAGCTTGTAACGCGCTGTAAAAATCAACAATGTCTCCTATTTCCCAATCTTGCGCCGCTCGGGTGAAACTTACTGACCAATGAGTGGAGGTAGAGGAGCTATCTCGATTATCAGCAACTGTGGCCTCCATATCAGCCGCAATTCTGTACAGTGAAGGAAAAGTGTTCTTCAAAGCATTCTCTCCACACCAGGTGTCGTGCCAGAAGCTAACATGGTTGCCCCTTCCTACCACCAATCTACAATTAGCAAAAAAAGCTTCCCATCCGTTGCGTATGAATTTCCACAAACCTACACCATAAGCCCCACGAACTGCGTTGGAACACCAACCACCCCGCAAGCTCCCATATTTACTATCGATGATTTCTCTCCAAAGAGCATCTCGTTCCCTATGGTACTTCCATAGCCATTTACCAAGTAGTGCCTGGTTGAGAATTCTCAAGTTGCGGAGCCCTAGTCCGCCATTTGCCAAAGGTGTGCATACTTTTTCCCATTTGATCAAATGGAATTTTTTCGCGTCCTCCAGACTACCCCATAGGAAATCGCGAAAAGTCTTCTCCAGTTTATGCGCCACACCTGCGGGCAGGGGGAAGAGGGAGAGAAAATATGTGGGAAGGTTAGATAAGGTACTCTTAATAAGAGTGACTCTACCTCCTTTGGATAGGTAAAGTCGTTTCCAACCCGCGAGTTTACGTTCAATTTTCTCGAGAACCCCATCCCACATGGTCTTGGATTTGTGGGAGGCCCCCAAAGGGAGACCTAGATATTTCATAGGCAAGGATGACACTTGGCAGCCCAGGAAATCAGCCAAAACACTTAGGTTGTCGACCTCACCGACTTGAACCATTTCAGATTTAGCAAGGTTGACCTTGAGTCCGGAGACGGCTTCGAAACAGAGCAATAGAGCCCTTAGGGAGCGGATCTGGTCAGGGTCTGGCTCGCAAAATATCAGAGTGTCGTCTGCAAAGAGAAGATGAGAGATTGAGAGATTACCCTGGGTGGAGCCGCCCACTGAGAAACCCGAGATGTGTCCTCCCTCCACCATTCTGTGCAACATTCTGCTTAAAACATCCATTACTAAGATGAAAAGAAGAGGTGATAGAGGATCCCCTTGCCGCAAACCCCGGGAACTATTGAAGAAGCCTTCGGGAGTGCCATTCACTAGGACAGAAAATCTGACGGTTGTGATACAGTGTTTCATCCATTGGCACCACCTTTCCCCAAATCCGTATCTGCCCATAATATGCATCAAGAAGTCCCAGTTGACATGGTCAAAGGCCTTCTCCATATCCAGCTTGCATAAGATACCTGGAATACCAGATTTGACCCGGCTGTCCAAACATTCGTTGGCGATAAGAACGGAGTCAAGGATTTGCCTTCCTTTCACAAAGGCGTTTTGAGACTTCGATATGATCTTCCCCATGACGGTGCTCATCCGCTTGGCTAAAACCTTGGAAATGATTTTATAGACCCCACTCACCAAGCTAATAGGGCGAAAATCCTGCACCTCCACTGAGCTTGCCCTTTGCGGAATAAGGGCGATAAAGGAGGCATTGAGACTTTTCTCAAATTTCAAGAAAGAGTGAAATTCGAAAAATACCTTCATAATGTCCTCCTTGATAATGTCCCAGCTAGCTTGGAAAAAAGCCATGGTGAAACCATCAGGACCTGGAGCCTTATCTTTGACCATCCCTTTTAGAACTTTAAGCACCTCCTCCTCTTCAAACTGCCTCTCTAACCACGTGGCACTTAATGCATCGATGGAGTCGAAAGTCAAGCCATCTACCTTAGGTCGCCAAGAATGTTGCTCCTTAAGCAGCTGATCGTAAAAGTGAACAATGTGTTCCTTGATGTCCGCCTTGTTGGAGATAGTCCTCCAGTCAGAATGAAGAACCTCAATGGCATTGGTTCGTCTGTGGGAGTTGGCGACACGATGAAAGAATTTGGTGCACTTGTCCCCTTCTTTCAACCAAAGGGCTCGAGATTTTTGTCTCCAAGATATCTCCTCCAGAAGCGTGATTTTTTCCAATTCAGCTATCACAACCGTTTTCCTTTCCTTTTCCTCCTCTGTGAGGGCCCCTGTCGCATCTTTATCCTCGAGATGCTGCAGTGCCTGAAAAAAAGTGTCTTTGGGTATTTAGGTTCCCAAAGATTTCCAAGTTCCAAGTTCTCAGATCATTTTTCAAGGCTTTGAGTTTTCCGGCTAAAACAAAGCTGGGGGTGCCCGAAATCTGATAGGAGGACCACCAAGCTCTGATTTTGTCCATAAAGCCCTCCGCCTTCAACCACATATTCTCGAATTTGACAAAACTTATTATTACTTATCCAATAAATAAATAAAAAAAAGAGGCTAGATTAAAACTAAAGTCAAAATGACATTTCCGGTAAGCAGATGATTTCCACCATTGAAGCTGCTTGTATCACAAGGGCTGTTGATATGATCAGTGACTACGTAATATGAAAACTCTGATTGCCAGTGCTAGTGATTATTGAATATGACTGTAGAGGATGATTTGTTTGAATTTACATTTTCAGCTATTAATGAGATCATGGTGTTGGATGGATGAAATAGATGGAGAAACTAGGGGCATAGAATAAAACGTTCTGATTGATGAGATGTTGAAGAAGAAAGCTACTACAAAGTTACAGTGACGCCCCTCAGTCTAGGTTTTATGTAGTTAAGGTGATCAGTTCATTTCTTTTTTGCCAATAAAAGTAGGGACATTGTTATCTCAACCTGAAGTTGGGGAGGTTGACATCCATCTCTCCCCCAGCTCGTCTACATTGTGAAATTGGGATCTTATGAGTTTGTAACTAACTCTTGAAGAGTATATACACAAGCACTTTTAAGGAAGTACCAAAGCTTTCGTGGATTGAGTATACCCTGAGAAGTGACCAGCTCAAGGCACCAAAACAAAGCTTCCCTAAAAGAGAAGGTTCAGGTTACAAATAAGCTTGATGGTCCAACATGAAACAAAGGCCAGTGGTATTCTATATCTTTAAATTTTCAATTCACCCAAACGGCCATACATTTAGGAGCAACTACATAATGAGAATCATACTGATGGCCTTACGGCAAAGCCATCTTGATTTCATTAGTGCACATTTAAATATGTGAAGAAGCACAACACCGTCGGATATCCTTATCAACCGTTTTCTCTTGATGTAACTTGCATAATAAAAACAATATGAAGGGAACATACAATCATATCATATAATTCAGACAATCAAAGAGCTACACATAGAAACCTTAATACCTATGTAAAATGTGGAAAGCAAAAGACTAGAATAATTAAGCTTCAACTGGAGTTACTGTTACAGGGTTACTTGTGAATTCCAACGACTTCCATAAACTATAAAATTTACAAAAAAGGTGAACTATTCTGAAAGGACATGACAGATAGAATAATTACCTTGATTGGGAAATTTGTCCACTATTCTGATTACATCATCCCTAGAAATGCCATCTTTCTTATACATTTGATGCACAATATTGACAATATCTTCACGGTTAGGCTGCCTGTTTCATGAAGAATATTTCAGAGAGGTTTGAAGACATGGCGACATTATTCCCACGATGAATAGTAGTTTAAAACATCAGCCATGTAAAACAGCAGAAAATAGGGCCTTTTGGTTAAGCTTCTTGAAAGGTTTTAGCTGCCAAAAGTGGGTAAAGTATGAGAGATTAGAAAAAGTCATAAGATTTTCCATCGCAGCAAGTTCTATTCTTTTCTTGATTTTCAGGGCACTAGGTTAAGGCCTTTTAGTAGGTAAAGGTTGGCTACAGTTTTAAAATCTAGGGGTTGGCTCAATTGGTAAAGGCCTTCTGCTTGAAGGTATGCTCCCTTCAGGTTTAAGGTTCAAATCCCCTTGAGTGCAAACAATCTCTAGGGGCCATTGGACTAAGGGATTTTCCCCTTGAATTACCCAAGGTGCACTTCTGGGAAACTTCTTGCCGAGAGCCTGTGCACCCCCTGGATTAGTTGGAACGCTGTTCCTGGACACTCGGTGCCAATCAAAAAAATAAAATTTAGGGTTAGAAGGATTGTGAATTTGGTAGAAAGTAAAGAGGAGAACAAAGAAATGTTCCTATGCCTCACATTGAGATTTTCCTTGCAATCACACCACAAAAGATTTAACAAATGTCAAAGAGATTACAAGGTTTGTGCTAACATGATTGGTGCTGAGGATATGGGAGGCAGGAAAATTCTACCGATTGAAGCAAAGACATTTGATGTGATCCTGGAGGAGAGTTGTAAGGGAATGAATTATGCATCATTGAAAGAAGGATTTCATGCGATCGATAGTGATAGGGAAAGATGGATTTGTTATATTGTCCATAGATTTTTTGATAAGTTGTTGGATTGTCCATAGATATCTTGGTTGACCAGGAGAACTAATCTTTTGTGCAAAACTTCAAGAGCTGAACAAAGTTTTATGAGCTTATCATAATTCAAATGAGCAAGGAAGATACCTGACGGTGTCTGAATTGGTTTGAAGTTAGCAGCAAGGTTTTGCTGCAAATCTAAAGGGCAGAGAAGCTCAAGGATGGTTAACTTTTGCAGCAGGGTTAAGAGATTTGCTAGGGGCTATTTTTGGCAAGAATATAAGAAAGAAGTTCCGAAAACCTTAGAAGTTTTCAGGTTCTTGGAACTAGAAGATTTGCCATTAAAAACTGTTCACAGCCCCGGGCAGCAGCCCAAGGCTTGATTTTTCTTCCTTGTTCCATGTCCAAATTCTAGTCTTTCCCATGCCTTATTAGATGTCCTATTTGATACCATAAATTCTCTAACTTTTTACATTAGGAAACCCTAATTATAACAATCATAGTTTCCCTCAAATATTTGCTGCCATGGAAAGTCCTCAACCAAAAGTTTTTTTTCCCAGCCACTTTTGGCCTTCAACATTCAATCTTTCAACCATATCAAGCATTACATTTTGATAATTTGACATATCCCCAATATCTTTTCTAACCACAAAAATCTATTGAATAACAGCCATAAAGCCTTCCATCACAACTTTCATATGACAATTTGGTATAAGATCTCCTTCTAGTTTGATAAATGATTCCCCCCCCCCCCCCCCACCCCCCAAAAAAAATATATATATATATATATATCTATCCAGTAAAAGAAAAAAAGATGTTTGATCTGCCAGTTACTTCCCAATTTGATTTTCTTGAGTTGTCGATATGCTAGTAATTGATTAGTTTTGTTCCTAATATTTTGAAAAACACAATTCTTTAAGGAAAACAAGTAAATGAGAAGAAAATACTTATTTAAGAGCGAAAAGAAGGGTAACCACAATACCAGTAAAACTTTTCCATCCTCCCATCACGAATCAAGGGGGCATAAAGAGTTGAAAAATCATTCCCTGTAAAAATGATGGGAATTCTATTTGTGACATCTGAGTCACGCCAATCTTGTCCAACACTCACTCTCGTAGGATTATCTGACAGATTCATCAGTGTTCCAACAACAATTTGATTGTTGACAGTCATTTGAGTGTTTCCTGGATCAGAATGGAAATATATTTTTACTAAGTGAAATAGTTTTCCAAAACTAACAGCAGATGTCAAGAAAAGCCTGGAGCTAGAAGATAGAAAGACTACAGTTTATCATTTCTTTTTTTGTTAAAAAAATTATATAAGTAGAATGAAATTTTATTGAAACAAGTAAACAGGTGTGGCCCATGTACACAGGAAGTATACAAAAGAGAACACCAAGTTATCAGGAGCTAGAGATGGATGCAAGAAAATCATGAAAACTAGCCCCATTAAATACAATAGCAATTATCATTTCCTTTTCTTTTTCTTCTATTTGATTTAATTCTGATTTTCTAGGTCAGTTAAATAGTAGCTCACCAAATCTCCCAATGCCAGCATCAATATCATTGATCATCAAGCAGCTCATCTTGCCCTGCAGAATGAAACTAAATTATGATGTTCAATGGGGGAAGATCAGAACAAACCACAAGAATATCCATTAATTGCATGAGATTATAAAACAACTTTTTGTAACATAGTAAAAGTGGAAACTAATACTGGTAGTATTTTTAACAAGAAAAAAAAAACAAATAATGTAACTATGATATTAAGCACAACTAGAGTAATCGAAAATGGAAGGCATGCTAGTTTTTTTTTTTTTTTTTTTTTATGAATAAAATTTTATTGAGACAAGTAACAAGGCAAAGCCAAGTACACAGGAAGTATACAAAAACTGAACCTATTTTTTTTTTTATGAATGCTATACAAAAACTGAACCTATTACAAGTCAGGAGCTAGAAAAAGAAAGAAAAAAACCATGGACTCTAGTTCCATTAAATACAATAGTTGAGGCCCACTGAAACAAGGATTAAAGAAAGAGTTTTGCTATATACAAGCGAATTTGTGTACCAATCTGCGTACCAATACTTCTGTCTTCATACTTAAAATTCAAATTGGCACCATTTTCATTAAAGTCTGATTTTCTGACCAATTACGTTGGATGGGTGCACGTATTGGTGCGCAAAATCGCTTACAACCAGATTTTTCCTACATCTAAATTCATCAAACGAGCGTTCCTTATCTTCAAAGCATCAACCATTCCTCTCAATCCAAATACACCACACAAGGCATAAGGGGATCATATTCCAAACAGCAGCAATTTGCACATTACCCCTTAAACCTCTCTAGCAAGCAAAAAGGTCCACCACCCTCCTAGGCATCGCCCAAGCAAACCACACCTATTGAACACTTCATACCACAACAACCAAGTCACATCACAATGTAATAATAGATGATCTACTGAGTCACCAGATTTCTTGCATAAGAAACACCAATCCATACAATTAATCCACGCTTCCTAAGATTATCCAAAGTCAAAATCTTCCCTAAAGAAGCAGACCAGCCAAAGAACGCAACCTTTGATGGCACCTTACTCTTCCGAGGAAAAGAGTGAAACCCATTCGGCCTAGAGAGCGACTTATACCAAGAATGAACTGAAAACTTCTTGTTACCGGTAGGCATCGAGACCATCTTATCTCTCAAATCCCTCCCAATCTGAGTAGCATACAATAAACCAAACAATTCAGAAACAGCCCCCATTTCCCAATCATTCACAGCTCTAGAGAATAGAACATTCCAATGAGAAGAGCCACAGGAGCATCTGGATTCTGAGAAATATGAAAAATATCTGGAAAAACAGCACAAAGAGCCCTACCACCACACCATGGATCATGCTAAAAACGAATTCTAGAACTGTTCCCAACCACAAAAATAACATGTTTAACAAAAGCATCCCAACCTCTTCTAATATTTTTCCACACCCTCACACCATAAGTACCTCTTGCCTCCTTATAACTCCACACCCCACCCCCCCCCCCCCCCCCCCCCCCCCACCAAACCCCCCCCCCCCCCCCAAACACACCCCCCCCCCCCCCCCCCCCCCCCCCAAAAAAAAAAAAAAAAAAAACATAAGCACTCCCATATTTAAAATCACAGCTCTCCACAAAGAATCACACTCCTAATGATACCTCCACAACCACTTTCCCAATAAATCTTTGTTAAAAATACTCAACTTGCAAAACCCCAACCCATTGCATGACAAAGGAGTACAAATCTTATCCCAACTAACCAAATGAAATTTAGCTTCCTCCCCTATAGATCAAAAAGTTTCGAAATAACTTCTCCAACTGATTTGCCACACCAATCGGAATGGAAATAAAGACGAAAAATAAGTACGAAGGTTAGACAATGCACTTTGAATAAGGGTGATTTTTTCCCCTTTTGACAAATACAAGCTCTTCCAACCTGCCAACCTTCTCTCTACCTTCTCCAACACCTCATCCCAAACTGTACTGGCCTTGAACGTAGCCCTCAAGGGAAGCCCAAGGTAACTAATCGACAAAGAAGAAACTCGACAATCCAAAATAATTGTCAACCTACTCATATTTCTCACCTGGCCCACCGGTACCATCTCAGACTTTCTCAAATTAACCTTAAGGCCTGACACAGCCTTGAAACAAAGCAGAAGCTCTCGCAAATTTCGTACATGGCCTTCTTGAGGCCCTTCAACCATAAAACCTAACAACAAACCAATGCCAACTGCAGCCCCCAACATACAACTAAGAGCATCCATCACGATGACAAAAAGAAAATGAGACAACGGGTCCCCTTGTCTCAAACCATGGAAACTATTAGAAAAACCTTTAGGAAAACCATTCACTAAAACAGAGAAACGAATAGTCAAAACACAATGTTTGATCCAACCACACCACCTCCCCCCAAAACCACATTTCCCCATAAGATAAAACAGAATATTCCAATTGACATTATCACAAGCCTTCTCCATGTCAAGATTACATAAAATACCCGACTCACTCGATTTTATTCTACTATCTAGAACTTCATTTGCAATTAATACGGAATCCAAAATTTGCCTCCCCTAACAAACGCATTCTAGGATTTCAAAATAATCATCTCCATTACATTACTCAAACGATTGGCCAACACTTTAGAAATGATTTTATAGACCCCATTAACAAGACTGATGGGGCAAAAGTCCTTCTCATCAATAGCTCCCACCCTTTTTGGGATAAAGGCAATAAAAGTAGCGTTTAGGCTCTTTTCAAACTTACCAAAAGAGAATAATTCATAAAACACTTCCATCACATCCTCCCTCACAATGTCCCAACAATCCTAAAAGAAAGCCATAGTAAAATCATCTGGACCAAGAGCCTTGTCTCTAACCATCCCTCTTACCACAACAAGAACTTTGTTCTCATCAAAAGGGTCAATAGCCTCAAACTCTAAACCATCCAGTTCTGGCCTCCAATCATGCTGCTCCGTAAAAAGATTCTCAAAGAAACTACAAATATGCTCCTTAATATCAGACTAATCTGAAAAAACAGCACCATCAACCTCAATCGATTCAAAAACATTGTTTCTCCGATGAGAATTTGCCATCATGTGAAAAAGTTTGTACATTTATCCACTTCTTTTAACCATAGGGCCCTTGACTTCTGCCTCCACGAAGTCTCCTCCATCAAAATCACCTTTTCTAATTCAGACTCAATAAACCTTTTCCTCAAAATCTCATCCTCCAAAAGAATACTACCCTCTACTCGACTCTCCAGCCCCTGCAATTCCTCAATAAGAGTCTCCTTTTGTCTATCCACATTCCCAAAGACTGTTCATTCCATTCCTTCAAATCCTTTTTCAAAGCCTTTAACTTACCATCCAATCTGAAACTTGGGGTACCACCCAAATGATAGGAAGTCCACCATTGTTTCACCATATCTTTGAAACCATCAGCCAACAGCCAAATGCTTTAAAACTTAAAATATCTACGACTTCCATGAATATCACCACAATCCAAAAGAATAGGGAAATGGTCCGAACAAATTCTCAAACAGAAGTGACAGACACTTCGGGTACACCTCAGGGAAATGAGATTCCCACAAAGGAGATTCCAAAAACCTATCCAAACGGGACCACGTCCTATTATTGGACCACGCAAAGGCACCCCCCATAAGAGGTAAATCAACCTCAAAAATGAATTCAGAGAACTCTCTCATTGCCAAGGTAAAACTGAAATCCAACAATCTCTCACTCAAAAAACAAGTGACAATGAAATCCCCTCCAACACACAATGGCACATCCCACCAACTAATGAAACCAACAAGCTCTTCCCACAACAATCTTCTGCTACTTTCCACAGTAGGGTTGTAAATACCAGCAAAAGCCCATTGAAAATCGTCATCTACACCCACCCCACTTAAGAACAACCCCACAAACTAATGATGAGACTTCTATCCACCCAACACAACTTAGTTTCCTGCAAACAAACTATATCAGCCTTCCATACTCTTAACAAGTTCTTGATATGAGAACGTTTGTTAAGATCATTCAGCCCCTGAACATTCTAAGATAGGAACTTTGGCTTCATAAAATCATATCTACCACGACTAACACTTCCTTTCTTTGAGTCATAATTGACAGAACATGTTAATCTCCTGAACTCCCTATCACGTTTTGAAGCTGATTTTGTTTCCGAAAAGCAATTCGACTCAATAGCAATAAGCAAAGCCCAAAATTGCTCTTCAAAACCTTCACAAGAAATACCCACCCAGTCTTTTCTTTCTTTTACTTTTTTTATAACCCATGATGAAGATTTAAGGCCCAAATTAGCATTAGGGGGTAAGGAGCGTAAAGGTAGCAGATCAAAGCCTTCCCTCCATTGCTGATCCCGACATTCTGGATAATCCCCATTATCAAAAATAATCTGAAACTCCTCTAGACACCTTATCTCCTTTAACCCCCTTGAACCACCATTCCTTGCGACATTAACACCTCCACCTACTCAAGACATTCTTCCCTACTCTTACAACACAACTCGCCATCCCCACCAACACCCATCTGTAATGGCAGATCAAAATGAACTCCAATGAAATCAAAATAGATAAATGGACACCAAAATAATATCCAAAGACCTCTGGCGAGATATTCTGTGAAAATACCGGCACTAGAATAGGGACGTGCAGCACCCCAGAAGACATTAACAGCTACGGCCCCGACGTCTCAAAATTCATAGCAAAACCAGCATGCTCTACAGTAGTCAGAGCATTCACTAGAAGATCAGAAGGAGCCGACAACATGTCCCGTCGCAGATCCACCCCTTGGGGAAACTCAAACGACGCCAGCGCTGAGTTCTGCAGTAGATCCACCACTTTTGGAGGCTCAGACAATGTCAACAAGGAGTTATACAGCAGATCCGCCACTTTGAGAGGCTCAGACATCACCGACAACAAATTCTGTAGCAGATCCACCACTTGTGGAGACTCAGACGACACCAGTGATGAATTCTGCAACAGATCCGCCACTTGGAGAGGCTTAGGTGACGCCGGTGCCAACAGCACCATTTGAGTCGAGGTTCCTTGGCCCAATGGACCCAAGGATGACTTAGCCTGCCATTCTAAACTAGGTTGGGCCTTATTCAAAACCAGCCCAACCTTTTCCTTTCCTTTTAAGCGAAATCCCACCCTCCTTTCTATTAGGGCCATCCAAATAAAAGCCCGGGGGCCTTCTTATCATCAGCCTGAACAGGATTGGGCTTTCATACTAAATCCCCCCAAATCCAACTTCAGCACAACGATATTCATCTTATTGTTTAACTCCATTAATTCCCTCCACAGTGACGCCAGCAACTCTTTGTCTTCTCCACCCTGCATGCCACCCTCAGGACCCACCTCGCCTCTGTTCGTCCCACACGGCAGACCATTAAGAACAGCATGCATGCCAGCACTCCCCTCTACCTCCCCCCCAACTTTATATGCCCAACTGTCCCCCAACAAACAACGGGATTTTGAGTTACTAGAACACGTGTCAAATGCACCAGAACATACTTGAAGGATTCCATGCCCCTGATCGCCACCTTCCTCCAATATGGTTTCTTCCATCTCCCTCTGTCGACCTACAGGGTTACCAAATGCCACAGCCTTACCTCTGTTTTCTGACCTAAGAACAGAGTAGTCTGAGTTGTAGGCTTCACGCAAGGCACTAGAAAAATCCACCCTCTGGAACGATGATGAAGCCCTTTCTACCCCCTCCCCCATATTCCGCAACCACCACAAACCGACCATAATATTTCAAACACCTCTGAGCCACAAATGCTCGAGAGCTATCTCTAATCATTTTGTAAAAATCCTCGCTATTCCCATCAACTGTACAAGCCTCTATCATCGCTATCAGCCACTCCACCAACTACCCACTTAGAGAAATAAACTTACTAACTTTCCTGCTCCTCTCCGAGATTCTAATGGACCTACCATCCTCACTAGATAAAATAAATACTTTAGAATCCACCAACAACCTCTTCGTAAAACCCATTAAAATAATAGCAAGAAAAGAATTTCCGACGAGAAAGATTCTCACTCAGATTGGAGATGAGTCATGCTAGCTTTTTTATCAATCAAGATGGGTTGCAACTAGTAATAGTAAGCCATCTCTATCTCTCTTTTCCCACTCTATATAATTCTTGATAAACATCATAAGTCGTAGGTTATCGTAGCAAAACCCAGTAATATTAGAGCATATAAACGAGGTAGAATCATTTGAATATCACAAGAAAAGTAAACAACAAAGAAAATATTGCACAGTAGATCATATCAGACAATACTGAACTTCATAACTCTAGACATACATATATCAACAGTGAAAATGGTAAAGCTTCTAACTTGGTTCTGGACCACTTGAGATGCTGTTCTATAGCGCTCGCGTATCAATTTTCCTGGTTCTCCTGTTAATTGAAACTATATTTTAAAGACCAAAATTTTATGATTGAAATTAAACGAAATGATGAAAAAATATCTGTTATTATCTCAAAGAAAAGAACATCAATATCTGTAACTTGCAAAAGGAAGAATCGTAAGAAATTGCAACAGAAATGTAATTTTCAAAAATAGCATAAGCATGATGACCATAGACTGTGGCAAATAAGACTTGCTCTCCCCACTCCCCTCCCCCCCAAAAAAATTCAAAAGAAGGGCATGCAACATATAAGATATTCTGATTCATATAAAATGATAAACTATGATAAGACACCATCCTATAGATTATAGGACATCATCCATCGTTATATATCTCCTCAAGATTATTTATTTGTCCAATTCATCCGAGATATAGATCATAAAGGCAACGGTCTTTTACGTTTGACATTAGTTGGTAGAGTCAAGTGAGCTATATCTTTCTTTGTTCTCGATTGGTAATGTATAGATAAAATAAAATATGCCTTTTATTTCATGGAAGAAAGCATTGTTTTATACTTTTGCACCCTTATCTCTAACTTCGGACCATCTTTATATATTAAGTAGTTTGAATTTTTAAAAGAATCAATTATTACATGATGGAAGATAGACAAACCGATCTTAACAGGGTCCTGCCCTACAGTAGTTTCATCAAATTATACCTGTATTTGTTTCTTAAGAATCAAACCTAGAATCTACCCGACCCGACCCCATCCAACATTTGACAACTTTGATTATGGCTCATGATTCATCAAGGCATGCTAGAAACCAATCATACCAGCTCTTTCAGATTCCAGCTCTCCAGCAGACAAAATGACAGGTTCAATTCCCATGGCTTGGAATATAAGTTCAGTTTGAAATGATTTTCCTTGTCCTTTTCCCCCCCAAATTCCTGCATCATGTTTCAGCAAAAAAAAAGTTAAATAAAAACTACATGAGTGTAAAAAAGCAACTTCCCAATTTTTTTCTCTTGTGCTTAGCAAATCCCAAATGAATATCATAAATGTATCATGTGTAGAATAGAACTACACTTGTCATAATTATTCAGAACATTAAGAACTATCCTGACCAGAAAGTTACTATGATATTCAGAAGAACATTAAGAAATACCTTGAATTCTACTGAATATTAGAAATGTATGATAGCATAATAATTAGACTGAAAGTAGTTCACATAAATATGATTGAGGCTAATTATTGGTCATTGCATTTTTGAAAGGAAATCAAAATGATCTAGAAAATGCACTTGCAATAGGACAAGAAAAAAAATAAACAAATTTCGTAGTTAAATACTTACCAAGGATCAAAGGAACCTTTGTATTGAGAAGATCAGCCATGTAGTTCTTTGCAATGTGGGTTACTGCACCAACAGCAGAACATATTCAGAAGAACAAGAATTTCAACGTATCTAATTAACTATGAATTGAAGGTGCATAATAAATAAGAGACTCCTAATAAAATTAAACAATTTTGTAGGACCACCATAGAAACGTAATAAGTAGGTAGGAAAAAACCAATACAAACAATTGAAAGGTTAACATCAAATGTAACTAAAAATAGCCAAAACTTGGTTGCATTTGGATGTTGAGCTGAGCCGAAATAAGTTGAGTTCTTTATGAATAATAGTGAGTTGAGATGGTGGAGTGAGTTTTGTGGGGCCCACCTAAGATGAGTTTAGATGTGTTTGGTGTTAAGATGAATTTAGATGCATTTACGATAAGTTAAAAAAGGTTGTGGGTCCCGCGTGTAAAGACATGTTGAGTTGAAAAAGGTTGTGCATCTCACATGTAAAAAGGTCTTGAGTTGAGTGATGTTTAGTGATTTTGGAGTTGTGTAGGGCTGTTCATTCGGGCCGGTTTTCACCCGGCCCAACCCGAAACCCGGATAACCGGGTTTCCGGTTGCGGTTTTCGGCCCGGGTTGAATCCGGGCCAGAACCCACATTTGCAAAAACCGGATACATCCGGTCTGGACCTGGGTATGAAACCCAGGTTCCATTTTATAACCCGGTTAACTGGGTTTGTATATAAACTTCAAAAAAAACCTCTCTCTAAAACTCTCGTCTCCCACGTCCCAAGTCCTCTCTCTCTCTCTCTCTCTCTCTCTCTCTCTCTCTCTCCCCATCATCATGTTTGTCCTTTTCTTGCTTTACCCCCCCTAATATCTTGTCAATGGATTTCAGAAAAAGCATAAAGCATGACTAGTCAGACTAGAACAAAGAAAAAGTAGGGGTGCTACCCGCATATGTGGGGGTGGGGGCACCCCTTCCCCTCACCCCGCCCCCCGCCATTTTTAGACCCAATTATTATATAATTAAATCGTAAATTAAAATTTATATATATAATAATAATTTCAAAAATAATAGCATAAAAATTATGTTATTAATTTTTAAATTTGATAGACTTGTTCACAAGAGTCAGTAAGTCCCACATTGCTCAAGTAAGACTCTTGTATGGCCTTGGAGTTCTATATAAAGGTGACTTAGGGTGCCCATGCCATATGCAATCTTGTAAACAAGTCTCACTCTCTTGTGACTCTTGTAAACAACTTCAACAAATTGTAATATATTTATATATATATATACAATTTGTAAAATATAAATATATATTTATATATTAAGTGCGTAGCGGGGGAAAAGCGGGGCAAGGTTGAGCCCTGCCCGCCCCCGCTTAGCATATTTCATGCGGGGCGGGGCGGACGGGAGCGGGGTAGCGGGGGGCGGGGTAGCATATTTCATGATTGGGAATTATCAAGGAATTATCTATTGTATCAGATTTTTTCAGCCTCCTATACTCCATGGGGACCCCTATGGCACAGTGTGATCGATTGAAGTGGAGGTCTAATCATCACAAGAAGTGAAGATCTTGACAACGGACAATCTGATGAAGAGGGGTTGTGTAGTGATGGATTGGTGTTATTTGTGTAAAAAGAATGGTGAATCTGTGGATCAACTTTTACTGCATTGTGAGGTAACAAGGGAGTTGTGGGATGAGATCTTTCAAAGGGTTGATGTTGCTTGGGTTATGCCTTCGAGGGTGGTGGATTTGTTGGGTTGTTAGAGGAAGATGCAAGGCTGTCATCAAGTGGCAGCAGTGTGGAAGATGATCCCATTGTGTATCATGTGGTGTATTTGGTTGGAAAAGAATGCACGGTACTTTGAAGATAAGGAACGCTCTCTGGCGGAGCTGAAGAACTTTTTTCTCCAAACTTTACTGCTTTGGTTTTTATTGTACTAAATGGGGACAACGTTCATGATTTCCTGTCATTAAGTCATCACTCTTAGAATGTTTTTTGGGTGTTCTTATGTATACTTCCTGTGTACACAGGCTATGCCTATTTCATTCAAATCAATAATATTTATCTCTTACTTATCAAAAAAAGAAAAAAAGGCTTTCTAAATGCACCGGACTCTTTATTTTTTATTTTTTTCCAGTCAGATTAAAATATGACCAATCGTTACATAATACAAAGTTCTTACTGAACCCACCCCCACCCCCCTCCCCAAGTTGTCCACACAATACAAAGTGGATTAATCCTCCAAATCTCAGCTAGGACATGACAACCAACTGCTGATGTGAAGGACGAACAAATTCTGGCTATATAGGAAATCTGTTAACCAATGACTTTTGGCCATAAGGAGTACGATGCCTAGACAATTAAAACAATATTAATGTTATCCTCCTAACCAAAACTAAATGCAATATGGGCCTTCATAGAGCAGATTATAGGGCAATAAACTGGAACAAATCTTGTAACGGACCAAGTAAAGCGCTAGCCACATATGCACTATCTGCATGTACATTATAATCCTAAAAAGACTATTCAATTTGAAGTTTCCCTATAATCACTCATAAAACGTAGGTTCACCTAGTAAGTAACTAATCTTAGACCTAGCACCCACAAGTACCTTTTATAACTTACCCACTCCATGTGAGTTATTTATATTCCTAAGTGGGACATGGGTGTTACAATATACGCCTTTTAGATTTAAAAAGGGAAAATAAAGACAATCACAAAATTGAACTATGACTAAAATTACCGCATCCAAGAATATTAAAGCTTCAAAACAATGCTAGGAAAAATTCAATCAGAATAGAAGAAGCTACTAATGTTGAATTCTATCTGAAATAATGTCTCACAAACTGTAATATATATTTTTCAACTACAAAAAGACAAACAAGGCAAAATATCAGATAGGAAATATTGCTTTCAATACCCTTCCCAATTTAAAAAGGTATTATAAGCAATATTTATTATCACTTTTGAAATTGAAAGCTGCCTACAATACCAAACGCAAAAGAACATCTAGCAATTTGAAAATGACTAGAGTTTAGGCATTTTAAACAAAGTTTGTAACTGCTTTAACATTATTCAACTACCTTTTGTAAGTTTCATAGAACTTTCCTTTTTTATAAGTTTCATAGAACTTACCAACTTTATCCAGTAGATGAAAAGCAACCAAATTTCCTAAATGCTTTAACATAATTCATCATGGCTCTTTTACCCCTTGCAAGTTTCATAGAACTTACCAACTTTATCCTGTAGAAGAAAAGCATATGGTAAACATAAAAACATGATGCAAGTCATAATTGGCAAGATGCACAGCATCAAATCGAAATATCTTGAGAGAAAGAAAAGAAGAATGAAAAAATTTCAGTGGACTCAACAGCATAAATAAAAACTTCGACACATCAAAGGAACAATCATCAAGGAAGTCAGAAAATAACAAGAGGTACTAGATAGGCGAACTAATATAACATTTTTGGCAGATAACTTACCATGAGGGTACTAAAACATGCATGGTCATATATAAATTGATTTTTCATTACCGTGGGGATACTAAAACACGCATAAGCATTTATAAACTGACTTTTCAGACTAAGCAGTGTAATCTATAAATATGACTAACAAATAATAGCATATTATCAGAAATCCCAAAACAGAAAAGAGGGTTAAAAAACATCCCAACAAAAATTATGGTGAAGATCATGAGCACCTGGCTCATTAGCAAATTAGATTTCTACCCCATGAAGTATTGAAATCTGAAAACACCATGAAGACAGTGCCACCGTTTTTATAAGACAGTGGACTGAATGAAAAATAAAAAAAATAAAAAGAAACATAAAGATATCTATAGAGCACTCAACCACTCAAA
Source organism: Carya cathayensis (assembly GCA_011037825.1). Taxonomy (NCBI): domain Eukaryota; kingdom Viridiplantae; phylum Streptophyta; class Magnoliopsida; order Fagales; family Juglandaceae; genus Carya; species Carya cathayensis. The sequence goes on from QGSO01000600.1 coordinate 241,899, forward strand.
GATTGGCTGATAACCTTTTCGACAGAACCAAAAGGAAGAGAAGTTTTCAAATACCAAGTTCTCCAATAACCAAGTCCTAAACACAGAAATTGCATGCTCTCAAGCAAGCATCGGAAATGGCCATTCGTGGTTTTATTCTCTTTTAGGTTCCTTGGTAGATACTAGATAGTCTTATTATTCCAATGTAGTGTAATGTAGATGAGGTAGATATGTAGCAAATGTTAAAGTGTCATGTAGCACATATGAAGTCCACGAAATGAAGTACGAGAAAGTAACCAACCAACCATTGAGTGATGTTCCATCAAAATTTCTGTCGACAAACTTCTTTATCGACCCAAATAAGAAAAGAATTTCGTTATATTCTGCCAAACCTCTTGCTATATAAAACCAAGTCTGGAACACATCCTTCTCGAGTTCCACAAAAGGCACGGACTAAAACTAGTCTTGTGTTTTAGAATGGCTGAGGCACGACAAGATATCATTATATATTATAAAGCTTTTTCTTTTGCATGGTGCACCAAGCCAGACATCAAATTACCGGACAATAATTCTAAGTGCTCCACAACCAAGGCGGGATAAAACAGAAAAAAATAGAAAATTATGCCCAAAAATTCATCAAAAACAAAGCAAAAAATAATTATAATAATAATAAACAAAAAGAAACAAAAACTACCATGAAGAGAGGAGCGATATAGTAATCGCCTTGAAGGTACTGAAACGACCTCGTCACTTTCTGGCGGTAATCGAACACAATATCCGCTGCAAAAAGATATGTTCAACAGAGAAATAACTAAAATAGCTAAATTAAGCTAACAAGGAAATTCAAAAATCTGAAAACCCATTTCTTTATTTCTTTCTTTGCTTTCGTGCACTTTCACAAGAACCAAACAGGACATTAGGAAGCCGAAGGGGAAAAAATTACAGTCTCGTCCGAGAAAATTGCCGGCAAAGAGGTCATCGATGACGCCAGCCCGAGCTCCGACCGCGATATTCATGTTATCAGCCTCTTTACCGAGCCTGTAGAGATAGTCCTTCCCCTCCGAGTCCTTGGCTTCCCACGAGGACTGCTTGGAGAGCCTCTTGGGCACCTCGGTTTGACCGTCTTTTTCACCATCGTCTGAATTCTCAGAAAATGAAGATTCTGAGCAGTGGAGGAAAAAGGAAGGGGCTGGGGATTTGTTGGTAGGAGGAAGCGAACGGAAATGGAGGGGAAAACGAGTTCTGGAGGGAAATGGAAAGGAGAGCGCCATTAAGTAACAGCAAAGCTGACCTTTGCTTTGGAGATGGAGAGTGGAAGGCCGAAAGGACGTGCGAGTCGAGTACTCCTTGGCACCACGTGTGAGACACGGTGGATTACATAAATTGAATATTTTAAAAAAATAATAATAATAATAATAATTTAAAAAAATGATATTTACCATGCAAGTTTGGGCATTCTTCTCCAAAACAAATTAATAAATTAAAAATTATTTTTTCAATAATATATATATTTTCAAATGGGATATCGAATATCAAGACATACAAATTTTATGGTTACAGTCTCGTTCGATTATGCAAATTCAGATGAAATAAAATAAAATAAAATATTTTGATAAATTGTGAGATTTTTTAATTAAGACGAGATAAAATAGTTTATAAAAAAAGTGTGTGTTTGGATAATGAGATGAGATAATATAATTTTTACTTTTTAAGATTTAAAAAATACGTGAGTCCCATAGTTTGGAGAGTACTTATTCACTTGAGATTTTGTACTGTTCACTTAATGTTTTTGTCAATTTTTTATTATTCATTTACTGTTTTGTACTGTTTATTGTCAATTTTATATTGTTTTGCCCTATTTTACTTACTATTTATTTAATGTTTTCAAAACTTAGAGATGAAATACACCGTTTGGATAGGCAAAACCTTTGTACCGTAAAACTCCATATGAGATAATCTAGGGCCATGTCTAACAATACTCTTTTAAAAAAAAATTAAACTACTCAAATATAAATATATTATTTATAGCGAAACTAAAAGAAAAATAAATATATATTTGTTTATCCTAAGTGATATATTAATAATGTCTATGACCAGAAGAACCCTAAATCAAGTATGAAAAGAAAAGGCCAAGATCAACTGGCCAGAATTAAACTTGAATGAAGTTAAATCAGATTACAGCCACCATATGATTATGAACACCTCTTTTTTGCAACTGAACTGGAGCAATTGGCCAAAACTGAAAACAGCAGCAAATCACCCCAAACAGCAGCAGTAACTTCACTCTCGGCAAAAAGGTGAGAGGAGGAGAATTCAGTATAAGGCTTCAAATTACAGCATCTAAGTTTCCAGCCTAATGAGATCCCACATCTCTGAGTGGCCACATCAACAGGAATCCCATTGAACAAAGCTTTCCAACATAAAATATAAATCTTTGGAGAAACCAAGTTATCTCACAAAATGAGAGTGAAAGGGCAAAACTGAATGCTGCACTTGGGGTATGAAAACCAGGTCTTAATTTATTGTTGAACTTAATGACTTCCTGGATTAACTCAAGATCATCAACATTCCGCAAGGTATGAAAAGTCCAGCCAAATAAAAAGCATTCATCTTTGACTTTCAGCACTCTCCAATCTACTTTGGATTGGAAAACCTTTACCAGCCAAGTGCCTTCTTGGCTCCAATTTTCAAACCAAAAATTCATCTCCTTCACAAATCAACCAAGATCTTTCTTACATGAATAAAGTAAGATGCTTACTAACAGTTTTCATAAGTTGAGAACAAAGAGTCGCATGCCATCACTTTTCAAGCTAATTTGCAATACAAAGCATGCATGATGTATTTCTTATACCCTCACCCTCTCCTAGAGACCTACATAGCTTAAACTAAAGGATCAATTTCTTTCAGAATGAGCAGTCACTTCAACACCAAACAACCAGAACAAATATAGTGCAGCTTAGACAAGATAGCCTTAGGAGTATTGAGACATGAAAGAAGGTGCATAGGTATTGAAGATAACACATGTTTATCAAGGCCACAATATTTGGATCTGCAACTGCCGTAAAAATCTAGAATATTAAACTGTTTTTGATAATTCAAAATATTTGGCCCCATATTAATGATAATTAAATGTAAGCAAATTTGAAATTTTATATCATATTTTAGTCAAGCTTGAATCAAATAGTAGGTGACATTTCATATTTCCCTGGCATGAATATCTGATAACTTCAATGATGCTTCTCAAGTCCTCAATCGACTTGAAGGAGTGCTTGTGCACTTAATAGATACAAACCATAATAAACATTTTCGTACATTCCTTTCCTAAATAGAAACAGTATGCAAAATACAGTTGTTTTATAATAACATAATCATTATGCTTTGTCTAGTCATTTAATTTCTCTGGCAACCACCATGATCTCCAGTCCATTTTTCTCCACATCCATAGCAAAACTGGAATGCACACCTGCAACCATAATAAGCAGAATCTTACATGTATGCATTCTATGTGACTCATTATACCGTCAATGATATCAGCTTAAAGAGAAGATAGAGGTAGTGAAGAAGACTGGGAGTAAGCTAGGTTCCAGGTGGCTTGAACGTGTGACCAATTTGAATTTGGACTAAAAAGCCAGAATTCTAGTCTACACTTAACAAAACTTGGTTATAATCGAATCTAGGGTTTTACCTGAATTAAATTCTTTATAAGCCTATGTCATTCTGTAACTCATTGAAACCCATGCTTTTTGCCTCTCAAATATGTTAGCGTATTTATGTTTTAGATAACATAATCTACATAACTATTATACTACCAACATAAACTAATTTCTGCTAGTCTATATTGAAGATATCTCTGCATCCCCTGTATCAGGGACAGAATTTGTATCCCTTGATAGCCAATCAACGACCCACAAATCAAAGCAACCCAAGAAGGATGATGCACCAGCAAATAGAAACAATAATCTATGCATTTTAAGGGTGATCTGATGAGTAGGATGAATGGGAGAGGCTAAAGGGCTAGACATGGAGGAGGAGGTGGTGGAGGAGGACAAAGCAACAAGTAGGGATCAATGGCTCTTGATACCATAAAGAGATTTTGAAATGTGCTTCCCATAATCATTTTGGGAGCTGTGGTGTATTATTTATAGATGAATATACATGTGATTTGTTACAGCAATCAAATTCAAAAAACAAAGATATATATTATCTAATCTTATCATCATATATTGATAAAGAAGATGGAGGAGATAAACTTGTGCCGTTGGAGTTATCTTCCAAATCTTTATCTGGTTTTGAATTTGAGTTCGTTGCAGATGAGGATGACTTGGTCTTTGTTTCAATACACCACCGAACATCTCGAGTCAGTATTTGAAGGCAAAGTGTACAATTTTTTATTTAATATTTCTTGCCTTTATAGTGTGTATTGTTTTACAATATAATCAGGCAACCAAATGTAAAAGCTTGTGCAGTGAAATAAAGAACCTCTGATCGTCCCTGTTGTCATTTAATGTTGTTTTGCACAGAGACCATGGATAGCATTTAATGTTGTGTGATTCATATATCTTTTCGAATTGTAGAAAGTGTTTGATTAAAAAAAATTGTAAAGAAATCTTAATAATCTAGCAGACTGACCTGCAAGTAATATGTAGACAACCTTCAGTCCTTTCCACATAGTATTTGCAATGGGGGCACCTCATCCATCTCCTATCCCTTGCTAGCTCCCTCACCATAAGATCGTCCCTCCCCCTCTCATCCTCATTCAGCCTCTGGTACCCTTCGCAGTCTACCCCTGGATGCCAAGCAACATAACATTGTGCACAAAACAATCTATGGCAGGATGGACACTCCGACTCCCTAATGACTTCTCCTTCGTTATCATTCTCCAACACGGCTGAACAATCCTTGAATGGACAGTAAAAAGTCTGGAAAGGAAGAATCTGTGTTTCGCACAGCACCTTGTCCCACCTTTCCTGCACTTCATTAGGAAGCACTCGCCTGCAATCATCGATTGTCAGGACAGCCTCGCAACCCACTTCGGGGCAATAAACAACGGCCACGCTCTCTTGGATCTTCGTGGCAACATGTTTGCTAATGCAATCGGAACAAAAGGAGTGAACACAGCTATGGTTTTTGAACATCTCCTCACCATCTTTCCTATCCGCACAAATTTCACAGAAGCAGCTCGATGATTCTCCTGCTTCTTTCGTTTCCTCCACCGGCTCTGGATTTTGGGTTGAAGAAGTTTCTCGAATTAATGGTAATGAAACGGAGGAGGATGGGGATGAAGCTCCCTTGTTTACATTTTGGGAAGTGATCAGGGACCCCATGAGAACCTCTTGGAACTGGAGTTCTTCCGCATACTTTTCATCCGACAGTGGCAAACTCTCATTTTCTTCTTCTACATCAAATAACACGGACAAGAAAAAGTCATCCACATACATAAGATCACCAGCAGCTGATTCTTGAGCCATAGCACAGATTCTGTTTCAATGACCAACCCCTCCCTATTCTTCTCTACGCAAAAGAGAATGGCCGCCTCATCTAATAAAATGGAAGTGGCGTTAATTTAAGACTTCGCGGAGAAGATCATACCCATAAAAATAAATAAATAATGAAAAAGACTTAGCTGTGAAGAATCGATGTCATCTCTGATTGGACGATTTGGAACCCCCCGAGGGAGTTTAAACTTTAAGGCGAGCGAAATGATAAGAGAAATTGATGAATAATAATAAAATAATTTTTATATAATAAATAATTAATTTTAAGTTGAATAATTTTTAAAATTTAAAAACTAAAAGATAAAAAGTTGAATATAAAATATTATGAAATTAAAATATTGATATAATATTATATTTGTTTGAAGGTTTAAAAAAATTTAATTGTTTTTTATTTTTTATTTAAAAATTTTAGAAAATTATATCGATTAATTTAAAAAAACTTATAATAATCAATTTGAAATTTTTATATTTAAATTATATTTTAAAAAATTAGAATAAAATGAGATGAAAATTTTAAGATAAGATCTATTTCTAAATCAGCCCTCTACCTTTAAACTTTTCTATTTGATGTATAGAAAAAGTAAAAGCAAAAGGAAAAGAAAATGAAAAAGAAAAATCTAATGAGCAAAAGTGCTCTTTGAAGATGTCGGATGATAGCTTTTTAAGGACTGAATCAAAGGAATATTTCTCTTGTAACGATTTTTTTATAGGACTTATAAATTTCATTCATCATTCTTATGATTTATAAAAATTGAGAAGAATAAGGCCTCGTTTGATTCGGGAGATTCATCTTTATCTCATTTAATATTTGTTTTTAGAAAGAAATCTTACTTTATATAATTATTATAATTTTTTAAAATTTTTATATAAAATATAATAAATAATTTAAAATTTTTAAATTTTAGAATAAAAATAATATTAAAAATTTATATTCTAATAATATCTTATTCAACTTTTAAATTTTTAAATTTAATCACATCTCATCTACGTAAACAAACGAGGCGTGAAGAGAAAATAAAAGCTTTATGCAGTAACAATATTACAAACCAGAAGCCCGGCAGTGGGAGTAGCACCACCCAAATATATTACATGTTCAACAATATTCTTTTTCCATTGATGTATTTATATATCAATTAAATGGTATATTTTTCCATTTCCAATTTATAGCTATTGAAATGTAACTAATTCTAATCATTTAAGGGATATTGGAGATTATTTTCATATTTTTAGATGCATTTGAGTACTCATATTACAAGGTTTTTAGTTCCAAGATATGAAATGTTTTACATTTGAGTAATGGCATAAGCTATACAATATTATTAGTTCATTATTATCTTACTATGCTGACGAAATGTTTAATAACCATTACATTTCTTTTTTCTTTTTTCAATGGTGATTGATCTAAAGGCCACTAGACCCTAGCTACCACCTCTATAAGGTTGGATANTAGACAGCTAACACAATTGCAAAGTCCCGTGATCGAGCCTTTTTCTGTCTCTTTTTTTTTTTTTTGGCTTTTTTTGGATTTATAAAATTCATGTGATATAAATGTTGGATAAAAAATTTGTACACTGTTTAAGCAGAGAAAATATAATGAATAATGCTAGGCTTTCGCTGGGAAGTTTTTTATTTTTATTTTTATTTCATAATTATATTATTAGTTCATTATTATCTTACTATGCTGACGAAATGTTTAATAACCATTACATTTCTTTTTTCTTTTTTCAATGGTGATTGATCTAAAGGCCACTAGACCCTAGCTACCACCTCTATAAGGTTGGATAATACCGAAATGGTACTATAGTCTCAAGTATAGAAAACACCCACAATCCTCCAAGTTTTCAAGATTTTCTACATATTTATCATGCTCCAAATGTAGACCCTTGGCACAATGGGTTTCTATTCAAATGGTTCAAATAGAGACCCTTGAACACAGTCTTTGTTTGTTTTAGATTCGTTGAGAGAAAACAAAGGAGAAGAAGAAAGGAGACGAATTAAGAAAGAGTTTAGGGTTTCTACGAAAGAAGATTGGAGAAGAAAAAGAAAGAGTAAAGAAGAAGAAGAATAAGAAGAAAATGAATAATAAAAGAGAAAAAAAGAAGCGGCACCGGGTGAAATAGAAAAAGAAGAAAAAAAGAGGACGAAGACAGAAAGAAGAGAAGAAAAAGTGGGCAATGGGCATCATATATCAGTACTCCAAGTTGGTTAAAATTACTACATTTATCAATGAAACAGATACTAATATATTGGAGCAGAAGATAAAATGTTACCACCCCATGCCAGCAGAAGATTAAGCTATATAATATAATATTTGTGGGATAATTTTAAGGAAGTGTCCATTAATGATTGGTGTAACGAAATTAAAATAGTAATTTGGTGGTGTATGACGTGAATGCATGGTTTTGATATCATATTAGGAATGACCATTAATTGTTGTAAGAGGCTAGCAAGCCTCCTAATCTAGATGATTTGGGATTTTTTGTTGGTTATATAAAGGCATGATCACTATCCATATTATATATATATATATATATATATATATATATATATGAATGCGAAATGATAGTTGTAGTTGTGAGTGTGCAAGTCTCGCGTAATTATTTTAAAAAAAATAAATAAATACAAGACCCACGTAAAAAAAATAAAAAAAAATTAATAGTAGACCCCACTCTTTTTTAAAATGACTGCATGGTACTTACGCACTCCATGACTATATATAGCATTATTATGTATGCTAATTTTAAGAATAAACATACGAAGCTGCTTAAAATATTTGATATTAAGAAATATGATTGATGATGAAAAATCTAAGATCTGAGTATGCATTTACCCTCTGACCTTCTGTTAATATGAAGATTGAAATGAAAGTAAAATGGCGATGTTACATGAGACAAATTGTAACTTATATTTTGAATTTGGGTAAATAACAAACTTTACTATCTTGAAGGTTATACTGCCAAAAAGAATGAATGAAATTTAGGACAGACCACCAAACAAGTAAATGAAACCGTACCAGACCAATTAGCCCATGCCACGTGAACTCTATGTTTTCTTTTAATTTCTTCGTTGAGTTTGACAAGAACTAAAACTTGTGGACACAAAAGTCAAAATAATTTGGACATCTGTCAAAAAAATAAAAAATTATAATAGGGCATCTACAACATTATTATAATTTACGACATGTTGTTGCATATTGTATTGATAAAAGATATTTGTAATCATGAATTATATAATCTCGTAATTGTTTTGATAAAAGCGAATAAAATATGTGATTCATGTGAAAAAAATTAATTTTTAAATAATAGATTTAACTATTTTTCAAACTGAGTACACTATATTTATAGAGAAATGATATTTGCAGTCGTGGTTATGCAAGCGGCTTGTAGTCACTTTGAAAAAAGTGAATTAATATGGGACCCACATGAAAAAAAAATTATTTTTATAACTTTTTTTTTATTCATTCCGTACAACCGTTTACATCCCGTTTGCATGTGCCAACTGCATCTAGCACTTCTGATATTTATATACTTCACAGTTATATGTAAAATTACTCATTTATAATATATACATTTTTTTATTATTTTCTTTTTGAGCATATCATTTTACATATGGAAAAGATATTTGCAACTGTAAATTATGCAACCTTCATATAATTGTCTTGAAAAAGATGAATAAAATATGTGATTCACATAAAAAATAATAATTTTTAATAATAAATCTCCATATTTTTTAAAAAGATTATGCGATATTTAAATATTTTACAGTTGTATTCTACTCGTTGAGGTTGAAATTTATTGTTTTAGTAAAAGTTCAGAACATAAAGGATAAATAAAATAAGACTTAGACAATTTTGGGTTGGGCTTTCATGCATGCATGCATTGGAGTAAGTGGGCTTGAAACACTAGTACCTAGAAAATATTTTTTTGGGTGCGCTGTGGTAGGTGAAGGCCGTCGTCATGCAGCCATCAAGCTCATGTTCATGTCACGGTAGGTAAAAGAAGGAAGACTCCTTAGAAAAATAGCACTCCCTCAGCCATTTCTTTAGACTTAAGACCCCACTCCCCTCTACCCAATACCCTTCACCAACCCAACTACGTTTTATAGTCTCGTACTCATATCTCCCTCCTCCACCAACTCCCTCTACCAACCACCATTGTTATCTCCTCTTTGATCACCTTTATACTCTCATTATCTTCGCCTCTATTCCCCGGCCCTCACCAACAAGAAGATCCAGCATTCTCTTTTGATTCTTAATTCCCATTTCTTTTGTTTTCAGCTAACTCTAATGGCTCCTATCCAAACAGAGCAGCCAGGAGAACTCATTTTCCGGTCCAAACTCCCCGACATTTACATCCCAAAACATCTTCCTCTCCACTCCTATTGCTTTGAGAACATATCCGAGGTCGGTTCCCGCCCGTGCTTGATCAACGGTTCGACCGGTGAGGTTTACACGTACAATGATGTTGATCTCACCTCGCGCAAGGTCGCTTCCGGCCTCAACAAGCTCGGCATCCGGCAGGGAGATGTTGTCATGCTTTTGTTGCCCAACTCGCCGGAATTCGCGTTCGTTTTCCTCGGGGCGTCCCATTTGGGAGCCATAACCACGGCTGCCAACCCTTTTTTCACAGCTGCAGAGATCTCAAAGCAAGCGAAATCTTCCAACGCAAAGCTCATCATCACTCAGGCTTGTTACTACGACAGGGTGAAGGACTTGGCTCATGAAAACGGTGTCAAGATCATGTGCATCGACTCGCCACCGGAGCAGGACTGCTTGCATTTCTCGGAGTTAACTCAGGCCGACGAGAACAGCATCCCGAAAGTAGACATCAGCCCAGACGACGTGGTGGCTCTGCCGTACTCGTCGGGGACGACGGGGTTACCCAAAGGCGTGATGTTGACGCACAAAGGGCTGGTGACAAGCGTGGCGCAACAGGTCGACGGCGAGAATCCGAACCTCTACTTCCACAGCGAGGACGTGATACTATGCGTACTGCCACTGTTTCACATCTACTCCCTGAACTCGGTCTTTCTCTGCGGGTTGCGAGCCGGTGCTGCTATACTGATCATGCCCAGGTTCGATATTGTTTCATTGCTGGAGCTGATACAGAAACATAAGGTGAGCATCATGCCCGTTGTCCCGCCGATTGTTTTGGCCATAGCAAAGTCCCCAGATCTCGAAAAGTACAATCTATCTTCCATAAGAATGCTCAAGTCTGGAGGAGCGCCGCTGGGAAAGGAAATTGAAGAAACTGTGAAGGCCAAGTTTCCCAATGCTAAATTTGGTCAGGTATGGATCCAAATCCAATTCCTCATTCCGTCCAATTTTTGGGGTCTTTGTTGTTTTTATCTGATCGTTTGAGAACTATATCTTTTTGCCTTCCAAATTAAAACGTGATCAATGCATCTGGTAATTTAAATCTCATTAGAAACCTTGAAATTTAATTTAGAAAACAGAGATGATGCGAAGAATCTTTGAGGATATAGATAAGGAAAAAGCTGGTCTGCCGCTCCACTTGTATCGCTACAGTGTAATGCTGGCATTTTTTTTTATTTATTTAATGGTTAAGAAATTGATTTTAATTATATTGATATATTTTTTTAATTAATGATTAAGAAAAAATAATGATTAAGAAAATGATTAAAAAATATAAAAAAAAAATTTAAAAAAAAAAAAAACTGGCGGCATGCCAAACAGTATGTCCAGGCGACATAGTAGCCGCACCCTATAGATAATTAGGTAGCTATCAATTCAATAAGGGAAACGCTAAGTGCTTCACACAAGTTGAATTGTACAGTTGTTTTGAAAAAGAGTGAGATTTATTATTAAAAATTTAATTTTTTTTATATAAATTCTATATTTATTCATTGTTTTAAAAAATAATTATGCGGCACTAGATTACTAGTACACTGAGGAATATAAATATCATTTTACTTATTAAAAAAATAAAAAATAAAACACGCACCACAAAATACATAGGCGGTGCACACCACATGACCATCGGTCCCGTATAGATTCAATAATGGAGGGCGGAGGCTACATAGAGCAAGTTAAAGATTCCATGCTCTTGTTGACTAGATGGTCTAACTTGGACGGTTCTAAATGCCATTCATTGAACTACTGCTGGCCCAAAACTACCAAGGAAACAAAAAAAAATCATTAAATTAATTAAGAAAATGATTTAAATAATCCTAAGACGTAACCCTTTATATAAAGATTAGATAAGTTGGGACCTACATGAAAAAATTCACTTTATAATAATAGATTCCACCAATTTTCAGCGCGGCTTGCACATAACCTTATAACTGAATATAGTATTAATTAAAAATTTAATATAGGTAAAATGCCATCTTCTAAGTTTAACTGTATTTTTTATCATTAACTTAACGCAGAACTGACTCAAATTCAAGAAAAATTGCTTAAAATACAGGGATACGGAATGACAGAGGCAGGTCCAGTACTATCAATGTGTTTGGCATTTGCCAAAGAACCATTTGACGTGAAATCAGGAGCATGTGGCACTGTTGTGAGGAATGCTGAAATGAAGATCGTCGACCCAGAAACTGGTGCCTCTTTGCCCCGCAATCAACCGGGAGAGATATGCATCAGGGGAGACCAGATCATGAAAGGTACATTTATTGTCATGTTATGACTATTAACTTCTATTATAAATGTTTTAAGATTCGATATTCAAGATTAATGTGTTGCCTATTTGATCGACATCTTAACGATCAAACTAAGACGGAACGGATTATTGAAAGTACTTGATGTATTGTTAATATTTGACAAATTTGTTGATATTCAGGTTATATTAATGATCCAGAAGCTACAAAAGGAACCGTAGACAAAGAGGGTTGGTTACATACAGGTGATGTTGGCTTAATTGATGATGAAGATGAGCTCTTCATTGTAGATCGGTTGAAGGAACTGATTAAATACAAAGGGTTTCAAGTCGCCCCTGCTGAACTTGAAGCCTTACTACTCACCCATCCCAACATCTCTGATGCTGCTGTAGTCCCGTAAGTTAACTTATTCAAAGCATACATGCATACTTACGTACATATATATACATACAAATTTTAAAGAGTAATGCTACGTACAAACGCCCCTAAGTATACACATGAATAACGTACGTTAATTGCCAAATTCAGCATGAAGGACGATCTAGCTGGAGAAGTCCCAGTTGCATTTGTTGCAAGATCAAATGGCTCTACCATCACAGAGGATGAAATCAAGAAATTTGTGTCTAAACAGGTGATTTTTTATTTTTTATTTTTAAAGTCTGAAGTCTTTCTAAAAGCTTGACTTTCGGGGATGGAAGTTTTATATTCCGATGGTAACAATGCAGGTGGTGTTTTATAAAAGAGTAAACCGTGTGTTCTTCATCGATGTCATTCCCAAGTCACCATCGGGAAAGATCTTGCGGAAAGAGTTGAAGGCAAAACTGGCTGCAGGCTTTTCAAGCTGAATTCACATATTGCAAGGCTAGGGAATCAAGAATCATGGCAAGTTGAAAGCTGCTGCTCAACTTTGCTATCACCACTGATTTCTTTGATTATTCTGTACTATTTGAAATGGAAGACTGCAATTGCAAGAACAATATACTTCACATAATAACGAATATGTAATCATCTTTTTTTTTTTTTTTTTTGAAATTTCGTTTTGTGCTCGTAAAAGGAGGGATCCTTTATATTGCAACATTCCACACCATTAGGGAGCATATTATCTGACTCTCCAAGGTGGGAATGCATCCTCAAGTGAAGTTGGAGGCGACTTGGCTTACAAGCTGATTATACATGTAGAAATTTGAGTTATGAGCTTGTTGGATCTCATGAAGATATAGATAGCCTCTCAACTAATTGAAATGACCCATTAAATCTAATTTAGACCTAATAAAATTATCTATATCCCGACCTTAGAAATAGTAGGCCGGGTCGTTACGACCAAGTTCTGATCGATTTGAGTTTGTTTCTGCACAGTGGTTGAGTATGGTAGTAGATGGTCTAGAGTCGCACTTGAAACGCCCACACCCTAGATACTGGAAATGGTTACCCCAAGACACCAATAAGTTTAAAAATCATTCCCGCTTGGTAACATTCGGCTGGCCGGCCATAAAGGCCAGCTTTCATTGTCCTAATTCCAGGTAAACGCCTGGCAAGCTAAAGGGTAAGGGGCTTGCCCATTAAGAGCGCCCCTCTAATGTACCATTTTGTAGGCTTTGTTTGGTCTCCTCTTGAAATTTGGATTATATTGAACAATAGAGAGCTGGGCCAATTCCTGACTGAGTTTTGGAATTTTGGTTAACTATGATTATATGCACGTTATCTCTTTCAAGTATTATGTTGTCTCCCACATCGTTTGGGATGTGTGGTTTATAATGATTTTGTAGGTTTTAGTAATTAAAATATTTTTAACACTATTTAGAATCAATTTGGGCCCTATGTAACAGACCAATGTGTTGATCCAATGGTTCGACATTGCAACTCTAAATGTATTCTTTGCTAATTGAAAAGTTATTTTTTAGATCATGTTCGGGGCGCGGTAACCTGATCGTGACCCAAGTGGCGCCTCGGACCTCCCAAAGCACTTTTTATATTGTTACTTTTTTTTTCTTTTAAATTTTTAGTAGTTAGATAATTTCTTATTTTTTATACGACACGGCATCCCCTCATGTAATGGCATGGCATTTTAATAGATCATTAACTATTTTTTAATGGAGGGGATAATTTTATCAAAGTTTAAAGTTTGGAGACTATAAGATACAAAATTAAAGTTCAAGAATTAATCTATGTAAAGAGCAAAACATAGGGATTAAAAATAGTACTTAAACCTATTTTAAAGAGAGAGTGGTTAGAAGCTATGACTTTTATATATATTTATTGACCTAATTGACTTACTATTATAAAGTTGGTACCTTTTTCTTTTTTCTCAACACTTAAGGTCATGGAAAACTTTTTTAATATTACTGTCATTATCAAGAAACTTCTTGTCTTTTTTTATAACCAATGGGTCAAACTTGGTGAACTAAAGTTTCTTGTAATTTATATAACATAACATGTGCTTAAATCCATTCGATTCTCAATTTAAATGTAGCTGTACAAATAATATATAAAAGAAGTAGAGATAATAGTTTTAAAAGATAATATTAAAAAAATCCCAAATTTTTTTTTTTTTTTAATAAAACCTCGTATCTTCATTTCATTCACTATAACCACTTGTTAGAGACTTGTCAAAGAATACAAGAGAAAACACATCTTCTGGATAGTCTTCCATTCAAACTAGTTCCTCTTCTAAACCAATTGCTTCCTTGGCCTAACTATGTGCCACCTTATTTCCTTCTCTATAAATGTGTTGTAACTTCCATCTATTTGAACCGGAAAACATAATTTTCAAGTCTTCTATCAACTGTCCATACCAAGTCCAGCTTTCATCTATGTTATTTACAACATTTACTATGGTCAAGGCATCACCTTCAAATACAACATTTATAAAATGCAGCTTAGTACATACCTCAATAGCTTGCCACAAAGCTTGTAACTTAGCAACTATTGGACTGCAAATATTAGTTTTAGGCATACATAAACATGTAAGGACTTCCCTTCTTCATCCCTTATCACAACACCATCCCCCATCTTTGAAGACTTTTGATCAAAAGCTGCATCCCAGTTAATTTTCACCATATTTTCTGCAGGCTTCTTCCATCTCACTTCCCTACATGCTGTTGTTACTGACGACATGTTTGTCTCTCCCTTCCCTTGAGCTTCTCTATATTCCTCCAAATCTTCAATAGCCTGACTAATCACACGCCTTGGCCCAGTGAATTGCTCTTCAAAGATCAACTTATTCCTTCTCAGCCAAATATTTTGCATGGTTACTGCCACCATTTCAACTTCCTTCTTAGGCAGGTTCATAATTATTCTATCCCATGTTACATTGAAGTTATCTTCACTGCAACACCACTTCCTCACAGGACTAACATCTTCTGTCCATACATCACTTGCAGCTTCATAGCTCCATATAGCATGGCCCACAGTTTCAACTTCTCTGTAACAAATAGGGCATGATGCATCTTCCACCATCCTGCATTTAGCTATATTCTGTTTAGTGGGGAAGCAATCATCCATTGCTTTCCACATGAAATTCTTCACCATTGCAGGTACTTCCATCTTCCATAAAGCCTTCCATCTATTAACTCCATTGCTCCTGCTAGAGGACTCCCCTTTATTCCTGTTTTTCATTTCCATATCTAGGTGATATGCACCCCTAACTGAGAATATCCCAGTTATGGGGCTACATGGAAAAAAAATTCAATAGCAGTTATATGGGGCTACATGAAAAAAATCCCAAACTTGTATTGAGTTAAAAGAAGAAGAAGATAATAGTCTTGAAATTATTAAAACTAATGAGGTTTAAAAAAAGAGGGAATGAGGAGACATATTTAAAGTTATAAAAAAATTTATATAAATAATTTTCAGATTTTAAAATTACATGAGTGACATGTAAATTTAAAATTTAAAAAAATCTCATCCAAACTAAAAAAAATTACAAATTTACTATTAAAATAATTTGGAATGGAATGTAATACAAAATACAAATCTCAGCTGGAAATGTCAAAATTGACCGGAATGGGCTAGAATTTGGAATGAAATGAAATGATGATATATAGTTTACCAAATACTAAACCGAAATGGAAAATTCCGATTATGGAACAAGACGGAATTCAAAACTATAATTAGAGGTTTAAGAAATCTGCTTGGTGAAGTTTTCCAGGACTCACGAGATTATTAAGCAAATGATATTTTAAAGTTTTGATATATATAACAAACCAGATGCTTAACAAAACTTGCTTCACGTTGAGCTCTCGACCAGCTCAATTAAGAGAGCCTTCTCATCAATTGTCAAAGGATCCACAAGTGTCTCATTAATTTAAAAAAGTTTTATATGAGTTATAAGTTCGGGATAGGAGTGCTACCCGCACCCCTTAAGGCAGGTGAGATCGCTTCTTGCACTCTGCCCTCTCTCTGGTAGGGGGTAGGGTTTCCCCTCCACCCCTAAAACCCTACCCCGGGATCCGGCCCCCATCCCTATAGGCGAGGCCTTCCGTTCGGGTGATGGGGGGCAGATTTGGACCCCTGGTCCATCTGCCCTCTATTCGGCCTAAATGGGCCTAAAGCTCATTGGGCCATGAACATGTTTTTGGGTTAAAAAAAGGACTCAAAACCTGTTTTTGAGCTATTTTAGGCCCGGATTTAAACAAAAAAGACTAGAAAAATTTGAAAGCTATATTTTTCAATTTACATATAACATGAAATTTAACAAAAATTTTTAAAAGCATAAAAAATAAAAATCTAAGTATTCTAAGCAATTACAATAATACAAATTAATCTGAAACTATTACAAATTATCAAATAATTGAAATGAACAATATTACAATATTAAAAATTGTATCTAGCATTCTAGAAAGATGACTTTGAGTCTAGGAGATTGAAACCCCTAAATTAATTTAGGGTTTTAGATTGAACCCCTAAATTAGGGTTTTAATATGGTTTCGGATTGAACCTCTAAATTAGTATAGGTGTTTCAGATAGAAACCTCTAAACTAATTTAGGTGTTTAATCCGAAACCCTAAATTAATTTAGGAGTTTAGATTAAACCCCTAGATACTCAAGAAAAATTACATAAATCTCCACAGCACACAAATCACAATCTCATTCTCCAAATCCATTCATCAATCATATTCGCAAAATCTAAACATCAAGACACAATCCGTATGAGGGATCGAGGATACTTACAAAATGTACTACATAGAAGAGAGAGAGAGAGAGAGAGAGAGAGAGAGAGCGA
Source organism: Carya cathayensis (assembly GCA_011037825.1). Classification (NCBI taxonomy): domain Eukaryota; kingdom Viridiplantae; phylum Streptophyta; class Magnoliopsida; order Fagales; family Juglandaceae; genus Carya; species Carya cathayensis. Next base: position 259,215 of record QGSO01000600.1, read on the forward strand.
TAGTTGAGGGTGTGATGGTGAGGGTGCTCCATGAGAGAGAGGGTGCGACGACTGACGGTATTTCGGTTGAGAGAGAGGAGCGAGATTCAAGTTTCAGAGAGAGAGAGAGAGTTATGGGAGAGTAGGAGTCGATGAGGATTTTAGTGTTATAGTAAAACAACATTGTTTTAGGTATTAGAGGTGCTAAGAAAAAAAATAAAAATAAAAAACTAAATGTCTTCGGATTCTCACCGAGCCACCGGAGAGGAAGGACAAAGAGAGGGGAAGAGAGAAAAAGAGGATGTAGGCCATGGCGACTACGAGGAGAGAGGGCGGTGGCACAAAGAGAAAGAGAGAGGGGGGAAGAGAGAACTGACTACAGAGGGAGGGGGAACCCTAAACTTAAACACCCCCCCCCTCGGAAAAAAAACACCAAATGATGTTGTTTCGATGCTTTTAAAAATAAAATAAAAAAATTGTTACCAAAATGACATTGTTTTATCGTTTTGGTAATAATTTGTTTTATATGTATATATATAGAAGTTTTGGGCTGGGACCAACCCGGCCCCTAGGCTTATTGGATATCCCCAAAACGACATCATTTTTCTATAAGAATTTATATATATATATATATATATAAATTTTTGAGGTTGGAGAAAAGATGATAGGGCCCAACCCTATCCCACCCCTTGCCCCCACAAGTCTACCCAGATGCAGGCAGGGTACCTTGCTTCCCACATTCGGTTGACGAGGCTGCCAGTCTACCCAGGAAGGGGTGAGGCAAGGTGATGGGGGGCGAGGCCCCACTGGCCTCCCTTAGTTCGGGATGTCCAAATTTATTAAAAAAATAAATGAATTTAAAAAAATTATACATTTCACTTTTTTCAATGAGCTTGCCCAAACTTACACAAAGTGAATTTTATGTCAAACTCATCAAGTGTTATATCTCTCTATATTTCACACAACTATTCATCGGATACAAACAAGTGATTGTTTTATATTAATTCGTAATTCAAGAGACAAAAGTTTAGCTTTCATTTTATTTGCTATAATATGATAATCTTGTTGTTTATCTATTTCTATTTTCTTGAACTAAGATGTAATTAAGTATTGCACACAAAAAAACTTAAAACAATTATTTCATAATGAATCTCAAATATATATTTATATATAGACTATTGTAAGAAAACACAACAGAAATACCTCAAGCACAGCTTATTAAATTGCTCCACAAGTTTATCTAGTTTAGCAAACCTCAAGCGTCTCCTCTTAGTAGCGAAGTGTACTACGTAGTGTAAATTAGAGTAACACTCAACAAATCCACAACCTAAATACTATTTCAATAGGGAACAAAAAACGAGAAAGCTTTTTTTTTTTTTTTTTTCAAGATTATTACCAAAAACCAAATGAGGGGGGCTATATATAGCCCACCCACACAGTTGGCCTTTAAGGCCAGCCTTCACTTTGCCATTTAAATGGCAGTAATGCATGGCCTTAAAGCCATGCGTTTAGATGTTACAAGCCATGTAACGTAGGGCATGCATAACTTTGCTTGTAACGTACAAGAGGGGAGGGGTGTCACAACCCCTAGAAGGATTGCCTGAGACCACACCTCAACACTGCTCTTGGAGGGTCAGAACAGTTACATGGCTAGCCTGCATGCATGTATTGGCTCAGGCCGAGACACCCAACAAGCAACCATGGAGGCTACTGGCCGCGTGCATGGATTGCGCATGCACCTGCGCGCTTCAGCACCATGTAGTGAGATTAGTGGCGTACCCTCACATGCATGCCATCCAGCGCACGACTCCAGTCCCATACCTTGCAGACCTAGCACCCAGACCATCAGCTTGGACCATGCATGCCCAGCCTAGGCCACCAGCCCAAGCTATGCAAGACCACCGCTCAAGTCACTTAACTGGGCCTCACAGCAGCAGCACGGCACCACCCTGTACCCACAATCAAGCCTAGACTTGGCACCATGCCATGCCACCATCAGCATGCCATGTACAACACCATGTCGTGCCCACCACCAGGCCAATGCATGGCACCATGTCATGCCATGCAGCTAGCCATCGGACTAGATCGAGACTAGCTCAACCGTGGGCCATACACTACCCTAGCCCACCATGAGCCATGCATGTTACGGCCATAGGGCCATTTATCCATTTATTATTTTATTTATTTGCTTTGTTTATTTATTTATTTTGTTAGGGACCTTTTGGGAATTTCTAATTTGTAAGCTCTATAAATAGGACCCTTAATCATTTCATTTGCATTGTTTTGGCAATTGCCCTAGAGGGAGCTTATTTGTTTAGGAAATCTTATTTCGGTGCCTTTGCACTTAGGCTTTTTGGGTGAAATTCGTGAATCCCAAAGAGAGGATCATCACCTTGCAATCCATTAAATATGTGTGATTCATTTTATCAATATATGAGATTTTCTTTCAACCTTTGTGCAATTCTTGAATCAAAGTTGATTGGATTATCTTTTGTTCTTTGTAGTTTCTCTTTGTGATTGTTGTGAAGTGTTGTTGATTGTAGTGGCTTTGTGTGGAGCCGAATCCTTTATTGGGATTTTTGGCCTTGTGCTTAATTCTTCAAGTTGTTCTTCTGTTCATGTATTTTATTGCATGTTCATAAGTTTTCCTTGAAGTTTCTCGAAGATTCCCATTTGCCAAACACCCTAGTCGGCCAACCCTAGTCCAAACACTTAACTTACACGCCTACCATAGTGCGTTCCCACTTAGCATTTTCGGCCACACTTCCCAAAACACCCTTCTTCCATTCTCCAAAAGCCTTAGCCGCCCATCACTTTTCCATCTAGGGATTCCTAAACTTTAGGAACCCTAATTGCCTTTCCTTATCCATTTTCTTTCATTTTTTGTGGATTGGTCTTACCTTCCATATTTGATCCCTTAATTCTTAGAGTCATCCTAGAATTACTCAATCACATTATCCATCCCCTCCATCTTGCCATAATCGAACCCATCATCTCTTAACTTCACTCCAACAATTTAGGAATCCTTCTTCCATCCAAACTCTAGCCATTCCATACTCCAAATCCTATGAAAACACCAAAGTGGCGCCAACCCTAGTGTGTCCCACTATTTCCATGTGCCTACCACATGCATTGGAGTTCCATCTCCTCATTCATCTTTTCCATCATTCCCATACATCAAACCATTGCTAAACACCAAACCTCACCTTACCCAAAATTGCTATCATCATCATTGTTGAGCAACAACCAAGCAAGATGGCTTAGGCAATCGGTCAACCCAAGGAGAACGAAGACACGGACAACTTAGTGTTTGGGGACTTGACCTAGGTTCACAACAAGGGGTCTGCCCACGTGGGCGCCCCTCCATCCAACAACTATCAAGGACTCTAAGTACTTGCAAGGCATGTATGCTCAATTAAAAGCACTACTATATTTTATCAAGATGAAAGAAACAAAAATATAAAATTATGGAACACATAACAAATCAAATGTTTAGAACTCATTATATTGAAATCATAGTATAACATACATTGCTCCACTTGTTATAAGACATGTTAGACATGTACAAAATAATAATAATTTTCTTATAGATGAAAAATTAAAATAAATGCATCACAAATAGATCAATCTGAAATGCATTACCACAAGAAATAAAATATTGGATATGATAACTTAAAGAGTAGTAATGAATTAATGCATAAATTTGAACCTAAAAATAAGAACTTCATTTTGTAAAATGATATTAATCCAACAACTATTACTTATTTTTACAAACTATTGCACAAAATAAGATGAATATGATTGCTATTTTTCTTCAAGATAATATTATATAGGAATAATCATAATATTCTAAAACCTAAAAAGAAATATAAAAATATTTTAAAGAATTATTGTGCATAGGGTGCTCTCATTGAGGCGAGCAACAACATCTCGGGCCTTTACAAGCAAAGAGTGCTCAATCTAGAGTGAGCACTACAAGAGAAGTGTGAAACTTGCCTAATGGCGAACAAAGAGTAAAGGGAAAGTACTCGCCCATGGGAGAGAAAAATATCATGCCCAAGACGAGCATAAATATTGGCACGCAAAATGAGCAAAGAGTGCTCACCTCGGGTTGAGCAAAGAGTGCTCGCAACCCAAGGTGAGCACGGCGGGAGGAGAGTGAACCTCGCCACCTAGACTAGCAGAGTGAAAAAGGGAGAGTGCTTGGCCTTAAGTGAACATAAGTGTTGGCACTAGAATTGAGCAAAGAGTGCTCACCCTAGGGTGAGCAATACCATTCCATACTAGGATGAGCACCCTGAAGAGCAACAATGCTCATGTAAAGGCAAGCATTGCAGGAGTGTGAAACTCGCCCCCTATATAAGTAGAGTGGAAAGGGGAGTGCTTGCCTATGGAGAGAAGAACTTCATATCCGAAGTGAGCAACACCATCTTGCATTAGGAAAGAGATAGTGTTTGGAACTTCGGGCAAGCACCTTGAAGAGCAACAATGCTTGTCCAAATGAACCGAATCGAGTTGAATTCGAACAGGGGGTCAAGAGCTCGTTTAGCATATATATCTACTCGAACTCGACTCGAGCTCGAAAAATATTGAAAATTTTTGATTGAGCTCAACTCGTCTAACATAAATGATGATCGAACTCAACTCAAACTTGAGTACAAAAAATATACGAGTTGATACGAGCTTGAGTAGCTCGACTCGAGCTCAGTTTAAATCTGATCCACAATTTTTTTGATTTTTGATTTTGGTTGGCTGAAGCACAAATAAGATTATTTCTTTTTTTGATAAATAAATGATATTATTTCTCTTAATTAATTTTAACTAGATCTGAGGCATATACACATACTAAAATATAAGCCATATACACATACTAAAATATAAGCCTATCAAATATCAATGTAACATTGATTCATTGTCACTTTCCAATACATATGGCATCAAGAATGCCTAATACATTAAAGTCATTTAAAAATTACATAATAAAGCTATTAATTTAATATTAAAGTATTCAATTATCCTTGATATAATATTAAATATGATCAAATAATCAAAATAGGATTAGTTAAGAAAGTGTCGCAATCAATTAGAGTTGTTTATTTTTATAAACATTTTATATTTGACTCAATAATTCTTTTATGAACTTAATACATTATTATTGTAAAATAATAAAACATGTTATTTATACATAAACTTAAAATAACAACATATATTACTTATACAAAATATCAAAAATAATATATATAGCATATAAAATATATATAATAAAAGAATATATGTAAGTATATATGTAAATATATATAAATATTACAAGTATTGTGAAGATCTCAAAACGAGTCGAATCGAGTTTATACGAATATTGTTCACAAGCCTAAACCGAATCGAGTCGAGATTATACGAGTTTTACTCGTTTAATATTCGAACCAATATTAGTGTTCATGAACAACTCATTTATTAAATGAACCGAGTTCAAGTTGAGTTATAATAAATCGATCTCGAATTGTTCACAAGCGGCTCTGTTCATTTGCAGCCCTAGATGTAGCTAGAGCTAGTAGTATTTGTGCTGCAAAGGTGGTGTTGTCACGGTCCATGAGGACCAAGAAACTCACACTCACACTTGTGAAAAAAAATAAGAAACAAGAGAACAAGAAAAAAAGTAAACAATAACTTTGCTCATGTTTCGAGCGCAAAGAAAAATTTGGGATCTTGTAGAGAGGAAGCATGTCATAGTTGAGAGAGTTGAGAATTTTATAAAACAAAAAATATAAGAGAAGAAGAAGAGAAGCATCAGAAAGAGGATAGTAGAACAAACGAATCTGGAAGAAAAAAAGGTAAAAAATAGTGTAAAGATACTAAGGTCCTTGAACACAACATAAGCAAAAAGAAAAAAAAAAATGGTCTCAAAGGTACATATCCCACTGCACAACCAGGAATATTTCAAGCAAAAGTCACACCTTTGTTTTTTCACATCCGGTAGAGCTAATCACACAATTTCAAGTCTACTACCAGCGTCAATCATGAGGATACAATCAGGCAAAGCAAAACAGACATGCATCAATCATAGGCATACCAACCTTTCTCCCAAAGCACAACCTAACCCATCATAAAGGTCGAGGGTAAAAATGTAATGTAGCCATCAAACACAAATCCCTATTTACAGTTGGATAACCGCTTATATAATAGAGGTATATATATATTGTGATTTTAAAATCCAAACAACAATTTTTATTATGATAAATTTGAAATCAAACTTTAAAGTCAAAGTATATCTTAGACATTTGTCATGTTTTTCTATCAATTTAGTGAGTGAAATTACAAGATCAAGACTCTTTTAAAACTTAAGCCAACTCCTGGTGGTGAATTTATACAGAAGCTTGCAATATTTGAAATTAATTTTGTCAAAGAAGATGGGACTCATTGGTAAATTTATGAATGTAATATACCTTCCGAGAAAGGGTGTTAAATGGGGTTAGGGCTGGCCCATATGGATTATGAAAGGCCGCCCCCCACCCAATCACCCTTTCGTCGGTGCCCCATCGCTTGCTACTACCAACGAACTCACACTAATGACTAAACATTCATTTTATCCCCTCCTTTTGTCTCACCCTCCACAACTCCTGGAATTCCCAATCTGTCCCTCACCCTTTCCAAACAAAACATAATTAAATTTGCTTAAGGTCTCGTGGCGCTCATTAAAGGGCATTATTGTCCTCAAATAGCTTCTAGTTAAAACCAGAAGATTTATCAAATGATGAGTTTGTTTATTTAAGGTAGTTTTTTTGTCTTGCTTAAAACTTTATATTAGCTTAGGCATTATTTGGTCATGATCTTTCTTGCATACGAGGGACAATATGGTAGGTGAGTTCCATCCACCATATTTATGTAGAGAGTGGCACTACAGCCACCGAAAAAATATCCTAAGAAAATATCTTCCGATAGGTGTAATTCTCTAATCTTGTTTTTCATGTATTTTTTTAATCATCTTAAATATTTAAAAAGAATAAAAATCACAACATCGTTAAAAATCACTTCCTTAATTGTTAAGTAAAAAAAAGATATCAGGACCCATGTCGGGATCGAACTCTCAGTGACTATATCATTTTCCTTATGTAAATAGACCGTATTAGAGTTATATACCAACCACAACATTTTATTATTCTTACTCTTATTGTTATTGTTATTTTGAGCCAACACAAACTTTGTAACTGAATTTAGTTATATTTGTTAATAAGTCTGCAAATAATTAAATAAGATTACTCGACAAGCCAATCGGGAGTAGCACGATCAAACTCATATTCTACCTTATTCTTTTATTAAATAAACCTTTTTGTATATATAAATCCCAAACCGATTATTAAACGATATAACTCGTATAAACCCGAACCATACTTGTATAAATTTATATAAACAAAAATAGCTTTGTACTTGTTATTCATGTTAACTTTATAATGATAATATGTAATGTATTTAAAAATTAAAAAGGTAAGAGGAGATCATGTTCATAACTTCATACTATTATATATGTTGTTTAAATTCTTATGAAAAGTCAATGATATATATATATATAAACTATTTAGTTTAGTTATCAAAATTTGTCGATGACAAGAATAATAAAAATACAAGTCTCGTGCAGTTCATTTAAAAATAAAAGTGAAACCCGCTATAAAAAATATAAATCTTTTCATATCTTCAACTTTTTAAAAAAAACTTGGGATTTATTAGCACTAAACCTACACAGATCAGTTTCTATTTATTAGTAAGATGAATGCTGTATTAATAGTCAAGTAATGATGAAAGTTGCCGAAACATCCTTATTTATGAAAGTTGCTGTATTCATCCCTTTGACATTAATATCGAATCTAAAGTGAAAATAATAGCAAATTCATTTAAGGTTAATGATTTATATGAAAATTAGTTGAGAGGTTTTATCCCGTAAATTTTATTGAAAAAGAAAATTATTTAAGATCTTAATTATAACATTATCTGTTTAATGTGATACGAAAATATTTAAATTTTATAAAAAACTTGATAAATTAGGTTACACGCTAAAATGAAAGATGATCACTTGGTAGTTTCTATAAAGAAAATAAATTTTAAATGAAATTACAAAAATAATAATGAATGAATATTATTTCATGAAACATTATCGTTAAAAATCTGAAATTAATATTAAGTTGTGTTTTCAAAATTTTACTTTTACGTATATGTAATAAATTCTCGAGATCTAATTTTATATATAGTTATATATTTTTATAATTTTTTAATCTTTTTTTATTTTATATAAATACGTCACGCAGTAGAAAAATTGACCACTTAAAAATTTCACTATGAGCGTATAAAACACTTTTAAAATTAGTTATAAAAGTTTGTTTAACATGCAGCATTGTCTGAAGAACTTTTTAACAAATATGTCAATTTGGTATTTTCTTAAAAAGTGGAATTTCAGTTTTCTTAAGTTTTTTAAAATCACTTTTATAAATCTATTAAATATATCATGTTTTTCTTTAAAAGCTTTTAGCCTCCAAACTCAAATCCAAACATGCCCTTTAATGAAAATGATACTAAAGCTCTTAAACGAAAAATAATCGTGTCAGGGATAATTATGTCATTTTTATGGACATATTGACATGTAAATTTTAAAACAAGGTCTCGTAGAAGTCAAAATATATGATTATATGATGATAAATGTGGTACATCTTTTTTTTTTTGATACAGAGAATAAAGGGTTTCGAATTCAGATTTTTTATTTAGAGAACTGGATCATATCCTATCAAGCCATTATGTTTTTGGTAAATATGTCATATTTTACTTAAAAAGATAAAAATAGAATAGTAAAATGGTGTATATAATTTTTCATAATATATATATATATATATATATATATATATATATATAGGCGTGAATAAGTGTACACACCTTAATTAAATGATTACGTGCACTTCTAAAAATGAATTCCTTACTCCACCACTATGTTTAAAGATTCAAACCTCCCATGTCAAGTCTGGGACACTGACTACTTGAATTTACCCCTGGAAATTTTGTATTACAGGTTGTCATCAGGTCTCTTTTATGTAGAAGTTCTATTTAAAAAGCTAATAAATTATATTTGCAAGTCAGATCTTAACAAATTTAAGTGGATATTTAAAGAATAAGATGATATGAAATTTCTGTAAATAGTAGTAAAATAATTTGAATTAAGGTGTATTATTAAATTTTGAAAAATAAGAGAGAAAAAGTCAAATAAAATTATTATAAAATTAAAACATTATCATAATATAATTTTTTTTCCAAAATTTGAAAAAATTATATTAATTTTTGTATTTTATTTGGAAATTTATGAAATTTATAATGATTAGTTGAAAATGTTGAAAACTTGAAATTGAAAAATATTTGTATTTAAGTGATGCTTGAGAATAAAATTATTTGAAATTTTAAGATGAGATGAGATGGATTTACTAAGCAGGTCCTAAGATACGTTTTGGATAATGAGTTGAGATGAGATAAGTTGAGATGAAAGTTAAATAAAATATTGTTAGAATATTATTTTTTAATATTATTATTGTTTTAAAATTTAAAAAAGTTGAATTGTTTATTATATTTTATATAAAAGTTTAAAAAAATTGTAATAATAAGATGAAATGAAATGAAAGATTTCGACTGTTAGATCCGTAAAAAAATTATAAAAATTGATCTTATAAATTGATATAAATATACATATATATATATATATATATATATATATATATATATATATTCTAAATCTACTGTATAATTTTAAAAAATACTACAAATCTGTCGCTTTGTTAGATACTTTTTAGGATTAGAGTTCGGAATTGTCCCCGATGTTAAACTAAGCCGATGTTCTCACGATGAATTCCCCGAAGCTTGGAAAGGGCAGCAAAGGAAACCCAACCAAACTACGAGTACATCATGGTAAATATCAAACATTGTATAATATACGTTGTCCGACTCTCTCATTCATCCTTCACTCTCTCTCTCTCTCTCTCTCTCTCTCCAAAACTATTAAGTTCCTCTCTCCACACCATTAAACCACCCCCACCACCACCCTCCTCTCCATACAATGAGAAGAAGAGAGACATAAAAACAAAAGGTGGTAGATGCATGAGCCACAAACCCATTTACATAATCTCTCTTTCTCTCTCCTTGCACGCTCACCACCTTTCCTTCCTAAATCCTAAATCCCTTTGCCACTGATTTCTCACCAACCACCTCTTCGATTCTCCTCCGGCTCCCTCAACCGCCGCCTTCTTTGCCACTTCAGGTACAAACAATGCCTGCGGCTGCCTCTCTTCCTATTGGCTTTGGTTCTTGTTCTTACTTTTAGGTAGTCCATGCTTGACTTGTCTGCTGGTCTTTGGTCATGAGCGCATTCTGCGTTGACGTCCTTTACGGTAGTCAAGTTTTCTGTATTTCGTGTCGGCTCTCTGGGTTTCTTGATTTTTGTGTTTTGTTTCGTACAAACATCGTTTTGGACTTTGTATTGTATGTGGGTAATTGGGTTTGTCTTCGCTATTAACCCCTTCAAGAAAGGTGGTAGGTTGGTCGTGTTGACTTTGCTTCCCAGGACAGAGAATAGGAAATCCTACTAAGGAAGTCTTTTTGGTGTCTGCGTTGGTTTCTCTGGACTCTAATCCTATTTAGCATGACGGCTGTTTTGCGATTAATGTATGCAAACTTTAATCTATTACTTCTCGGTGGTTTTTTTTTCCTTTCAAAAACAGATTATTTGTGGGGTTTATGTTATGCCACCCTTCTACAAGTTTGCGATTGACATACCAATTTCATCAGCTTTAAAAGAAGATTGACTCGTTTCCATGGGAGATTTTGGTGTTCGCATTGGTTTGAATTCATTCTATTTGCATATAGATTGTATTCGTAGTCAGGATCAATCGCATTATTTCCCCTTAAATGCATATAAATCGAAGTCAAGCTTGGCTCTTAGTGAAATATCAAGAGGAAATTTGTTTGTTATTTTATCAATGTGTTCCTGATCTAGTGTGATTGATGAGATATATCCTGGGTGTTGGAAATTTCTAGCTGCCATAAATATTAATTTTCAGCCTATCCTTTGTAGCTTGTCAAGATGTATTTGCGTGGTGGTAGTTGATATTTGGGTTAACTTCAAGATGATTTGACCATGCGGTGATCTTTTATCCTCCTGATCATATATACTCGTTTCTCAGACATTTTCCTTAGTCTTTACTCATAATTTCTCAGAGTTTGGATAACGATACACCCATCAAATGTGTAACCGTTGCCTTACAAAATTTTCTTTTTTCCTTTTCCAGTTTTTTTTTTTTTTTTGCGCGCATGTGGAAAAGCCCATAGCAAGCAGTGGGTGTAGGCTGTGCCAACCCATAACCATAATCTTACTTGTCAAAGAAGAAATACTTCTTCCGGTTTTGATTCATTTAGATTCTTCTTGAGGCTATGTCGATGGTATTGAGCTTAACTTTGGAAGTAAGCAAATCATCAATGAACTGATACTGCTGGTATAGCAATTTGTGCTGATGTGGAGTTTCCATTTTATCGATGATCAGACATGAAACATAAATGAAATCATGAAGTTTTATAATATGCTGTCTGCTAATGGAAGTTATCCTTCAGACACGAGACATAAATGAAATCATAGATTTTTATAACAGGTTGTCGGCTAGTGGAAGTTATCCTTCAGTCGGACACTCTTTGTTTTAAAAAAAATAATAATAATAATATACACATAATAATAATAGAAGGATGCCTCTTGTTGCAAACTTCATAATGTTCTCCATGAGCAACAGCAGTTGTATTCAAATGACGCTGTTCTCTATATTTGTGTTGAGCATTCTGTATTTAGTTTCTTTTATTTTTCATCCTTACCGTATACAAGTGCTTAGAAGCTGTTATCATCTCTTTTGGAATAGTTTCAAATTGTGTATATAATGGGTTATTAATAGTTGTACTTATAAAAAAAAGTCTTTATTAATAGTTGTAATTTTTTACTTTGACTCTCTGTTATATGTGTACCTTCATTATAAGTGCTCTTGTTTTAGTGATCCAAGGAGCTAGGTGATAACCGTGATATGTGAGAGAAGTGACCAAGTAAAGCGGTGTACGTTAATTGAAAATTTTGAGTCAAAACATGGTGAGCTTACGAAGACGCAAGCTTCTGGCACTATGCGCTGGTAATTAATTTCTGAAATTGATACTTTGAAATTATTAAGTACTTCTGTCGAACTGACCCTATTGAACTCAGATTATTCGCACAGTTTTTTTATTAGTAGTTACCACCATTTTCTATCATGAGTTAAACATGAAGGCTCCAGCTCTATCTTCATGTTACTGATTCTAGATAATTTACATTCTGCTGAACTAGAATCTTTTCTTATTACCAAAATCAATGGGCCTCTGCAGGGAGAGGTTCTTTCATTGCTCCACTTCCTAGGTCTTTTAATGGAACTGCTGCTGCAAATCCCACCCATAATAACCATCAAGTCAGAGTGCATCCAGGGCCTTCAGTTGATGTAAACCAGCTATTGGGGGTAAGAATTATTACTCCTTATTCAACCATCAGCATCAGATATTGCATTGATGGTGTTGTTGCTTTGCCTATAGGTGCCTATCTTCATATTGTGCTCTGTAACTCATGCCATTTTTTCTGAAAAGTTTGTCTTAATAAGATATCTTAGAATTAACCTTTAGTTTCAACTTTCTATTCTTGGCACATAGCATATTCTGTCCAACTTTCTAGGAGATTTATATGGAAGAAATCTCCTAGATAAAATAATGAGAATCATGTGGTTATTCTCAAACTTAAAGTGGTAGCCAAGTTTTCATAATTATCCGGCAATGACATTGTACCTGAATGGGAACTGAGGGTCTTTTTTTTTTTTTTTTGAGAAAAGTAAGAAGTAAATAAATAAAAGAATAGGCAAAAGCCATGTTCAGTACAAAGAATGTCCTAGCTATGCAGGATCACTAGAAATAAGGAAATCATGTAAATCTTGGCCATTAAAATTAACGGCAATGGCCCAAATACAAAGGGTCTTTTTTATCATGAGGATTTATTTTTCATGAACCATGATTGGAAAGATTCCGATGGTATTGTTCATATTTACTCTTCTGTATTTTCATGAAGTGTATGATACTTTGAATTGGCTTCCTCTTTCAAGTCAGAGTTAAGGTAGTAAATTTTTCCAACTCAATTGGCAAGAAAAGCGAGACTCAGGATATGATAAATCCACCACAGACTCTTGGCAAGTCTATGAGGGGCTGACATTCTGTTTTTAGTGGAAAAAGTTACTCTAGGTAACATGTTTTGATAGGCTGGACTTAAAGATATTTAAGTGGTCAAGTCAAGTCTTAAAAGGTCTGGGATATTGATGCCCTTGATTCCTAGGTCTTTTGACCCAGAAGGTAAATAGCAGTATGCTTTTTTGATTATCTATAATTCTGAGTTGGAAGAACCAATGGTAGATTTGGAATGTTTGTTTTTTTTATTTACAGTACATTTGGAATGTTCATGTTCTTTTTTAGCAAGTACTGTAGGACAATGGAGGCAATTCATTTATTTTTTGATGAATAAGAAAATTTTATAGAGTCAAGTAACAAAGCAAAGCCACACAGGAAGTATACAAAAACTGAACCAATTACAAGTCAGAAGCTAGAAAAAGAAGCAAAAAAATCATCGACACTAGTTCCATTAAACACAATAGCTGAAGCCCCACTGAATAAGGTACTAAAGAAAAAATATTTAAGTTCATCCACCAAGTGTTCCTTATCTTCAAAGCATCGACTATTCCTCTCAACCCAAATACACCACACAAGGCATAAAGGGATCATATTTCAAACAGCAGCAATTTGCACATTTCCCCTTAAACCTCCCCAGCAAGCAAAAAGATCCACTACCCTCCTAGGCATCACCCAAGCCATTCCACTCCTATTGAACACTTCATACCATAACAACCTAGTCACTTCATAATGTAATAATAAATGACTGACCAATTCACCAGATTTCTTGCATGAGAAACATTAATCCAAAACAATTAATCCACGCTTTCCTGAGATGATCCAACGTCAAAATCCTTCCTAAAGAAGAAGACCAGCCAAAGAACACAACCTTTTGAAGACACCTTTCTCTTCCAAGGAAAAGAGTAAACCCCATTCCGCATGGACAACGTCTTATACCAAGAACGAACTGAAAACTTCTTGTTACCAGTGTGTGTCCAGACCATCTAATCCCTCACATCCTGTCCAAGCTGGGTAGCATACAATAAACTAAACAATTCAGAAACTGCCTCCATTTCCCAATCATTCACAACTCTAGAAAACAGAACATTCCAATGGCATGAGCCACTAGAACAATCCAAAATCTCAGCCACAGAAGCATTGGATTTTGAGAAATATGAAAGAGATCTGGAAATACAGCACAAAGAGCCCTACCACCACACCAAGGATCATGCCAAAAAAGAATTCTGGAGCCATCCTCAACCACGACGATAACATGTTTTACAAAAACATCCCAACCACTCCTAATATTTTTCCACACACCTACACCATAAGGACCTCTTAACTCATTAGAACTCCACAACCACCCCCCCCCCCCCCCCCCCCCCCCCCCAAAAAAAAAAAAAAAAAAAAAAAAAAAAACACTCCCATATTTACAATTAATCATAGATCTCCACAATGAATTGCAATCCTGATTAAACCTCCACAACCACTTCCCAAGTAGTGCTTTATTAAAGAAACTCAACTTTTGAAACCCCAACCCACCACACGACAAAGGAGTACAAATCGTATCCCAACTAACCAAATAAAACTTAGCTTCCTCCCCACAAAAAGTCTCAAAATAACTTCTCCAACTGATTTGCCACACCAATTGGAATGGGAAATAAAGGTAGAAAATATGCAGGAAGGTTAGGCAAAGTACTTTTGATAAGGGTGATTTTTCCCCCATTTGATAAATACAACCTCTTCCATCCTGCCTACCTTCTCTCTACCTTCTCCAACACCCCATTCCAAACTGTACTTGCCTTGAACATAGCCCCCAAAGGAAGCCCAAGGTATCTAATCGGCAAAGAGGAAACTTGACAACTCAGAATACTTGCCAACCTTCTCATATTTCTCACTTGGCCCACTGGTACCATCTCTAACTTTCCTAGATTTACTTTAGGGCCCGACAGAGCTTAAAAACAAAGCATAAGCGCTCGTAGAGTTTGCACATGGCCTGGATTCATATCACAAAACAACAGAGTATCATCTGCAAACAAAAGATGAGAAATTGTAACCAAGCTGTCTTGAGGCCCTCCCACCTTGAAACCTGACAATAAACCACCGCCAACTGCAGCCCCCAACATAGGACTAAGAGCATCCATCACGAAGACAAAAAGAAAGGGAGACAACGGGTCCCCTTGTCTCAAACCACAAGAACTATTAAAAAACCCCTCAGGAGAGCCATTCACTAAAATTGAGAAACAAGTAGTCGAAACACAATGTTTGATCCAACCACACCACCTCCCCCAAAAACGACATTTCCCTATAATAGAAAACAAAAAATTCCAATTGACATGATCATACGCCTTCTCAATGTCAAACGTACATAAAATACCCTGTTTACCCGATTCAATTTTACTATCCTGACATTCATTTGCAATTAGAATGGAATCCAAAATTTGCTTCCCTCTAACAAACGCATTCTGGGATTTTGAAACAATAATCTCCATGACATTACTCAATCGGCTGACCAAAACTTTAGAAATAATTTTATAGACCCCATTAACTAGACTAATGGGATGAAAATCCTTCACAAAAAAGCTCCCACCCTTTTTGGAATAAGTGCAATAAAAGTTGCATTTAGACTCTTTCAAACTTACCCTAAGAGAATAATTCCTGAATCACTTTAATGACATCCTCTCTCATAATGTCCCAACAATTTTGAAAGAAAGCCATGGTAAAACCATCCAGACCAAGAGCCTTATCTTTGACCATCCCTCTTGCCACAGTAAGAACTTCGTTCTCATCGAAAGGTCACTCAAGCCATTGAGCACTCAAAGGATCAATACTATCAAACTCTAAACCATCCAGTTTTGGCCTCCAATCGTGTTGCTACGTAAGGTGATTTTCATAGAAAAGGCAAATATGCTCCTTAATTTCAGTCTGATCAGAAAAAACAGCACCATCAACCTCAATCAATTCAATAGCATTGTTTATCTGACGAGAGTTTGCCACCCTGTGAAAAAACTTTGTACATTTATCCCCTTGTTTTAAACATAGGGCCCTTGATTTCTGCCTCCATGATTTCTCCTCCATCAGAATCACTTTCTCTAGTTCAGACCCAATAGACCTTTTCCTCAAAGTCTCATCCTCCAAAAGAATATGACCCTCAGCCCGACTCTCCAATCCCTGCAATTCCTCAATGAGAGACTCCTTTTGTCTATACACATTCACAAAGACTTGCTTATTCAATTCCTTCAAATCCTTCTTCAAAACCTTTAACTTACTAGCCAATATGAAACTAGGGGTACCACACAATTGGTAGGAAGTCCACTGTTGTTTTCACACCATATATTTGAAACCATCAGCCAACAGCGACATATTCTCAAACTTAAAATATCTACGACTTCCATGAATACCACCACAATCCAAGAGAATAGGGAAATGGTCCGAACAAATTCTAGACAAATGCTTCTGGTACACCTCTGGGAAGTGAGATTCCCACGAAGGAGATACCAAAAACCTGTCCAAACGAGACCAAGTCCTATTTTTGGACCACGTAAAGGCACCCCCCGCAAGAGGTAAGTCAACAAAATCAGCCTCGAAAATGAATTCAGAGAGCTCCCTCATTGCCGAGGTAAAACTAGAATCCGACAATTTCTTAATCGGAAAACGAGTGAAGTTGAAATACCCTCCAACACGCCAAGGCACATCCCACCAACTAATTAAACCAGCAAGCTCATTTCACAACAATCTTCTACTGCTGTCCACAGTAGGGCCATAAAATGTAAATACCAGCAAAAGTCCATTCAAAACCATCATCTACATTTCTAAAATGACAGACCTCCGAAAAATCCCCTATACATTCCTCCAAAATCTCCACTACTCTCCTATCCCATGAGGCAATCCATGATGAGCGGTCATAGTAGTGCACGACTCTTTTTGTATATGGAAAGGGAATTACAAAATGCGTATCCTAATCAGTCATTCCATGTTTTCTGTGGTACGTTTATTTGACATACAATATGTATATATCCCAACATATATCATTCTTGGTCAATGCCTTGCAGAACTCAGGGCATTAGATTGTATGCTTTATAGATACAATGGCTAACTAGTCAGCTGTTTTTTTTTTTTTTTGATAAGTAATAAGATATTCTATTGATGTAAAGATAGGCATAGCCCCTAACTAGTCAGCTGTTTGCATAATATATTATACTATTATATGCTTTAAACTTACCTTTTGAGCTATTCAATGTTTCCCAGAATAAATTAGGGCCTAAATCATCAAATGAATCTGGTTCAAGCTCATCAAAAGAGCAACCCATTCAACCAGAAGCAGGTTTGTTGTTTTAACGCTTATCTGCCTAAATATGCTTGAAGTCAGAGTGGACTTAAATTTGTTCATCCATCGCTTCCAAGATTGGATATATTTTGTGTGTTTTTTGTCAGTTTCTGTTTGATAATTTAGTAGATGGCCATAGACTCATAATTGTTGTATACCTTACAGAGACATGCACAAAACATGTTCTTTTTCTAATTTTAAAATAAGTTGCCTCTTGTATGCTGGGGAATATTTTCTAGAAGGACCTGAGACAAAATTAATAGAATTAAGGAACAAGGAACGTGAGAGTTCTCATAGAAGAAGATGACGAAATTGGCACTACAGTTTGAGTACCTTTATGTGAAACCTCCTCCCCTTCAAGTCTTCAAATACCCTTGGTCTATTAAAGACAGTTATATACTATCTTATATTGTATTTGGTGATTTTGGTGTTTGAACAATGCTTCTATCAGAAATTTAAAAAAGATCTAAACCCCCATATTTTTTTTCCTGGGCATCAGTACATACAACTCATCCAGAGTACAAACTATTCTATCAATCTTTCCTGAGTCATGTGTTCTTGTTCAATTTTCCCCTCAGTAAATCCTGGATAGTATATCCTTGTGAGCAAACTGGGTATCATCTGTAAACCTCTTTTGGCTTTTGCTTGCTTGCTCTTGCTGTGTTAGGCACCAATGTCCTCTATATATGCTTCAAGATTGAACTCCCATGTTTTGTGCTGTTGTTAAAGATCATGTAAAACCAACTCAACAACCCGATTTGGGGGACATGACCTCAAGAATGAGAATACCTGTACCTTCATGATATAAAGTTAGTTTGCAGTACATGTAAGTTAAAGTCTTCTACTTGGGCTTGGGCTTTTACCTATCCTTATGGTCAATAAAATCTTATTTACTGATCAAAAAAAGAGTCTTCTACATATAAAATATCATAAATGTTAACAAATTTAAAAAACTCTCTGAAACTAGTCCTTTCCTCTCAAGTCATAATTTTAATCTTCTACTGGTCTTACTGTAAATTGACATTTTTTTATGTAGTTATCTGTAGTTTTAACAGATATCCCTTATAAACGAAGTCAGTTCCATTAGATGAGTTGGTCATGAAATCATCCCAGCTGGAATCTGTTTGTTCTCTCCATATCAATTCTCCGGAACATGCTGAAGTGTTTTTCCTGAACTGATTCCTCTTAACTAAACTTGCAGTGAACTAATTTTTCTGAAACTACTACATAATGATATGTCGTAGTTCTGGAGATTCTACTACTTGGAGGGATGAAAACTGTTTAATTTGAAGAGCTAACATTGAGAAGTCATGCACTGAAAGATCCAATTTTGTACATGGCGCATGTGTGTGACTGAGTTTTTCAGCCACCTTGTGCGTCATAGTGTCTTATGAGATCTGATCTGTTTGCTTCTCTCTATGGTCTCATGGGAGCTGCTTCAATAGTTTTTATTTCCTTTAAATGATATCCTCTGTTTTGAGTGGAAGACAACACTATGTTGAGGACCCAATTTTATCATGTACTCCATATAAATTGAGTGCAAAGTGAGAATTTCGGGGCAGAGAAGTCAATGTCCAATTATATAGTTTGGTCATTAATGGCTTAAAAGACAGCAGGCATCATTTTGAAATTTTTGTATCTAGGTTTTTGGTATGGAAGAGTGTTTTAGCGGCTCCATATTCTTGATCTATGGGAGATTTGCCTGTTTTAATTGGTTCCCTTGATATCCTACTTTGTATACTTCGGATGTATGTGTCTTTCATCCTTCTGTTTTATACTTTTACTTGTATTTTAGTCTGTCATAAAAAAAAAACTTGTATTTTTTAGAATGGAATACACGCTACGACTCTCATGGAGAATGCATATCATTTTCTTTTAAAGTGTAAATGATAAAGATATTGGTTTAGATGTTTCTTATTTGATCTTTTGAGTGAAAAATATTGGTAGATTTTGGCTGCGTGGAAATTTGACTTTTGTTCCTGCCTGTTTTCCTATTCATAGGGCCACCAATAAAACGCAGAAAGCGACACAGGAGAAAGAATTTTCAAAACCAAGAACCATGTCTGATGAGAGGTGTCTATTTCAAAAATCTGAAATGGCAGGCAGCAATAAAAGTAGATAAGAAACAAATTCACCTCGGAACTGTTGGTTCACAAGAAGAGGCTGCTCGTTTGTATGATAGGTAGTACTTTGAACTTCACCTTCGTTTATATGAACAATCGTTATTTACAAAAACTTTTAGTGTTAGAAGTAACGATTATGCAAAACAAGATTTTTGGAACCAACTCCCTGTAACACCCCTTACTGATAAAATTAGTAACTGTACTTTGTTACTTTCCACAGCAGCAGGTAACAAGAGTTTTTTAAACTTTAGATATTTTTAAACAAGACAAAATTATTTATTGGACCTTGAGATGTCAAATGTAATAATTTGGATATATCAAAATTAAGAAGAAACATAATCTCATACAGTAATCTTAAACAAAATGCTGGTAGTTCATGTAATAAACACTCAATCTTCACTAGGTCAATGTTTCCTTGACTGACTCTGGCCTGCAGGTTCATTTTAATTTTGCCCTGATAATTTTAAAAGATAAAAACAAAAATAAGTCAATACTTAGTAAGTAGCACGCCTTAATGTAAAATGTGGTCAATTAGGTTTTATTTAAAATCATCTGTAATACGCTTTTCACATTCCAAGCACAACGTCAAACCTTTGTCTTTAAAATCTTAATGCCCCACAAACATTAACCCTTGTGTACCTAGGTTGTGCATCGGCCCCACTGCTTGTAGCCACAAGGGGAGCCACTTGTGGGATGAAAACATCCCAGTGGACCACACTTACTCAAATTTTTTTAGCGTAGCTCTCACATCCATCAATTTTCTCCGGGGTTGTCGCTTCATCATCATACAACCAAAATGAAATCCTTCGGAAACCTTTCATTCATTATTTTACTTCATTTTCATTCTTTCATTTCTCATAACTTTCATAACATGAACGTATTCATTAGATATTATATAGCACAAGCATCAAGTTAAAGCACATGCAAACTTGACTTTACAACATATCATAGAAGTTGCATAAAAAGGGCTCCCATGAAAGATCTGTATAATATATTACTTGAAAATTTCTGTTTGGGAATACAACTGTTCTCAGATACTCTCAGACTACTTCACTACTATTTACAAACTGTTCGCTATTGTTCTCACTTCATAGATCAGTTGAGATACTCTTAGGGCAGGTGGGCATGGGATGAGACACAAAATTCTTGTCTAATCTCATTTTATCTCATCTTATCTTATTCTCAAACATAATTCAAATATAAAATTTTCAAACTAATCATTACAACTTTTTTAAACAAAAAATAAAACAATTCCAACCTTTTCAAATCCCCAAACAAAAAAAATATTATAAAACTATATTCTTACAATATTTTAACTTTATAATAGTTTTATTTAACTTTTTTTCTCTCCTTTCCCAAAACCCAAAAAATACTCAACTCAAACTATCTCACTACTATTCACAAACTATGTGACTACTCTTCACAAAATTCTTATCTCATCTCACTCCCTAAACCAGCCCTTAGCATCCAAACAGAGCCTAATTTGAAGAAAAATGTTACGTTTGAACTAGAATATTAAGGGATTGATCATACTACTTAGTACTTACTTTGTTTTGATAGTCTTGAAATTCAACACTTTGCTAGCAACCTAAGGAAACATACCTGTTTATATTATTTATTGCATACACTTCTCCAATGTTTGAACCTCTCTACACATGCCTTTATACAGATCTGCATCCTTGCTTAATACTTGTGTTTTCTTTGGAAAGAGAATTTCTTTTCATGAATTATCACATAACCTCTGATATGATTGACTTGCTTAACATGTAATAGATGACTTTTTCTTATGCTGTTAGGCGTGCCAACACTAACCTTACTCAATTTCTTCCTATGGTTATTAAGTCCTCAAATAGGCCTTTCAAGTTTATGTTTTTAAGCCTAAAAGCTTGCTGTGTTCTTCCCTTCGATTCAAGCATGTGCACATTTAAGGGAGGGAGAGAGAGAGAGAGGGGGGTGGGGTGGTCTTAGGGTTCTATAATGCAACGATGCCCTATTCTAGGGCTTCATGGGCACTCTAAGGCCTCATGATAAAATCTGGTTTTAGGGCCCCATAGTTTTTTTTTTTTTTTTTGGGGGGGGGGGGGGGGGGGTTGTGTGCTTCTGACATGGCCTTATAGGCCTAGTGAAGTTCCCTTGGAAGGCCTAACAGCAGCCTTTAAGGGGGCCATCCTGTAGAATAATGCAGTGGTCAAGACACCTTTATTGAACTCTAACATGCACATTTGAACTTCCTTTCACAAGTTATGCTCAAACTCACAATCAACTATGTGTGTAAGATGTGATCATTCTTTTAAACAGATTTTTAAATCAAAATTTGCAAGGAACATGTTTTGTCGATTTGGATAACATTTTAATGAATATCAAACACATGGAAATTCAACTTCACTTGTAATGTGATTTCAAAACACATGGAAATTCAACTTCACTTGTAATATGATCATTAGGACTGGGCAATGGGGGCCCGCCCAGTCTTGGGTTTGGGGATGTAAAACAAATCTTTCTCTTGGTCGTGACACCGTCGTTCTCTGGTCACTAACTGTAGACGCACAGTGTCGTTCTCTGGTCGTGAACCAGATCCACAGTGCCGTGGGTCTCTGGTTGCAGTGCCGTTCTCTGTTCGGGAACCAGAGAACAACGCTGTGGATCTCTGTCGTCGCAAACTAGAGAACGCCGTTGTTCTCTAGTCACGAACCAGAGACCAATGTAGTCGTCGCTTTCTGGTCTCAAATCGTTTTTGTTCCATTTTTTGTTTGATTTTGGTTGGTTGTTTGGATTTCTGTTTATGTTTGGATTTGTTTTTGTTTTAATTTTGGTTGGTTGTTTGGGAATGGAGGAGTGGCCGGTTCCTGCCCTCCATCCTTCCACCCGTCTGATGGGGATGGATGGCTTTTCTGTAAGGCTGGCACGGGGGGAGGGATGGCATTACGCAACCCAGTCCAAGCAGGGCTGGGGGGCGGAGAGGGCTGCCTTCCACCCGTATAGGGCGGGTAGCAGGCCTACTGATCATGTTTCATTCATTTGCTCATAGATATGACACTACATAACACTTTGAAACTTAAGAGAGGCTAACCTAGTAAAATGTTGCTGTGTATGAGGGATGAAATTGTGTGGCAGGATCTGTCCACTTAAATTTCTTGTACAGGAACCAAATTCTTCTACTTGCTGGCCTTATAATTTAATTTTCCATCACATAGGTTGGTTAATGACTGATAAGATAACTAGCAGGAAGGGATTTTGAATTCTTTTTAAATAATTAGTAAAATCTTATTAAAAAGCGCAAAGTGGCGCAACCCAAGTACACAGAAAGTATACAAAAAGGAAATACCCCACTAACTAGAAGAAGAAAAAGATCAAAATAACTAGAGATTGTATAATGATTTGCAGCCTCTGGCTATTCTCTTGAGGCTCGGTAAGGGGCTGTTGGACTGTCAAATGCAAGGAGAAATTTAAGGACCACATTGAGTTATGGCTGACAGGTACACTGCAGGCTGTTTTAAGTAAAAATTGATGAAATACCCTTTCTCCTTACATAGGCATGGCAGCAGTGAGGGAAGATAGGAATTACAAACTAGAGCTTGCATGATGTTTTTTAATCTGGACAGAATTTGAAGAATGGCTTCATATTTTCTGGATGGTTTTGAAGTCAAGTTGCTGGAGAAATCATTGAGTTTCTTACCTTAATGGTGCAACAGATCTGGAGAAGACCTCTAATCAGTTTTTTTTTTCTTGTTTTGGAATTAGGGTTCTTGAAACAAAAGGTGTGGCAGCCTTTGGCAGCACCCTCAAGTGAGCTTTGGTTTGATCTTTTGGGAAAACTTGAAGAGAATAGGTTGCACTAGGTGGTGGCAACCTGTCAGAAATTTTCTGATGATTTTCCAGGGAAAATAATGTGCTACATTGGAGGTGTAAAATTTAATAAAAAGATCCAACCTCGAAAGGCCTTCTTCTAAACTATATTCACCCCCATTTTATCCTCGTAGTTTCAACTAAATTTGAATGAGTACAGGAGATTGAGAAATAAGAAATCAAATCCACTCGCCAATTGTACACTAGTGAAGGACATGCTCCATTATGGATTGCCATTTGTAACTTGGTGAATTTCATCCATTGATGGTTCCTTGTGGCAGGAGATTCTGAATAATTTTGGCTAAACTTCCTTCAGGGCTTCATATTCGCACCACACATCATGTCAAAACCTGATTTTGGACCTGTCTCCCACCTAAATTTGATGGGCCTAGAAAAATCTTCCCACCCTTGGAGAATGTTTTTCCATGCCCCTACTCCGACTGGTCCTTTGACTGTGTTACATGTAACACCCACTTTCGTTAGGTTAGGAGCGTTACGTACTTTTGTAACTGTTCTCGGTAAAGAGACCCAACGTAACAAAAATACCTAATTTATCGAAAACAAATTCCCAAAGAATAACAAAAATATAGTCTCATAGTGAGAAAATTTAAAACTGATCTGTTAATGAAAAAAAAGACACTTATTGACTAAGTCTGAAAATCCCTTAACACATGATCTATGCCTGGCCATCAGCTCGTCAACGCTATCTTCTTTACCTAGACATTTTAAAAACATAAAAAAAACAACCAACCAACCAACCAAAATGAGTCAAATAGTCAATAAGTAGTACATTGTACAGTAAACATGATATAAATAGGGTTTTCTTGAAGTATACTAATACATGTTACATAAACATGTAACATGTATAATGCATAACTCATTAAACTTATCTTTCCCTTTCTTTAATGGACAACACACCTTAACCCCTATGTGCAGGGTTGTGCATGGGTTCCACTACCTGTGCCCATAAGGGGAACTGCTTAATGTATCATAACATATTATGGTGGACCACGCTTAGGTCTGTGGCTTGCACATCCACTCATAACTGTATTGGTACATGCATCTCTTATGGTCATTCTTAAAGCTTCTTTCATAACTTGTCTTCTATCTTTTTACCATGATGCATGTAGAACTCATAACTACATGCATCATAAATGAAAGCATATCATGATGCATGTAAAACATTTAAAAACATGACATTAAAACTCACTTTCATCATATCATAACTTGGTACGTAAAAAGGAGCTTTCAATAAAAGACCGTACACACATAATACTTTAAAAACATTGTTTACCATACATGTAAGGGTATGATTATGCTACTTACCTCTTTGCTTCTATCGATAACTAACGCGTTCACCTACTTGAAGTTGCTGGAAAAGGGTTGAACTTCATACGGTGAGGCTGGTTCTTTTTTCAATCTCCTGAAATTGTAGCAGTTATCTAGGGTTAGGGATTGGTTTTCTTGAAGAGCATCACATGGGATTGCTATAAAAACTTTCCAGACTCACAGCAGCCTCCGTTTTTTTCTAGTTTTCAGGCCATTCAGTCCTTTTAATCAGACCTGAAAAACCTACTAATAGGGCTGTACGAATTTAACTCTGTTTTGAAAAGGTGTTCTAGGAATCCTAATGGCTAGGAGTTCTAGGGTAAATATGTCGCTATTCTTTGGACCCATTTAGGAATTAGGAGTCATAAATGGGGCTGTTTTCTAATCATCACGAATCTAACAGCCAAAAATAATTGGCTTTGGCTAGAAAATACTTGGGCTTATCCATCTATATATAGGCCTAATGGGCCAAACCTACTCCATTTTGAATCTAGGTCCATAATTTCATATCCAATACTTTCTCCTCAATACTAGATCCTCAAATAATAAAGCCTAAAAAAACTGGGCGCGTGGTCCAAACTTATGTCTGGATGTTACATTAGAACACCAACTGTCCCACATTCTCCCATACTTGACTTCCCCTGCCAATCACCGTTTGGTCTACTAGGTGACATTTGAGTGTCCCTCTGATAACTTTTCAATATGCTTTGTTGCACCTATTGAGACAGGGAAGTGAGACAAAAATAAGTTAGAAAGGGTGCTCTTGATGTTATGATCTGACCTCCTTTTGACAAATAAAGATGCTTCCAGCAAGCCAGTCGCCTTTCCATTTTCTCAATTATATTTTCCAATAATGACTTTGCCTTCAATGCTTTATACAATTGAATATTTGGTTTACCTAGATTTTTTTTTTTTTTTTAAATAATTTCTGTGTCTTTCTCCTCTTCTTATATCTTATCAAGGTCTTGACTACCATTGTTGAGTGGATGGATATGTTGGTGAATTTAAGAAAACTGTACAGGATTTCGTTCCATGAGAACTTTACTTGTGGAAGGTTTAATTGTCAAATAGATTATCACCTAGGTTTCCTATTGTTTCTGATAAATGCCTTATCAGCCATAAGACTGCAGGGCTGAAATTGTTTTATTTGCAACATTTGAAGCCAAGATGTTGAGTACCAACAATTGAGTGGATCAGAGAGAATTGATCCAGCAAGATTGCTGCTAAAATGTTAGGAGATCTAGAACAGGTGACGTTCATAGGGATGGGTGTAATACAAAGATGTACTGGTATGGGAAGATTTGGGTTGGGTGGTAGGCGCCAATGAGAATACTATCTCAATTATTCTTTTACCTGACCGTTTACTTCAGGGCCCCGTGGGATTAGTCGAGGTGCGGCAAGCTGGGTTGGACACCCACGGATATTAAAAAAAAAGGAATACTATCTCAATTATGAGGTGTTAATTGTAGGTATAAAAAAAAAAAAATTATGAAGTGTTAATTGTTTATTTATCATGGTGGTGCTATTCTTTTAGACTTTCTGGGCTTTCTCATGGTTGGCCATTTATTGTATAATATATTCTTGTATGCCAAATTGGAGAAGGAAATCATTAGGCTGAAGAGGAATAAAGTAAACCTATTTAGTTACTGATGGTTTCTGGGCATTATGTTCCAAACTTAGCCCAAGTATGTTTAAACTAAATAATCCCTTTGTTTATTTCCAGGGCTGCTTTCATGTGTGGGAGGGAACCCAACTTTGAGCTTTCTGAGGAGAAGCAAGAACTTAGGAAATTCAAGTGGGAAGAGTTCTTGGCCATTACTCGTCAAGCAATTACTAGTAAAAGTAATCTTTCTGGCGAGACTTTTGTAATAATTATGTTCAGGTTCATGTTCCTTGGATCTTTAATTGCTTTCTTTCAAATAATTCAGAACATAAGAGAAGGCTTGGAACAGGGTCTCAGAGGAGATCCGAGTCCCCGATGGAGAACAGTGAATGGGATGCCAAGCAAGAAGTCAATAGCCTTTCAGCTTCAGAAGATGTGGAGCCTGACATATCTGCCTCTTGAAAACTATGAAAGAGACTAGGCTGATATTCTGGTTCTAACAGTGAAGTTGTAGCTGATAGGGCTCCATTTTTGGTGTGTGAAGCCCTCGTATAGGGTAATAATGGTATATTTCATTGTCTCCTCTTAAGAAAATCCTTGTGACTTCTACACAATAAATAGTAGTTCAATACTGGATGTAGAGTAGTTATTTATCACCATCGTCTTTGATCCACTGAACTCGATCACAGCTATTATTCTTTCTTTTTCCCTCCCATAGCTGAAGCTTAAACTACTTCCAAGCTCATGTACTGAAATCTTTGATTGTAAATAGTTTGAGCTTTGAGTTTTCCAGTTTGCTGATTATTAACTATTTACTATTGGTAGATCGAAGTGGGCTGAGGTGAATGTTCCATCTGACTCATGCATAGAAATGCAGAGGAAACACCTTGAAATTTCATAATGTGATGTATTGGGAATTGATACATGTACAAGTCTTTTACAATTATGATGGTAATGCAGAATTTGAAGCTCAAATTTAAAAAGTTTTACAAATACCATCATTTTAAAAATAAAAAATAATTTGAGTCCATTGAAGTAGAAAATCGACTAGAGAATTGTATGGATTGGTGGAATGACTATGAAAAAAGAATTGTATGAATTGACGCGTAGTAGACAAATGCCGGATTCTTTTTCAAAAGATTTAAGCTAAGCATTATTTTTTATTATTTAATTGTTTTCATTGATCTTTAATATCACCGCTATATACAACAATTTTATTTTTATTTTTATGGGTTGTATCATGTATGTTTGAGGTTTTTTTGCTTATATACTCATCATAAAATTTATTAAAGATGGCATATCAACATTTTTGTATACATTGATGACATTGGATTGTTAAAATACAAGAAATACTTAAAAATGTGTGTATAACTTTGCTTTTTATTTATTTACTTAATTCAATAGAATGATCTTCTCTATTCTCACGTTAGAAAATGAAGGCATTTTTTTCATAGCATGAAAATTATATAATTCTAATTTTCGTTTTACTAATTTACCCAAAATTTTTGGGTAAGTAGTTTTTGTTGTCAAGTGATTACGTGAAAGTACATTATATTTTTTGTCCTTGAAAGTACTAAACCAATCTTGAACAACTAAACCTTTCACAAAATATTAAAAAAAAAAAAAAACTTGAAGAACTAAAATATAGATGTAGAATTAAGTCTAGTTTTTCATTTATTCCTATTTATAAGTTTAAGGTGCGGTTTAGACAGTTAATTAAGATGAGATGAGTTAAGATGAAAGTTGAATAAAATATTATTTTTTAATATTATTATTATTTTAGAATTTGAAAAAATTGAATTATTTATTATATTTTGTATAGAAATTTAGAAAAATTATAATAATAAGATGAGATAAAATAAAATATTTTCACTATCCAAACAGGACCTTATACTTTTATACAAGTTATATAATAATATATCATAATTATGCATTAAAAAAATGAATAGTTTAATGAATTAAGAAGTAGTCAAATAAATAAATTGAGACAAAATTCATATTTGAAAAAAAGGTCAAACCATTTATCGCGTGGACTTGTTTCTCTATGGCATTAAATTAAGGTTGTATTTGGATAGTAAAGTAATTTTAGATACCGAATAGTAATTAAAAGTTATTGAATAATAAAAAATAATAATACAAAATAATAAAATAATAAAAAATAAAATAATACCAACAAAATCAGCCCTAAACTTATACCCCCAAACTTACACCCATCACCAGTAACCAACATCGCTGATCCGGTGCCAAAGGCCTGTGGCCTGACATGCGTCCGGAGTTCGTAACCTCCCCAAATGTATTTTAAGAAAAAAAGACAACGCTGATCCGTTAGAGCGAATAGTCTCTCTGTAAATCAGTACGACCATGCGTTTGGATGAGTTGCAGCGCCGCTACGTCGACTGCTTCCATTGACGAAATCATTGCACACCTTCGTCTTCCTCGAGTATATCAATCAGTGAACAAATCAGTATTTTAGTTTTGTTTTTCGTTCAAAAGGAAAAGAAAAGAAAAGAAGTGTAGAGACAGAAAAAATGACTACAGGGGAGTCAAAACCCCAGGAAGGAGAGGCTCCATCATTGTTATCATCTTCGTCTTCGTTCTCTGATAGCTGGAAGGAGCGCATCTTCATCCCTACTCTCGTAGCAGGTCTTATTTTGTGTCGTTCAGTTTGATTGCCAATAAATCAGAGGATAACATAGGAAACAAGAAAATTCACTATCTATAAATTTTATGCTGTCTTTTCGTTCAAACTTAGAGGAACCCATTATTTCTAAACGAATTTATTGTATTGGGTGCAATTAGTTATAGGTAATTAGGCTCAGTGATGGGGATTTATATAGTTCTGAATTTGAAAGATTTTCTTTGGGGTTTTGGGCAGGGATTCTTGGTGGAGGAGCTGGGTTGATGTCGAGACATAGGAAAGTTCACGGTCTCGCAAAAATTTCTTCTACTTATGCTACCAATCTCGCCATTGTCACCGGTTGCTATTGCGGTAATTTATTTTCAGTTTTATATTTATATTCAGTCTCCGATTTATAGAACTTTCAATGATGTGATTATGTTGGCTTATTTTTTATTACTTAGTTTTTATTTATTCATGCGAGGATGCTTTTATTTTCATATAGACATATTGAATGTAACTACTGCAAGAAAAAAAAAAACCCAAAGAACAGGTTTTTCTTTATTTTCCCATGCTTCAATGAAAATCGAAGCATTTTTTTTTTTTATATGCGGAGAGCTGCATCTTAAGGAATCTTTGGTGGTTCCTTGGATTCATGCATTTATCCCAGTAATCATCGAGTTTCCCTGAATTATGTGTATTAAAAAAAAAATTCTCAAGAAAATGCAAGGCTACCAGCAACATGCTTTGCCTGCCAAAAAGGGTTTTCTGTTTGATGGCAATAGAAATTGATTGAAGGATTTCGGTATTGTTTTGAATTCATTCGCTTACTGATTTGACAGGAGCCCGTGAATTTGTGAGATCAACCCGTAAAACAGGACTTGATGATCTACTGAACTCTGCAATTGCGGGCTTCGGCACTGGTGCTCTGCTAGGGCGTCTTCAAGGTTGAATTTCACAAATTTCTTCCCTTTCCCCCACCCCAAAAAGAAAAATAATGCTTGCATGTGCTCTTGAGTGTGTGCGCGCAGAATGTTCTTTGTCAAAACTACTTTGGGAACAATAATCTGCAACAATTCAGGTTGCTTAGGCATCTACTCTCACATAACTGCACTGTGTAATGTGCATTACATAATTAATTTGCTTTCCAATATCAAAATTTCTAATTGTATTCTCCGTAATCTGAAAGTGGTCAAGATAGCTGAACCTGATGATGAAGTTTAAGTAGTTGTGTAGATGGAACGGGAAAATCCCCTAATTCTGAAAATCTTAGAACTGAGCCAGAACATCATCAATGTTATTGAGGAGTACAGCAGTTGCTTGTCCTATAAAACATTGCTCAATGGTGTACATTTGTTTAATTACTCGTGTTCTTGGAGAGGGTGGGGGCAGAGGGAAATGATGGACAACACAATATAGAACAGCTCTGTGCAAGTCCATTGAACTTGGTGTACTCAAGAAATAGGATGCTTTTAATTTTAGCGTCTTACCCTTTACACCCAATTTTGCATTGATCTTCCACTTCCAACTCATTACTAATTTGGTTTCTTCTTTGGCATGTTAGGAGGTCAACTTGGTGCTATCCGTTACTCAATCATCTTTGCTATTGTGGGGACAACAGCGGATTTTGCAGCATACAGAGTAAAGCCTCACCTGAGGAGTTACACTGAATCTTTATTTGGGAATAACGAGAATTCACAGAAGGATGGATGGTTGAAATTGCCGGAGTGGTCTCCCATACAAGTGCTTGACGAGGAAGCTATTGCTGCAAAACAAGCCCGGGAAGAGGAGCTGTATGCACAAAGGGTACTTGGCAAACTAAGCAACGAGAAATCTTGAGAACATCTTTTGTCGTCGAGTTCCTATGTTTGTTATTCATTTTCCAGCTGATGAAAGGGATTCAATAAACAATTTT
The DNA here is from genome assembly GCA_011037825.1 of Carya cathayensis. Classification (NCBI taxonomy): domain Eukaryota; kingdom Viridiplantae; phylum Streptophyta; class Magnoliopsida; order Fagales; family Juglandaceae; genus Carya; species Carya cathayensis. The sequence goes on from QGSO01000600.1 coordinate 290,181, forward strand.
GACAATATTGAGTTGTTTGTCTTAGAAGTTTCTGCTTTCAATTGATGAATTTGCTGCTTGTCCTACAAGATTACCAGTAATCTTCTTGGAATGGGAGAACTTATCAGATGTATAATTCATAAAACTTCCTGGCAATTATTTCTGATGGTGAAGTTGTGCTTTTGCAGCTATTTGTACCCAGTTCTCATGCAAATCTCTGAGGCAATTCATTAGTTTGGCAATTTGATTTGCAGGGAACTGCTAAAAAGAATTACGAAAGCATGATCATGTAATCTATCATCTACTCCCAATAAAATATTGTATTCAGTCTAATTGTTTATAATTTATTGGTATCTAAATTATGTGTAACAGTATAAATTGAAAGCATGATGGTTAGACTTTGGTGTCTTCTTATCAATTCACGGGCACTCCTAACTTCATTCTTGCTGGTAAGCTCAAGGCCTTGAAGTATGTTTTAAAGAAGTACTGGAATGTGAAAGTCTTTGGGAATGTTGACAGTCTGAAGAATTTCCTTGTAGAGGAGCTACAGAACTTGGAGGGGAGAGAGGTGAATGGAGTTCTATATGAGAAGGCTTTGTTGAGGAAATGTTCATTGGTACCTGAACTTGAGATGGTGTTGTTGATGGAGGAGATTTCTTGGCGGCAAAAATTTAGGGGCTTTGGTTGAAAGAAGAGGATAAATGCATGAAACTTTTTCATGAAGTGGATAATTCATGTCGTTCGCAATAATGTTATTAAGATGCTTCATTCAGATAATCATGTGCTCTTTTCTCCTTTTGAGATCAAGAACCATATAGTATTACTATGAGAATCTTCTCACTTAACTAGCTACTTGGAGGCCAGGTTTGGCTTTTGAGTCTCTTGATCCTCATAGTGTGAGATGGTTGGAAGAACCCTTTGAAGAAGATGAATTCATGTGATTAGTGGAATGACAAAAGACAAAGCTCCTAAACTAATGGTTTTTCTATGGCATTTGTTTTAGATGTGTTTCGCACACATTTCTTCTACTCTGCTAACCTGCAACCAGAGTAAGGAAATTGGCTCAAATTTGGGCAGGGAAGGCCTCCGATGCCTAAGTAAGTAGAGTTTTATTGTGTGCCAGTGGTCTATCATCTTGAATTTGTTGGGTGCATGCCTTGATTAGTATTTATAATGGGCTTGTTGTCTTAACTTGGTAACTCCCTCTTTTGGGTTTGGTTCTTCCCCCCTTTCTTGATGTGTGGCCTATCAGCATTTAAGTTTCCCTTGAATTGCTCCTCCATGAGATGGGTACCGTTTGGCATACGTTACTACCATGCATTGTTTGTCCTATTGTTAATGCGGTATTAATTTTGAAGGCCTACACGTACGCCCTTGGTTTCCTTAACTGGCAAGTCCTTTTTATCTACAGCTTCCGTTATTTGAATAGGCCCCAAGTCCAACAACACTCCTTACTATATAGGACTCATTTGCAGGGTTTGCAAAGGGAAGGGCCCAACATCATTTTTCCAAGCTTGTTGGGATATTATGAAAGATGATGTGATGAGTGTCTTTCATGAGTTCCACTCTTTCAAAAAGTTTGAAAAATGCCTTAATGCGACTTTTATTGCTCTCTTTCCAAAGAAACATAGGGCTTCGGAGGTAAAGGATTTATGCACTATTAGTCTTGTTGTAAGTGAGGTTTACAAGATTATCTAGAAAGTTCTTGCTAACTACATGAGTACAATTATAGAAAAAATTATTTTTAAGTCTCAAAATGCCCTTGTTCAAGAGAGACAAATATTTCATTCAGTTCTCATTATCAATGAATGCTTGGATAATAGAATGAGAGAGGGAGGCTTATTGTGCCAGCTTAACATGGAAGAGGCGTATGATCATGTGAATTGGAATTTCCTCTTTTATATGCTTGGGAGATGTGGTTTTGGGAAGATGTGGTGTTTGTGGACTCAACATTGCATCTCAATCGCTTGATTCTCGATGTTAATAATGGCTTCCCTGCTGATTTTTTTTTTAATAGCTCTTGTGGCTTGAGGCAATGGGATCCATTATCCCTATTTCTCTTTGTTTATGGAGGAGCTTGGTTTGGATGGTGGAGGCAGCCGTTTGGGGAGGTTTTCTCTTCGGTTCTACCATAATTTCTCATCTTCTTTTCGCAGATGGTACTTTTCTTTCTTGCGACACAAATCATGGTCAAATTCAAGCAAGGCCCTAATGTTATGATTTGAAGCTGTGTTGGGTCTCAATGTGAACTTTGAAAAGTTGGAAATGGTTCCAGTGGATGTGGTGCACAATATTAATAGTCTGGAGAGTCTTTTGGGTTGTAATGTTGTTTCCTTACCTATGAAATAATTGGGTCTTCCGTTGGGGCGACATATATGGCTAAAGTCAATTGGGATGATGTTGTTGAGAAAATTGAGAAAATGTTGGTTGGGTAAAAACAGATGGGTAGAATTACTTTAAAGCACTCTCTCCAACCTTCCCACTTATTTTTTTTTCCATGTTTCCTTTGCCTATAGGGATGACTAATAGGATTAAAAAATTATTTCGGACTTTTTGTGGGGGTGGAATGGGAGAGGAAGCTAAGTTTCACTTAGTTAGTTGGAACAAAGTTGGCTCTCCAATTTCTTATGGAGATTTGGGGGTTCATAACTTGACAATATTCAATAAAGCTCTCTTGGGAAAATGTTTATGGATGTCTTAATTGGAGGGGGAATTGCTTTGAAATAAGGTTATTGATTATAGATATGGAGGCCTTTTTTTGGAAGTGTTTTGCCACTCAAATTAGTTTTGCAATTGGCGAAGGCTTTTGAATCAAATTTTTGCATGATATTTGATGTGGTATTCGCGTTCTTAATGGGGTGTTTCTAGCCCTTTATAGCATTCTTATTGATCAGATGCCTCTATGTTGGATTTGCTAGTCTTTTTCAAGGTCCTTACTAGTGGGATGTTTGTTTTATTAGAGTTGTTCACGATTGGGAGATTAATGAAGTTTTTGAATTTTTAAGCATTTTATATTCTACAAGGCTGGGTAGCAACAATGAGGATAGGATGTAGTGGACGCCCAAAGGGAGCAAAATGTTTACAATTCGATCTTATTACAACCTGTTGGCATCACATAGTTTTAAATCTTTCCCATGGAAGTGTATTTGGAGGTCTAACGTTCCTTCCAAAGTAGCTTCTTCATATGGACTGCCTCTCTTGAGAAACTCTTGAATATAAGCAATTTGAGGAAGCATGGTGCCAGTAATTTAGATTGATGCTACATGTGTAAGAAGTATGGCATCACATAGTTTTAAATATGTAGCTCAATATAAAAAGAAGTCCCAAACTTAGGTGCATTTATTCCCTACATGATATGTAGAGGTTAACTCATCAGGCAACCAGAGGTTCCCCCCACCCATGACAAGTAGATGAAAAACATGCCTACCAAGCAACTCTAACAAGAGATACTGCCTTTGTTCCACTATTGTTACTAGTCATAGACCATACTTGAAAATTGTCAATTGAAAATGGAAATTCTCCCTCACCACAACATCATGATTCAACTTTGTAGGGTTTCAGGGGAAGGGCGGGGGTAGATAGCCAAGGCTCTATCCTTTTTTGCTTAGTTGATATCACTTCCCATGAATTCTTGTGGTCTCTGTACATCTTATTTGTTGCAAAGATCCACTCAAGATTGCTCAAGACTTCCTACTTGTGGACCCTTTGGTTTCTTAGGAGCCATGTCATGTTGATGGAAGTCTCTCTCACACTCAAGTGTTTACGGTCGCGTTGGGTGGATGAACCTAGTGTTACCTCAAGGCAACACCAAGATCTGAATGGTTGAATGATGAAAATCAAGACTAACTCAGGTTAGCACTCAATTCTCGGAAACAAGTGTTTAAAATTTTATTCAAAATAGTCCAATAATGGAATACAATGCAAAACCGAAAATAAGTACTAGGGTTCGGGTAGCCCTCCCCCACCGACCACAATCCCGAGACAAATTAAACCCCTAAAATTAAGGAGATCAAACCCAACAACTTCTAAGATTAAGGAAACAAATATACTAATTAAAAAATCGATAAAATCCTTAATTTAAAAAGAAACAACTCGGTCAACTTCCTCCAATCCGCCTCATCCCCTAAAATCAAGGGATTTGCCGTCCAACAAGATCTCATCTAATTGTCATGCAGTTGGTCCTTCATGGCCGTGCCTTGTGCGTCTTGGGCTCCACCATCCGAACCATGCAAGTAGCCTAAAGCCACCCTCCTAACCTTGGCATGCCTAGCCCTCCTAGTGGCATTGCGAATGGCCCTTCTTGCATTTCCATCAATCCTCTCCCCTTCAAGAACAACCTTATCCTCAAGGTCAAGCTCTGGAAATTGCTCCTTGAGAACTCAAACACTCTCCTATGTAGCATCCTCATTCGGAAGTCCCCTCCATTGAACCATGGCTTCGGTTCTCACTTGATCGCCCTTCCTCACATGCCTATACTCCAATATCTTCTTGGGTTTAATTGCCATTCATTCCTCATCGTCCGCCATGGGCAATTCATTTACCATTTTGGTTGGATCTCTAACCATCCTCCTTAGCCATGAGACATGAAAAATAGGATGAATATTTAGCCCAGGTGGTCCAGCTTGTAAGCAAGTTGTTTGCACTTTTCCAACACTTGGTATGGGCCAAAATATTTAGCCCTCAACTTGCTCAACGTTGCCTTGGATAGTGCTTTATGCTCCCTTGGTAAGTACTTGAGAAATACCCATTCTCCCGGTTGAAAGGACTCCATGCTCATTACCTTGTCAAAGTGCTTCTTCATTTGGTCTTGAGCACGTCCCGAATTCTTTTTTAGTTCTTTCAAGACCTCATCCCTCTCTTTAAGCTCAATATCCACCAACTCATTGGGTAAACTCCCAACTTCATAGGCTACAAGCACCTGTGGTGGCTTTCCATAGAGAGCTTCAAATAGTGTCATCTTGATTGACTGGTGGTACGAGGTGTTGTACCAAAATTCAGCCCAAGCCAAATGCTCATCTCACTTCTTCGGATATTGGTGCATAAAGCACCTAAGGTATTTCTCAAGAGTCCAGTTGGTCATCTCTGTTTGGCCATCGATTTGAGGGTGATAGGTTGAACTTTGTGCCAATTCCATTCCATGTATCTTGAAGTACTCCGTCCAAAAATTACTCATGAACACTCGGTCTCTATCCGTCACAATGCTCCTCGGCATACCATGGAACTTCATCACATGATCCACATAAAGTTTAGCAATAGTCTTGGCCATGTATGGATGCACCATTGCAATGAAGAGTGCATACCTAGTCAAGCGGTCTACCACCACAAGCACCCCATCACATCCATTGGAAAGCGGCAATCTCTCCACAAAATCCATGATGGCATCCTCCTTAGTGTGACTAAGGATCGGTAAAGGTTGCATCAACCCCTTGGCTTGCTACTTTCACTCTTAACCTTTTGGCAAGTGTCACACCTCCTAACATACTCCATCACATCCAGTGGCAGAGCCAATAATTTCCTCTAGGGGGGCCAAACAAAGCTAGAACAATATATATAAAATATTTTTTTTTGTTCTACTTTTATATAATTTTTTTTTACGATATATAATAATCTAATAGGAAGATTTATAATAAAAATAAAATACATTTAATAAAACTTATGTATTAAAAAATTATTTGATATGTCAATAACAATATATCATTAAAATAATATAAAGATATCCATACAAATATATTAAACAAAAGAAATATATAATGTCTAAAATTGTAACTTGCGTTCTTTTAACAAACAAAATTATCAAGTATTGAATCTGAATTAAAATTCTTAACTATTTCTCTTTCAATATGGGCAACTAAATTATTTGCTAAGAATCATTTTCAATCTTGTTGCGAAGCCTTGTTTTAACAATTTTCATAGCTGAAAATGCTCATTCATTGATTACTGTAGGCACTGGAAGAGTCAAAATTAGACGAACTAATCTATCAAAAAAATAGTATGTTTTTTATTTCTCTATCTCTACCAATTTTTGACATAAATCTGCAATGAATCTCAAATCTTGAAACATCGGATTGCTAAACATATCAACTTCAAAATGCTTCAATTGATACCTTAAATTGATTTTCTCACTCTCAGAAAAATCAAGAGGATAATACTTTTCCACAAGACAACATATATCATCAATATTAAAGGATTTATACCCATCCTTTGGATCCAAAGCTGAGCTAAGGGTTAAAAGTTTTGTTATTCCTTCACCAAACCTATTGTCAAGCTCTTGCATTTGAAAATCTATAGTAGCATTAAATATTTCAAAATGATAACGATGCTCTATTGTAATGTGATCTCGTTGATGATGACCACGACCTTGTACATAACGAGAGCTCAATTCTAGAATGTCAATATCAAATTTCTTGGAAAAGGAGACAACATTCTCAAGCAGATTTTCCCAATCTTCATTTCTCAACTTTTGAATAAGTTCTTTTGTAGTAGAAACCATATTCATGGCCTTCAAAATATCTAAAGATTTTTGCTGCAAAACTTGACAAAGAACATCAGTAATACCCATGATTTCCTTCATTAAATGTGAAGTAAATATGAATTGGAATGAGATAATTATTTTATAAGCAGCATTTGCATCATCGCGTTGAGAGTAAGTGGATCCTTCTTTTATTATGGTTTCAATCACCAAGCAAGTGGACTGCAAATAGAATAAAAATGAAAATCCCAATGAGAATCACCGGCTCGTTTGATAGTGCCAATTTGGTTAGCTCATTTTCCACTTTGAAATTCATCAATGGCTATCATATGTGTTGCCTGAGCAGCTTGCAATTCATCATGACGTTTACATGAAGCGCCCACCACATTTACAATAAAGTTTAAATTTGAGAAAAACTCATGAACAGAAACCACCTCTTTAGATGCAGAAACTAATGCTAACTGTAATCGTTGAGCAAAACAATGAACATAGTATGCATATGGGCAATTTTTAAGAAATAATGCTTGCAATCCGTTCCATTCACCATGCATATTACTAGCACTATCATATCCTTGTCCACGAATATTTTGAATATCAAGACAATGACGAAAAAGAACTGTAGATATTTCATTCTTTAGAATCAATGATGATGTATCTTTAACATTACAAGATCAAAAAATCGTTCTTGTATAAAACCATCAACATCAACAAATTTCAAGATTATAACCATTTGCTCCCTCTTAGACTCATCTCGTGCCTCATCAACAATTAATGAAAATTGAGAATCCCCAACATCTTCACAAATTTTATTTCTTACTTTTTTTGCAAGAACTTCTAAAATCTCTTTTTGAATTTGGGGTGAAGTATACTTTGAGGATTTAGGAGCATTTTCCAAAATAAGTTTTCCAACTTTTTCACTATATGAAGCCAAGAGTTTAAGTATCTCCAGAAAATTACCTTGATTTTTTGAATCAAGGGTCTCATCATGACCTCTAAAGGCACATCCTTGAAATGCAAGCCATCGAACAACATCAATAGATGTTTTTACTCGGAGCTTATTGTTGAGAATTTGTTCAGAGGTTTGTGCATTCATTACTTTATCAATATGCTGTAATTGTTTCAATAAATCCTCACAAGATTTCAAAGCATTATTATGACAAGGACAAGGATCTTCCCCAATATGATTCAGAAAGGCATTACGTTTTTCATCATTAATCTTCTTCCAATTTCTAAATCTCATGACAGTAAATACATCCCATCAAGAACGTTGAGATGCTTTTATTGTAAAAAGATAACAAGGTAAACAATATGCATCATCCTTTGATGGAGAATACTCTAACCAAGATCCCAAATTGTACGAACCATGAAACTTGAAAGCGACGAGGACGCTTTACAGAACCAGAAAATAGATATTTTGAGAGACGTATTTGATATGGACCCATTTTTAAATAAGCTCTTTTTATTTCATCACACTGATTGACTGGATAATCCCATATAGGAGGGTGTAATCTTGGATCTCGTTGTAGAGAAGATATATCAATCTCTTTAGACTTAAGTGTGGACGATGTAAAATGAATTCCTTCATATTCCAAAATTTGAGAATTAAGATCAGGATTTTTCTCAGGTTCAATCCTTGAAATTTTAGAAGAATTTTCTAGAAGATCAACTTCTTTTCTTTTGAAGAATGAGTCGATAGTTTTTAATTTAGACATCATTCATGCACCTAAATTTAAAATCAAATTGAAACATATTAAATAAAGTTAGAAATTTAGATAAACTTTATAGATTCTAATAATAATGTCTCAAATTAAAATCAAACAATTTAAAATTGAAATCAAACAATTTATTAAAACACATAATGCTATAAAAAAAAACAACTTAAATCAGTACATACAACCATACACAATTAATATATGTAATATATATAGATAATATGATTAATACTAATATAAAATTTTTATAAAGAAAAAAGACACCTGCGTGCAGATAAAGGAGTAAGGTGTAAGGAAATGGTGCTTCGTGGGACCGTGAGATGAGAATTGGCAGTCTGGCAGGGGTTATCAAATACGTCTGCTAATCTACTAAAAAACAAAATGTTAATTTGCTATATAGAAAAAAAAATCATTAATCTACTAAATAAATAAATTATTAATCTACTAAAAGTATTAATCTATTAAATAAATAAATAATATTTTGAATTTGTAGTGAGGCTATGAGTGTGAGGGCCTAGTATCGACTATCAAAGATTAGAAAAAAAAAAAGAATTCAAAGAAAGTTAAAGAAGTAACGGAGACAAAATGCCGTTCTTTAGTTTTAAGCCTTTAACAGATTGACCGGAAGGCTTCTAGTGGAAGCTTCAAAAATCAAAAGCTAAAAGGGACGATTCGGGCGAACCTTTTGTTTGGAAATCCGATGGAGCGAGAGTGAGGTTGCGAATCGCGATTCGATCACATGAGAATGTGAGAACTGAGAAAATTTTTGGTCACTTGGAGATCAGGAAAATGGAAATGGGTCAGTCAGTCGGTGGTCATGCCTCACAAGTAAAGCTTGCTTCTTTTCTTCTTTGTTTGAATCGTTTTGATGTTGAAAAATAGAGAAAACAAAATGTGAAGGACAAGAGGTGTTATGATGTTGGAAAATGGAGAAAAAAAAATGTGAAGGATGAGATGTGAAGTATTATTGTGCCGTGTGTGAAGGTAAAACAGTCTGTAAATTAGTAAATGACAGTTTAGCAAATTGCCGTAAGCTATAACATAGAGATTGAAATGTTTTAGAAATGGAAAGATGTTAGAAATACTACCGATTATAGTTAGAATTTTTTTTAATTTTATTTATAATAAAAATATGTATTTTATTTTATATGAGATGTGTTTTATTTAATTCATTTTTATATCATATTAAATTTTATAGATGGACCAAAATAATTTTTAGAGGGGGTGCCAATACATGATAAATTAATATTATTTTATTAAATTAAAAAAATTTAACATATATAATTTTTTTTTCAAATTTCTGGGGTGGCCATGGCCCCCCTACCCCAACGTGGCTCTGCCACTGATCACATCTCCTTTCATGCCATCCCAATAGAATAAGTTAGCCATCCTTACTCAAGTACGATACACCCTTGAGTGTCCCTTCCTTGGTATCATGAAAGTGGCCTAAAATCTTCTTTCTAAAATCTCTCATACTCGGCACCACTACTCTCTCTCACGACTCACCCCTTATACTTTAGAAGCCCATCATGCATCTCATAGTTTTCTACTCTCTTAGTATCCATATCTAACTTCTCTACCACCTCCTTGCACCTTAGATCAAATTTTATTCTCTCTCTAATCTCATCTCACACTCCCCATGAAGGACTTGAGAGGGCCTCCAATAGGGGTGCTACCCGCACCAAACGGTGCGGGGTAGACCCCTCCCCACCCCTCGCCCCTGCATGGGGCGGATGGAGAATTCTTTCCCCTCCCCCGTTGTCCGGGGGTGGGGTACCCCATTCCACATAACGGGGTGCGGATTGGGGGGGCAATCCGTCCACCCCCTTGCACCCTTACTGGGCCTTGGGCCCAGAAACAGCTGAAATGGGCCTAAAATGACCCACAAGCTTTTCTTTTAGGCCCATAAAAGCTTGTAGGCCATTTTCAGTCCATAAAATTATAAGTACAAAGAAAAAGAAATTTAAAAACCAAATTAAAAAAAAAAATTGCACTATAGTAATTGATTTTATGGCTAACAAAAGTTACTAGTCTAATACCTAATAAACTAATAATAATAACTAAGCTATTACAAAATTACAAACATAAAAGTATCCAATGGACATTGTATCAATATTACAAATCATTGAATACAAAATATGAATAAATAATTCAAATTGGGGCTTGAAGAGAGAGCTGTCAGCTGTGTCTTGTCTTTGACTGTGACACTTGGGGCGGCCCGGGCTTGAGCACATATTTATGTTGCAGCAGATCTAGACGTCGTCTCATGTGTTACTATAAGAATTAATACTAAAATTACTAACGATGAAATCGAAATGAATATAAATAAATCAAATTAATAAAATAAAAAACAATTATCAGGTTGTCCAAATCCAGATTGATCACCACTCTCATCGGTCTCCTTAAAATTTAAAAGATCCGGAACATGAATATCATTTCCTATTGTACAACTCTGTGTGCATATCAATGTCTCCACAGTTATAGGAGATAATGAATTACGGAAAGAATCCAATATGCGACCTCCGGTACTAAAAGTTGACTCTGAGGCAACGATGCTAATAGGGATGGCCAAAATACAGCGGGCAATCTCAGAAATGATGGATATTTCTTTGCTGCATTTTCCCACCATCCTAATATATCGAAATTATCATTATCATCATCTTGGACCATATCTGCTGACAAATTTTTGTCTAACTCCGAAACCACCTCTGTAGATTGATGGACTAGTGTGGGATTCTGTGCAAGAGTTTTAGTCCATGGCATTCTATGCTTCTTTGTAGGAGGTCCGGTCACGGTGTCTGTAGAAGGCGTTGGGGTAGGTGTATGTGTCTTGGATGTAGTACCACCCTTAATTGCATTAAACTCATCATATAATTTAGTTAGGTTTCTCGGGCTAATTCACCAATAAGATCAGTCCATGCCTGATTGTGAGCAAGTCCCAAACCATATAACAAACCTGAAACTTTAGACGGGGATCAAGAATAACAGCCACATATAACAAAATATTCATTCTAGTCAAATCTCCCCAATACTTGTCATATTTTAGCATCATGGTCACTGTCATCCCCCTCATCCTTTCATTGGAACCCCTACACATATCTTCTAATTCTTCTTTCATCCTACATATTTGTTGACAAAACCTATGGGATGTAGGGTACAAAGAACCAGATATATTCAATGTGACATCGTAAAAAAGTCAGAGAAAATCAACAAAAATAGAAACTACCACCCAATCATCATCATTAGGCTTTCCTAATCCCCCGTGCTCATCAAAGTATTTGACATATTGTATGTCTTCATCACCTAATAATTGAAAGGTTGCCTTATATTCTTGGGCCGCCTCCAACATCAAGAAGGTTGAGTTCCATCTAGTAGGAACATCAGTACAAAGACCATTCTTCGATGTTATGCCCACAGCCTTTGCAGAAATTTTGAATTTCTCCAATCTAGAAGGAGAAGACCTCACAAATTTCAGAGCCATTCTAACTGGTGCAACCGAGTCATCAACATCTTTCAACCCCTCAGTCACAATTAAATTCAAAATATGTGCAGCACATCTAACATGCAAATATTCACCACCCAAGAATGTCTTATTTGCCTTTTTAAGATAATTCTTTAGATATCTCAAGGCAACATCATTAGACGACACATTATCAACCGAAACAATCAAAATCTTTTCCAACCCCCACTCCTTTATTGCAGCCTCCAAGGCCTTCCCAATCATGTCACCCTTATGATCAGTTATTTGACAAAATTTAATAATCTTTTTGTGAAGAACCCAATTAGAATCAACAAAATGCACAGTCAACGACATGTAATTCATATTTTGGATAGAAGTTCAAGTGTCGGTAGTGAGGCAAACTACCAAACCCGTCAATTGGCCCCTCAAAATGTCTTTATCTTTTATGTGCATCTTTTTAATATCTTTTGCCACAGTTTGACGAGAAAGAAGCGTAAATCTCGGTTTCAACTCTTGGACAAATTCTTGGAACCCTTTACCCTCCACAAACTGAAAAGGCAGCTCGTCCATGACAATCATATGAGCTAACTTCCTTCTACACTCATTGGGATTATACTTCGAATACCCCTTCAATGTTGGACCCCCGGCCCCACTACTCCCATCAGCCATTTTAATATCTAGTCTAGATTGACCATTTTCTACTAAGGATTTTCATATTGGACTCTTCTTGCATTGTTCCTCTAAATGGACCTTCAGCTGGGATGTACCATGTTTCCTATAGTGACATCCATATATTTTTTCACAGTGATTACATTTAGCTTGTGGGTTGTTGGGGTCACCACTCTCTAGTTTGGTAAAGTGAGACCAAACTATGGACACAGGTTTCTTGCCCTGTGTGGGCTTCGGGGCAGAGCAATGTATAATCTCTATAGGGGTAGGCGTAGGGTTAGGTTTTGGGGTAGGGGTATTGGCTGAGGCAGGAGATTTGGGGTAGGGGTATTGGCTAAGGCAGGAGAGCTATCACTGAAGTCCGGATCCATTTGAGAAGACATTCCTGATTCCCTAACACGATAGAAAATTTTCAAAGTGCAATCTAACACAACAAAAAAAAAAGGCAAAAAAATGCATAGTGCAATCAAACACAAGACATAAAAAAAATGTAATAATACACCAAACAAGACAAAGTGCAATGATTGAAACCAATTTAAAAAAGTTCATGTCATCTTAGGTTTCATGCTAATGCGTATAAAAATTTATTTAGTTAAATGCGATGAAATAAGTGCAAAAATAAGATTATGAGATGAGTCCCCACAACATAGGCTCCATTTGAGTGACAAGAAAAGGAACTTTTTTAACACATAGAAAGGCAGGGGGGAGACTTTTTCTGAAATTTTGCGTATGGTTGTCTTAAAACCTACCTCAGTCATTCAGCAAAAAGCTATTAAGAGGATAAAAATACTTAGGAAAATTGTTCAACAGTTCAAGAAAAAAATTTCTAATGAATTAATTAGGCACAAAAAAATAATCTACCATCCAATCACCTATCATCTATTCCGGTAATTCAATATCCTATTGTATATAAAAAGAAGTTCACATTCTAGAAATTAAACTATATCCTTATAAAGAAGGCACCTGAAGAATAATATCAATGAAGTTATTCTTTGTTATAATGTCATATTCTAGCACATTGCACATTGATTTAGGGTTTCCAACCCTAAAAAAAATTAGGATTTCTGATTGGAACCCTAATTTAAATTAGGGTTCCAATCCGATACCTTAAATTGATTTAGAGGTTTTATTGATTGAAATCTCTAAATCAATTTAGGCTTTCCGAAAACTATAAAAATTACAAAAAAAAATCAAAGACAACGAAATCAATCACAATCACAGCGGCCAAAATAGTGAATACACATGCACAATCCACGAATCTACAGCACACAAGTCACAAATTCCCATCCTCCATTTCCGATTCAACCCATCCTTCCTCCAATCTCCGATCAAAACTCAAAAAGAAAAAAAACAACGGAGAAAATGTAAAAGTTACTAGTGACTTACCTATGTGACGGCGAGAGTGGAGTAGCGGGGTTCGACTATCGTGCGTCTTGCGTTGTGCGACAGAAAAGAGAGAACAATAGCAAGATAGAGGAGAGAACGGCGTCATGCGGCTGAGAGAGAGAGAAAGTGAGAGGAGACTGGAGTGTTCGAGAAGGAGAAATCAAAAGGGGAAGGGGGCGAGTTGCGACACCCACAAGGGGGGGGGGGGGAAGTTTAAACACTTACTGAAATGGCGCTGTTTTGTAATGGACAAAACGACGCCATTTCATTAAGTGATTTGATGAAAAAATTCCTAAATTCAAACGGCGCCGTTTTGTCATGTACAAAACGGTGCCGTTTCATCTCTAAATTGTATTATATATATTATTATATAATATATGTTTTACATATATATAATACGGAGCGGGGAGACTGCCCCTTCGTCCCCCACCTCCGTTGGGGGGCTAACATACGGGCGGGGGCCCCCGTCCCCCGCCCTTCCGGTGTGGATACCCCGCCCCACATATGCGGGGGCGGGGCAAACAAGGCGGAGCAGCGGGGTGCGGGGCCCCGCTGCCCACCCCTAGCCTTCAATAGCTCACCATCTTCTATCCTAGATAAGGCATCGGCTACACGATTCTCCCTATCCGGCTTATTCACCAATTGAAATTCAAATCCAAGCAACTTAGATACCCACCGTTGTTGATCCAGAGTAGTAATTCTTTGTTCCAAAATTTACTTCAAATGTTGTTGATCCATGACTATCAAGAACCTCCGCCTCAACAAATAAGGTCTCCACACCCTCACGGTCTCTATGATAGCAAGCATCTCCCGTGCATACACACTCCACCCTTTCTTTTGAACACCGAGGGCCTTGCTAATGAAGGCTAGTAGCCTCTCTTCTTATGTCAATACCACACCTACCCCACATTACTTGCATCCATGTGTAACTTGAACACCTTCTCAAAATTAAGCATAGTAAGGACGAGTGTAGTTGTCATGACCTTCTTCAGAGTTTCTAATGTCAACACCGCATCTTCACTCCAAACAAAATTATTTTTCTTGAGCATGTTGGTGAGTGGTCTTGCAATAGAAGCATAATCCTTGACAAACTTTCTATAGTAACCTGTGAGCCCTAGAAAACCCCTCAATTCGGTGATGGTTTTCAGTTTGAGCCAAGCCACCATAAATTCAATATTTCTTGAATCTACTTCGACCCCCTCATGTGAGATCAAATGCCCCAAATGCTCAATTTCCTTTTGGCCAAATGCATACTTGAACAACTTAATATAGAAAGAGTTGTCAAGTAGTACCCTCAAAACAACCTCCAAGTGCTCCAAATGATCCTCTCATGTCTTTGAATAAACAAGAATATCATCAAAAATACCAAAACATACCTCCTCAAGTACGGTTTCAAGATTTGGTTCATGCATGCTTGAAATGTTGAAGGAGCATTGCACAGACCAAACGGCATCACCAAGTACTCAAAGTGACTATTGTGAGTTCGGAAAGGCGTCTTGTGAATGTCCCCTTCATTCACCCTTATTTGATGGTACTCGGCCCTTAGATCAAGTTTGGAGAAGAACATTGAACCTCCAAGCTCATCCAACATATCATTAGTGGTTGGGATTAGAAATCTATCCTTTATGGTAGCCTCATTCAAGGCTTGGTAGTCGGTGCAAAATCTCCCTGTGCCATCCTTCTTTTTCACCAAGAGAACCGGACTTGAGAATGGGCTAGTGCTTGGGTGGATGAGCCCATTAGCCAACATCTCGTTGACTTGCTTTTCGTTCTCGGTCTTTTGGTAATAGGCATATCGGTAGGGGCCACATGAACCGGCTTAGCTTCCTCATTCAAAGGAATACGGTGGTCAAATTTCCTTGAGGGTGGGAGTGTCTCCGGATCCTCCATCACCTTGGAAAACCTCCCCAACAAACCACTCAAGTCTCTAGGCACCTCGGTCCCAAACTCCATGCCCCCACCTTCCACTTCATGCCCCTCACTCAAGCCCTTCGGTTGTGAGGGCAATGGGATAGCAAAACATTGCCCCCATCATAAACTCCATAGTCATTTTTTTATAGTCCGAGACTATCTTCCCTAGCTCCTCTAGCCATTGCTCTTCCCCCCCTAAGTCTTCCTTCTCTTTCGACTCCATCTCCATGAGAAAGATTTGCTTCACCTTGCATTTGTGGTCCATTTTAAACCTCTCATTGCAAGAAACAAAACTCATTCTCTCTTCATCGTTGCATCTTTTCCCATGATAGCCTCTTCACACCTACGGGTATTGATTTGGCTCCACTTGATGCACCTCCACTAGGACCTCTCAGTGAGAAGTCCTTGTTAAAATTTTTGTTTGCACCCAACTTGGAAACCATTAGGGGCGGTTTCCTTACCTCAAAGCGGTTATTTTTCCTCAAATCTTGGAGTTAATCCTCCTTAATTCGTGCAATCTCTAAGGCTTGCATCAAAGTATTCAGCTTCTTAAGCTTTACCTCTACCGCCAATTCATTCTTCAAGCCTCCCACAAAAGTCTCAATGAGGGCCTTCTCCAACCACCCATGTACCCTTGTGGACAAATATTCAGACTCCTTTTGAAAATCCCTTAAAGATCCAGTTTGTTTGATCTTTGAGAGAGTCTCATGGTAGTCCATATACTTGGTTGGCCCGAATCTCCCTAAGAGCACCTTGACAAATTTCCACCATTTCAACTCCCTTCTTTGAGCTCTATAGGTCTTCCTCATCCATTATCACCATTGGTTTGCCTCCCTCTCAAGGAAGTAGGTGGCATAGGACACCTTAACATGGCCTTCCATGTGATTGCGCTTGAAGTATTGTTCAGCCCTACTGACTCAAGTGTTCAGATCATCTCCATTGAACTTGAGAAAATCCATTTTTGGTTTGAGCATTTACCCCTTACGAGTGCCTCTTCTCGCACCTCGGTTTCTTTCTTCCCTCTAACTTCCCTCGGTTGATTCCTTATCAGGGTTTAAGGAATCTTGATTAGATGAATCCGAATACTCCACTCTCTCACGGTGTTGGCTTCTTCTAGATCCCATGGAACCCTCGGGACAATGGGCTCTTCTTCTATGGCGCCTTCCATCTCCATTCCTCATTTGGTCCACTAATTGGTAGAGCACCTTCTCTAACCTTCCAAACCATTCATTGGTGGTAGTGTGTTGTGCCTCCAAAGTGGCTTCAAGGTTCTCAATCCCCTCCCTATGCGTTGGTTGTCGATCAGCCATGATCTTCCTCCTCGGCTTCCTCTCCATGGGTTGGAAGCCTCTCTCACACTCAAGTGTTTACAGTTGCATTGGGTGGATGAACCTAGGGTTATCTCAAGGCAACACCAAGATCCGAATGGCTGAATGATGAAAATCAAAACTAACTTAGGCTAGCACTCAATTCTCGGAAACAAGTATTTAAACTTTTATTCAAAATAGCCCAATAATGGAATACAATGCAAAACTGAAAATAAGTACTAGGGTTCGGCTAGCCCTCCCCCACCGATCACAATCTCTAGACAAATCAAACCCCTAAAATTAAGGAAATCAAACCCAACAACTTCTAAGATTAAGGAAACAAATCTACTAATTAACAAATCGATAAAAATCCATAATTTAAAAAGCAACAACTTGGTCAACTTCCTCCAATTCGCCTCATCCCCTAAAATCAAGGAATTTGCCTCATCCTCATCCCCTAAAATCAAGGGATTTGCCGTCCAACAAGATCTCATCTAGTTGTCATTCAGTTGGTCCTTCATGACCATGCCTTGTGCACCCTAGGCTCCACCATCCGAACCATGCAAGCAGCCCAAAGCCACCCTCCTAGTGGCATTGCGGATGACCATTCTTGCATCTTCATCACATGTCTAGAGCAATAGCATATGAGAGAAAAGTGCAAGTTTCAAGGAACTAAACTAGTTGATTATTAAGAAACGATATGGGGTTTTAGAATAATTCTTATTCATTCCAATAAGGAGATTGCATTGAGTGCCTAAATGTTTATGGGCCAATATGACTATCTCCAAAGCACCTACGTGAAATGACGCTCCAAAAACAAATGATAAGCATTTCTGTGTTGAATTACAGAATGGGGGGCAAGCCAAATCTTCCTCTACGGTTTTGGAAGGCAAAATCTCCCACGTGATTTTCCAGATCAGCAAATTCAATTTGTTATGTATTTTGGCTGCCTATAGATGCTTCCACTCTTTTGGTTTAAGGCAAATTAGGGCTTTGGAATGGGCCTTATTGGTCTAGAGTAATTCTAGTCGTTGCTTGGATAATGAGTTAAGATGAGATGAGTTTAGATGAAAGTTGAATAAAATATTATTATAATATTATTATTATTGTTTTGGAATTTGAAAAAGTTGAATTATTTATTATATCTTGTGTGAAAGTTTGGGAAAATTGTAATGATGAGATGGGTTGAAACACTTCTTGTATTCAAACGGGTGCAAGCCTCACACACCCCCTTGAAAAAAAATAGTGTTCACATTAAAAAAATTAATTTTTTTTCATATAGGTTTTATATTTATTAATTTTTTTCAAAAAAAACATACGGAGCTTGCATACTTTAGAATTGCAAACATCATTTCTCATTAGTATGTATAATATGTTGATTTGATCGAGAATACCCTTTTTTCTCCTGTCATTTAAGCTCATCTTCTCCTGTATCATTAGAAATGTGGATCCTGAGAAAATTTTTGGCAGTCTCATTACATAAAAGATCCGTCTGATTTCACTCCATTCTCGAGGGGATGATATTATGAATTCAGAGACTCGATTTTGATTGTTCCGCATGATTTGTTGCATTGCTAGGTTGGGTTTGAATGTATTTACCCCTAAATTTTGGACGTGTTTTGTAAAAGGTGAGTAAAGGATATCAATGGTGCGAGATAATGGACCAAAACTCCTTTGTATCAAGGAACTTTGGCATTATGATTATGGAATTCCTTTATTTCTAATCTCTAGGATTCCATATTGTAGCAAGGGGCTGAGATTTCTTATCCTTGTTAACATGTATGGATCAAGCTCTTGAAACAACAATAAACAAAATTTAAACGTTTATTTCTTTCATTTGTGGTATTGATGTGCAACCTATCAGTACCAGAGATGCTTTTACCATTTTTCAATTGACTTTCCTACGTAAAACTAATTAAATCGCTAGCTTTAAAACTAATTAAATTGCTGGCTTTTTACCAATGAGTATGGCTCCAAAAGATTATTTGCACCTATAATGTGTTGAATCTTAGACTTGGAGAGAGTAATACCGCAATACCAAGACATTCACCATTTGGGCCAACTCCTTGGATTTTTTTTCAATTGACTTGTGCGCAAATATATTATTAATACCGCACGGGGTTTTAACCAGAGTCCAGGATGAAAAAATAGGAACATCAAAGAAAATATGCTATGCAAATCCATGGAAATCTGATTTATGGCAGAACCCTTCACTTATATTGAACCACCCAAACACGAAGGCTTTTGAAAATTAAATATTAACAGCCAGATTGGCAAAACTGTTCCAAGTGCTTTAGGTAAAAAGTTACATAATAAAATTGGTAGGGCATGAGATTTGCCCCCTATTTTGATGCCTGATGCATAACTAGAGAAAACTTTGTGGGGCTGCTAGCTTCTTGGGTAATGAAGATCCATTGTCCTTAAAAGACAATTAGTTGTTTACCAACATATGGTGCAGAAAAATTCTCATGTCAAAACAAAAGCCTTAGCAGCAGCAAAATAATGTAGATTTGTGTCATTTACACGTGCAGCTGGCTCCCATCCAAAACTTACTATCACTGCCTGACCATATTTCAAAAGAACAGTAACAAAGTAGACGATCAGCAATTTTTGTCACTTTTCCATTAAACTTCATGATAAATTATCAGCAGCACGGAATCTCGCTTTGGTGTCTCATTATATCATGAAAGCAGAGAGACAAGAGAGACAAACTCCAATGTAATCCGACCCTTGGACCTTGTGTTGATGACAAAGTGTTCAGGATATTTCCTTAGCAACATAAGCAAGCCGTACCATGGTTTTCCCTTGGATTCGGGACCAGGCCAATCCTCAGATGTGAGATATCTTCTTACTCGACTATGATGCCAGACATTAGCATACTTATCCAACAACTGAACAATATAACAATAGGGTAAGGAATACTCTGAACAAAACCAGATGTGTGTGTGTGTGGATTCGAACACCCAATCCAACACCAATACTCACCATCAATCAATGGAAGGAAAACAAACTAATAAAGGGCAGCCATTAAAGTAAACAATGAACTGTAGATTAGTAAAGAGAATAAACAGAACACACTAGTTTTGTTTTTCTCCAAAAGTGCACCATAAAGCCCCCACCAGGGTTACTAGCCCTGATGCCCGTGCTACAGAACATGTAAGGTTATGATAAAAAAGTCACTAGTAAGGCTGTAAATGAGCTGAGCTGTTCATGAACAACTCAGGTTCTCAGCTCGTATAAGTACACTGGGAGTATATATTAGATGCAGCTAACAAGATTAAGAAAATGATCAAGAAAATCCTGAAAGCAAAAGCTAGAAAGGCATATGCGGGTTTCCATCCAATGATAGTGAGTTGAAAAGGAAAGCCTTAAGGTCTTTCCAGGGTCCTTTTCTACTATTTTCAAAAGATCGGTAATTTCTTTCCATGGAACCCTGGAGACTGTTCAAACCCCAACATGTCTTTTACCCAGTTAAACCTTGAATCCGTGTAAAGCACCCACATCACAAGCTTAGTTAATATTAGGCAAACTAGGTAAATGTTTGGCGAGTTTAGTTAATATTAGAAGAGCCTTGTTCTAATAGGGGTACCATTTTGCTCCCCATGAGAATCAAAACTTACTAGGAACTGTTAAAATCCAAGCTTATTGTTGCAAAACACTTGAGAATCTGGGATGCCTATGAGTCAAACCACCTTATAAAACCATCTGATTGTCAGACACCTAAATTTCCGCCTTAAATAATGAACATTGATAAGGTATACCCAAGTACTCAGATTTGGCAGCCAAACCTATAACAACAGTCAGATATGATGAGTAGTAAGCCCACACTTCAAACCAGGTAATCAAACCATAAAATCTGAACCTTGCAGGAATTACTCCATGATGTGAGAGCCGCAGGCATGAAAAATACAGGAAAATATTTTGCATTGTTCTTGTAGTGTCTTGCAGAGGAAAATCAGAGGAAAATACACAAGGTAGCACTGTTTAAAAGATGCAAGGCATGGGTTTCAAGAGTGCATCGTCTGTTTGCACTTTACATTTCTGGAAAAGTAGTACTAAAACCTCAGCACATACAAAAAGCATAATTGCATTATACTAATCTTTGACAACCTAACAAGTATGAATCACTTCTCCAGCACAACTTCTTAAAGCAAATTTAAAGGAATGCTACCCATCAGGGTGCAGAAGTCAAAGGAACCAGAGTGTACAGACATCCCAGGTTCGATTATGTACTAGGAGTTCCTCTAGATTACCTGATACACGGTTCTAGCAACTGTGTATCCAGGGTCACTCCTAAATGGCGGGTCCAAACAGCCTTGCCTTGATGAGGTTCCACATCATTGAAAAAAATAGAAGAATGTTATCTTCCATACCTAACCCTTTGCAAGAGGCATACCACCTAAAACGGAGGTGCAGAGAAGGGTTCAATT
Organism: Carya cathayensis; assembly: GCA_011037825.1. Lineage (NCBI taxonomy): Eukaryota > Viridiplantae > Streptophyta > Magnoliopsida > Fagales > Juglandaceae > Carya > Carya cathayensis. The sequence goes on from QGSO01000600.1 coordinate 311,504, forward strand.
TTCAAAACAGACAAAGCAAGCATACATCTGAAGAAGAATGTTATGTCAGCTTCTTATAAAAAAATGATGTAATGTCAGCTTAAAACCAGAACATTGCTCTACTGCAAGTGCCTCAATAAGTTTTCCACCACCACACCAATGAACAACTTTATAAGGCACCTAGTGGAACCTGAAGCCAGAAGCATGTAAATCAGTTTATATTATAACTGACTCTAGATAGGTATCAGGCCTTCAATGAACTTAAAAGATTATTTCAGTTACTCAGCCAGTTTATCAAAACCCAATGTACAGGCCATAAATGCCTTCGGCACTTCATGGAAAAGAAGTTGGAAGGTACGACCATATCCAAGACCCTAACCCAGGATATCGAGTTGTGACTTTATACAAGCAAGAATTAACAGAGAAAGGTTGGAAAAAACTGACCACTGTGTGAAGTTTCTCCATAGGCATCCATTCTCCAGGACCACAAATATCTGAGAGCGCGGTAGCTACCGTTGATACTACATCCTTTTCTTCCAACTGCAAAAGTTGATGATTGTCAGCATCTCGATCAACCCTTAATCTTCCCTCTGCTTTCTTCTCTGGAGGAATTGGAGACAACCCATACCAATAAAAGAGTATTAGGTAGCCACATGTTGCATCAAAACATATGCATCCATTTGGAATTAATAAGTGAAACAAAGACAAGAGATGAACGATCAAAGCAACTATGTGATAGTTCAACTTGAGAAGGCAAGATATAAAAAAATTTCGGATCATTTTAAAGTTAAATAGTGCATACAAAAAGATCTAATACCCAAACAAACTGAATCAACATATATAATAGGCCTTACCTTATTTTAAACTAAGAAGATTTGTTAATACTTCTCAGATTCTGTGATAAGAAGAGTGACAGACAGTTCTATGTACTACAGCTGAAAATAACCGGCTATAAGTCCTAGCCAAAATTATCAGCATGATGACCAGGAGTTCAGGAGAGGTTGAGACAAACAAAAAATCAGGCTCGCCTTAAGTTGGTTAGACACTGAGAACTGATCCTTCTTGTCCAAGATCAAAACAGCCTATGATAAGAAAGAATAACATAAAAAATGGCCTCGAGACCTGTTTGGGTTGAAAATGGCAGAGTACACTTAAATTAATGAATGGTAACAATGTAATCCACCGAACAAGAGAACATAAGGAAACCCTAATCATTTAAACCTTTTTTCTTTATCAGTAAACAAAAATTCTATTGATGAAATTGATACTCATAACCCAAGTAAACAGGATATATACAAGAGAAACACCTACGCATTAGTGACTATTGATACAAGAAATTCATGGATCCTAATCATGAAAACCTTAGTGAAGAGAACATATGAGAACTTTTGAATGCTAAATCCTAATCAGGAGTTCTTAATGATATTTTTTATAAGTAAACCCTAATCGGGAGTTCTTAATGATATTATTCAATTTCATATTCTACTATTAACAAAACATGCATTCTGTATGATTACTGACGAGCATGTATAAATAGCCCATCTATGTGTAGCATGAGTAATTCAAAGTACTGATCAATACCAAAAGTCACCTCACATATATGTCTAATAGACAAGGCTAAATGTGGATGGCCTAGCCAATCATGTGGAGACAGCCAGGCTGTTCAAACTTTAGCCACACGATGCCCCATATTGAGTGAATATATGTTGTAAATAGGATCCCACATTGCTAGTACAGAAGAAGTTCTTGCTCTTTGTAATGATTCTAGGGGGCTACAATTGTACCATTGACTATTTCTTTTGGAGTATGACACAGATACGGCTTGGACCTCTCTTTGAGAATTACAAATAGTATTAGAGCCAATCCAAACTAAAAGTGTGGGACTTGAGCCATGCCAGCTATTATAATCGTATGGCATGAGTACATCAGGAATTTAAGGGGGGGGAGCATCGGAACAAATCAGCTGCACTACCGGTGCTAAAGGATGCCACCAAGAAGGATGGAATGCTAACAAATTCTCAAAAGGTTAATCAATCCAATGCCATTCCTTGCAGATAATTAGGTGCCGTTAAAAGGAGATTAAAGCGCCAGAAAGTAGGGGTTGAGGACTACCCTAAATTCCTCGTGCTTCATGTTATTGTGCGAGAGAAAATTTCTGTATTGATTTGTAATGAACATAACTTTGAGACTGAACATGGTTTATGACACCGTAGTTTTTTTTTTTATAAGTAATAAACTTTATTGAAATGAATGAAACTAGGCGGAGCCCATGTACACAGGATGTATACAAGATGAGACACGTAATTACATTCTAGAAAGCTGAAAAGAAAACAAAAACTCATGAACACTCTCTCCCTTTAATACAATAGCAGAAAAACACTGAAAAAAAGAAGACACAAAGAAATTCCAGATATCCCCCACTGCTCTTTCCCTGTCGTTGCCTTTCCGTCCATAAACACCACAATAAGCACAATGGTATCATCCTCCATGCCGCATCCAGTTGAGAGCTATTGTGATTTCCGTTCCAGCAGGCTAAAACCTCCACCACCCTCTTAGGCATAACCCAACTCAGCCCAGCTCTACAAAGAATACCAACCCATAACTCCCTAGCCACCTCACAATGAAGAAAAAGATGATCAATTGATTCACCATCCTTCTTACACATGAAGCACCACTCCATTTTAAAATAATTTTTTTTTGATAGGTCACTCCATAATAATCATACAACGCTTTCACAGATTATCAATTGTCAAAATCTTCCCTAATGCAGCAGTCCAAGTAAAAAAAGTAACTTTAGACAGCACACAAACCTTCCAAATACTCTTCCACGAAAAAAAAAAAAAAAAAAAAACCATGCTGTTGGGCAGAGGGCAGACAACACCTTATAAAATGACTTAACAGAAAATTTATTGCTCCCCGAGTGTTTCCACAGCAAGTGATCTCTCCCATTTGCACCTATCTTTACAGAAGACAAAAAAGTCAAAAATCCAGCAATCTCATCAAGTTCAAACCCTGGGCATTTCTAGTGAAAATAACATTCCAATGTACAGCCCCATCGACATGACACAGCACCTCTGAAACAGCAACCTGCTGGTTACCAACCAAGCTGAAAACTACCAGAAAAACAGCTTTAAGAGGTCTCTCACAACACCACTCATCAAACCAGAACCAGATTCTATCACGACTCCAACCTCAAACTTGATATGTTTTTCAAAAATGTTCCACCCCTTTCTAATATATTTCCAAAGGCAAACACCATAAGACCCCCCTTCCCTCCTTAGAACACCATCTCCCCCACTCACACCCATATTTCCGATCACTCACCTCTCTCCCTAAAGAATCTCCTTCCTTTTGATACCTCCACAACAACTTCCCCAATAATGCCTTACTAAAAAAAAAAAAATTCAAATCTTGCACCCCCAAGCCACCATTCACAATTGGAAAAATCACCCTTTGCCAATTCACAAGAAATTTATTTCACCCCCCCAAAACCACCACATAACAAATCTCTAAACAATTTTTCAATCCGATTAGCCACTCCCACTGGTAATGGAAATAAAGAAAGATAATATATGGGAAGATTGGATAGGGTGCTTTTGATAAGAGTTACCCTCCCCCATTTTGACAAGTAAAGCCGCTTCCAACCCAGCAATCTTTTCTCAACCTTCTCTATAACCCCATCCCAAATCCTCCTTGCTTTAAAGGACGCCCCCAAGGGAAGCCCAAGATTTTAGCGGAAGAGAAGCAACTTTACAACCCAACAAATCCGCAAGAAAGTTGACATTCCTCACCTCACCCACCGGAACTAATTCCAACTTTCCCAAGTTCACCTTGAGGCCCGATAACAGCTTCAAAACACAACAGAACAGCTCTTAAAGCTTGAATATGACAAGCATCAGCATCACAAAAAATAAGAGTATCCAAAAAGTACGTGAGAAATAGAAATAATACCATTACTATTGTTTCCCACCGAGAAGCCACCAAGAACCACCCCCCACCCCCAAACAGCAGCCTCCACCATTCATAACAATGACAAAAAGAAAAGGAGATAACGGATTCCCTTGTCTTAAACCCCGCAAAAACTTGAAAAAAAAAAACCACAAGAGATACCATTCACTAAAACAGAAAACCGGGCAATTGTAACACAATGTTTAATCCATCCACACCACCTATCCCCAAATTCACACCTTCTAAGCATATAGAAAAGTAAATCCCAGCATACATGGTCGTATGCATTTTCCATGTCCAGCTTACAAAGAACCCCCGGTATATTGTCCCTCATACGGCTGTCCAAACACTTGTTCGCAATCAAAACTGAATCCAAAATTTGCCTACCCTGAACGAAAGCATTTTGAGGCTTAGAAATGATTTTATCCATCACCAAACTCATACGGTTTGCTAACACCTTTGAAGTAATTTTATAAATCCCTCCTACTAGACTAATAGGATGGAAATCTTTCAACTCATAGGCACCAACAATCTTCGGAATGAGTGCAATAAATGTAGCATTTAAGGATTTTTCAAACTTAAAACCAGCATGAAAATCAATATAAATCTGCATCAATTCATCCTTTCACTATATCCCAACACACTTGAAAAAAACCCATAGAAAAACCATCCGGACCCAAAGCTTTATCTTTACACATACCTCTCACCACCTGGTGCACCTTCTATTCATCAAATGGCCTTTCCAACCAGCTTATTGCATCAGAATTTAGTTGATCCAAGCTCAAACCATCAAGATTGGGTCGCCACTCAGCTGTTTCAGCAAGAAGCTCTTCGTAAAACTTCACTATATGATCTTGAATCTCATCGGGTGTTTGTAACATGTTAGAGCCTGAGTGAAGGACTTCAATGGCATTATTACGCCTATGTGAATTAGCCATCTTGTGAAAAAATTTAGTACATTTATCCCCCCTCCTTCAGCCACAGCACCCTAGAATTTTGCCTCCAAGAAATTTCTTCCATCAATAAAACCTCCTCAATTTCAGCCACAACCTCATTTTTCCTTAAGAAGGAATCCTCATTATTAAACCCATCCTCCAAAGCATGCAACTCATCCCAAAGAAGATTTTTCTGCACTTCTGTTTGTCTAAAGACTTCATCATTCCACTTCTTCAAATCAGATTTAAGAGCTTTTAATTTTCCAGCCACAATAAAACTAGGAGAACCAAAAAAAGAATAAGAGGACTACCAACTCCTAACCTTCTCCACAAATCCATCAACTTCAAGCCACATATTCTCAACTTTGAAATAGCACTTACCCCCACAAATGCCCCCAAAATCAAGCAAAATAGGAAAATGGTCAGAACAAACACGAGACAGCCTCTTTTGACATAGGTTCGGGTAATGTGACTTCCAAGAAGAATTAACTAAAAATCTATCCAACCTTGACCACCCTCTACTGTTTGACCAAGTATAAGGCCCCCCTACTAAAGGGAGATCCACAAGATTCAACTCAAAAATCAGTTCCGAGAAATCCTCCATAGAACCTGTTGACGCTGTAGCCCCCTCTCTCTCACTAGGAAACCGAACAATATTAAAATCACCACACCAACACCAAGGTAAATCCCATAAAGAATACAAACCCGCCAATTCCTCCCACAAAAAGCATCTATCACGATCTAATTTAGACCCATAAACTCCCGTGCAAGCCCACCTCCACCCATCCTCAATATTCTTGAAAGAAACCACCACTAAGTAACTCCCAATGCACTCCTCTACCAACTCCACCACTCTCTTATCCCACATCAACAACACACCTCCAGAAATACCCAAAGAAGCTAAATAACACCACCCCACAAACTACGAATAATATGTTTATCAATAAAACACAGCTTCATTTCTTGAAGACAAACAATGTCAACTTTCCAACTTCAAAGAAGAGATCTAATACAAAGACGTCTGTTAACATCGTTGATCCCCCTTACATTCCAAGAAATGATTTTAGGCTTCATTAGAAGACAAAGACCCCCTCCCTTTCAACCTATCCCTCCCACGCTTCCCTCCTTAAAATCATAATTGATGGAACTTTTTAAACGCTTCAGCTCCCTGTCCCTTTTCACCGCTGACTTCACAGCAGTGGATCTACTAGCTTCAATAGCAACAAGAAGAGCCTTGAACTGCTCTTCATATCCTACATATGAAATTCCCAAACACTCATGTAATTCTTCAATTTTTTTGAACACCCAATCCGAAGATAAAATGGAATTTTGTTTTGGAGGAATAGAACATAGAGGAACAGGACTGCCAATGTCATCCTTATCACCCTCAGCCTCTCTAACCACCATTTGCAAGGACCCATCCCGCTGCACAAACTCAGAAGAACTAGCGAACTGCTGGACTTCCTTCGAAGCCACTATAGAATCATCAAAATCTCCCACGACATCCCCAACCATTTCTAGATGCTGAATTCCCTCCTCTGACAGAAGCTTCTCAGAACACAAAGAACCAATAACCCTCAAAGGGGCAATAGAATTCAAAGGAATTAACAATTCTTCCTGATTGATAGAACCCCATCCTGTTTCTCTTCCAACTCCCCTCCTTCCATATCTTCCGCATGGAAAAACTCATCATTTCCTTCATCCCGAACCTCTAAAACACCCTCTTACACCACCGGCAACAAAACCCTAATCGGAGACTCATCGAAAGGGTCGCCTGAGGCCGGCGAACAAGCCTGTTCAACAACCATTTCCATCGAAGCAATAGGTGGCGCCATCATGCTTGAAGAAGCCAAACCTGAGACAGCTGATACGCTGATATTAGACTTAACCCTCCAAACCCGTCTCAGGCTTTGGCCAAATCTGGCCCATCCACCACAATCTTACCCTTATCTCTACCGGCACCTCAAAATCCAGCCCATTATCCGACCCAATAAGGCCCATCCGTGAATCCTCATCAAAATTACACCTAGAAGTCATTGGGCCTAGCCCCACCTTAACCCAACTCAGTAAAAGGTCCACATTCAATTTCATTACCATCAAAGCCTCATACATAGCCTTCAACGGTAAATCCTTCCCGTCTCTTGACAAACCATCTAAGGAATTCGAACCATCACTTTTAAGAAGATGAACAGACTTCTGCACCTGCTCTCCCAACATCGAAAACTGCTCACCAGTCTTACCTCTAACCACCTTACTCCCCTCCATACACGGCAGCGACTTCTTCACAACCTTAGCAAATGTTCCCTTACTACCCTCATCAACAACTGAAAGGGATGCAACCTTCACGGGAACTCTGTTTTTTGCACGCTGAACAGAGGAATAAGGGACAATTTCTCTCAACAAATCTCCAAACCTCCTCCACCCCTCTCCCTTCAAACCTTCTAGAACAACAATGAAACCCCTTCTTCTATCATGACCAAACTCCAATATAGACAAAAACCTGCCATGTCTATTTACACCTCTTTGAACAACCAACACTTGATTCCCTATCCTACGAGTTTTAAAAAACTCATTAGACCCAACAGACACTCTACCATCTCCCACAGCACAAGCTAACCAGACCACAGAATCAACATCAATGGATATAAATTTAGTGACCCTCCAACTGCACTCAGTAATCCTCCACCAACAAGCATTCTCTTTTCTGAACTCAAAAAACTTCTGATCAATGCATAACTTCCGATACGAACCCATCACACAAAACAAACCAAAAACACCCCAGAAAGCTAACAGAACAAACTAAGAAAGAGATAAAAGAGAAGAAAAAAAACGAAGCAAGAAAAAGAAGTCAAGAATAATAGAATCAAGGATCATCTCTGGCGAGAAGCGCCAGAGATCGAAGATGGAAGGTCATGGAGAGAGAGAGAGAGAGAGAGAGAGAGAGATTTCACCCTAATATTCATTTTTTCAGTCAATCAAGAAACTAGTGACATTGACACTACAGATAATCAAGAAAGCAACAAAAAGTGTGAGATTTATCATCTAGAGATTATCATAAATCCTGAAAAGAATTGCAACATTTAACCAACATGGTAATTTACATGTAGAAAATGCCAGGCAAGGGAATTTAAAATCAACAACCGCAGGCATTTCCATCCAAAACCCTTCAATGTATGTACAGGCGAAACATATCAAAGATATACGCGTACACAAAATATTACTACCCACACCCCCATAATGAACAGCACGATCCCTATCTTATAAACAAAATTCTAGAAAGGCTGCACTAACAATAATATCAACGGTGTTGTGTTGGATCTATGGAACAGCAAGGTTCTTGCTGACCCTGCACTCAAGTACCTACTCCTATGAACGATAAGAATATACTTGGATTTTTAAATTTAAAAAAAAAATAAAAAATAAAAAAAGAAGAAAAAAAAGCCGTGAGCTGAAAACATAAACTTGGTTCATAATCCATCAAAACCACATCTTCCAAAAAGTACAAAAGCAAATAGCAAAATACCAGCTAATCAAAAACATATCCAAGAGGAAAGGGAAAAGAAGCCCAAACCAACTAAACCATAATAATAACGTGATGAAAAATTATCCTAAAACTCCGGCCAAGCCGGTCTTACCGCCCGAACCACCAGCGCTGAAGCCGTACCCCTCAAACCCTTCTCTCCTCAACTTCTTGCCACTCCCGACACCACCACCAATCTCATCCTCATCATCGTACTCCTCCTCATAGAAGTCCCTCCCTCTCCCCTTCTTTACGGCAGGCGCCACTGTGGGCCCCGCCAGATGAAAATTCCCGTAGTGCGCAGCAGAGGCCCCGGTCCCGGCCGCCGCGCCTACGAAATGCCTGTGACCGAGAGGCCCACCAAGGATGCTTCGCACGGGCAGGAGGAAGTAGAACTCCTTGTCTCCGATCTGAAGGAGGTCCTGGGAGTCGAGCTTGACAGGGGGGTTTCCAGGGAGGTGGAGGACGCCCTCGACAAAGCAGCCATTCTTTCCAAGGACCTCGAGGGCGAAGCGGCGGCGGGCAAAGTCGTAGAAGATGCGGGCGTGGTGGCGTGAGATGTTCATGCCACCGCCGAGGCTGGAAAGGTCGACGTCAACGGTCGATTTCTTGGAGTTGCGGCCGAGGATGATAGAGTAAGTCTGCATGTAGTACTCGAAGTCTTCGCCCTGGAGCTTCGCGAACCCGGCCTCCACATCGCCTCCCGTCGCCCCCATTGTTTGCCGTGTCTGCCTATGTCGCTCGGATCGTACACGAGCAATCGACCAAACAAATATCGAGAGGAAATGAAAAATTCGCCCCTTTATAGAGCACACCCCGCACACATCAGCCTTTGTAAAATGTCTATTTTACCCTCATCTAAAAATTCAGAATTCCTTTCTCCCTTGCTGCTCATCCAAAATCATCCCCTTCTCTAAAGGCTCACCCACGACGGAAAGCAGCTCCGGGCTCAGTCTATGGCTTGAAAGCAATGGAAATACAAAATCATGGACTGATAGAAGATTTATAAACCTGGGTGTTTGAACTCTGCAAGTAATTTTATCTCGTCTTTGACATCAGTTAGGGCCGAAAGGATTTCTTAAGCTTTATCTCGATCATCCCAGAAAGAGCTACCAGTATCAGCTGCCTTTAACTCCAAATCTGAAAATTCCTGTTCTAATTGCTGCAGACCAGCGGAGCCCCTAATCTCTTCAACAAGTTATGAGGTGGGAGGAGGGAATGAAAATCTGCCAGCAATACCAGATAATGAATAACATCTTCAACAAGTCCATTTTAGCCTGGGTTTCAGAGAAAGCAGAACAAAACTGTGTCTTTTAAAGAGAATAAAATGCACGCACCCAAGGTCTGCATATCAATTGTCCTAAATCATGATTCATGCTTGACACCAATCCCTCCAAAATTATCGAACCTATTATTTTTTAAACTAACGGTGGTAAACTGTAAACCAAGGTCAGCAAGAGACCATAAATTTTCAGAGGGCTGGTCGAAATGCACTTCGCCGTAGCACGTTTGTTTCACAGAAGAACACCCAAAAATAATTGTCTTTTAACTTTTAGGAGAGGGAGAGACAGAGAACACTGTGTGAATTTTATTTTATTTTTATTAATATAAGAGCTTTGTCAAACGTAAGTTCACACAATACATATCATATTTTTTTATTTAAAAAAAAAATTGGGTTTATTTTCTTAAATTAATTGAATTCTTTTCCTCATTATCCATATATCAAATATTTAGTAAAAAGAAAAAATTTAAAAAAAAATTGTGGTGTATAATGTGTGAGTTTAGGTTTAGAATTTTTCTTAATATAAATAGTGCAGGTTGGTGTGCTTATGTGCTTCAAAAAGTTTGTTTGCAGACATGCAGAAGGCCTGCACGCGGACGGTATCTACATTGGAGTCAAACGCACCATTTTGAAATAAATAAAACGGTGCGTTTGATTGAACTGGGAGATGCCTCATTAATACACAAAATGGTGCGTTTAATTTCACTATAAATCCCTCTCCCTCTCCTGTTTCTCTCCTCGTGCTCTCTCTCCCCTTCATTCTCTCTCTCTAGCGATCCAATGCTAACCCTAAACGGTGGCCAAATGCACGCGGGATTGGCATATTTTCCCACTGATCAAGCACGCATATAAAGAGAAGACAACCTTCGTCTCTCTTTCTCTCCGAATAATTTTTGTATGATGTGTTTCGACTGCTTTACAAGGTCTGCCCTCTTTCATTTCCGTGCTCTCCCTCCCCTTTCATTTCTGTACGGATATGGTTAAAAGTGAGAAGATATCTTCATGATGCATCTATACTCATGTATGAGTACTCTATATTTATTTCTTTTTGTTTTGTTCATCTTTATCATACCTGAGCTTACGAATGAAGATTGTCATCAAAATTTTTTATGATTTTAATTGTATTTTCCTAACAGTTAAATAGTTTATTATTTATCAAAAGGTTTTACCCATTAATATGTGAATTTCTTCTAGCCTGTATATGACATATCTATGGGCAAACCTTTGCTGCAGGTTTGCCAAGAATTAAAGGTTTTAGATTTCAAAATTTGTTCTTATTTTATTTGTATTTTACTAACATTTAAATCCTTTATTATTTATCAAAAGGCTTTACCCATCAATGTGTGAAAAATTATCTAGCTTGTATATGACGGATTTATGGACAAACCTTTGGTACAGATTCATATTAATTTGTTTGATGGGCCAAGAATTAAAGGTTTTAGATTTCATAATTTGTTCTTATTTTATTTCAAACTTATAGCTTGAAAATCTGACATCTTATTAACAGAAGTTGCTTTTGCTTAGCGTTTTATGTATACTAGTTTGAATTGCAACTGTTAGCTACTAGAGGGTGTGGGCTTTTTCACATTGCATCACTTCACTTCAGGCTCCCTAAGTGGCCTCCACTGCTTATTAGTGACCTCAAGTAATCAATGTTAGAGAAGTTTTCTCAAGGACAATGAAAGGAGATGGAAAAGTTATGTTGCCATGAATTAATAATCTTCCTTTAATCCTTTCATCAAGAAAAAGAATTAAGGATGTCATCATCAATTTCTTCAATATCGCTTGTTAATAGCACATTGAGTACTATCTCAATGTGCAGTTGTAGGAAAGAAGCTGTACTTAGAATATCAAATACTCCAAGAAATCTTGGACGAGTTTCTTTGGGTGTCCATTGTACAACAAAGAGGTAGATGCAATTAATAGTACTTATGTGTTTCTAGTTACATATTAATGTTTTATTAAAAATTTTGACATCAAACATACTTAATTATTTATGTGACACATAGGGGTTACCACACTGTAGATATTTCAAGTGGGCAGATGGTAGTGAATACAAAGAGCAAGCCCTTGTAAAGAGAGAAGCAGAAATATTAAGGAAAGAAGAAGAACTTAAAAAGAGAGAAGAAGAGAATAGGAAGAGGGAGTTGGCACTCCACAATGATGAAGCTCAGCTTCGAAAGAGAGAATAAGAGATTGAGAAGAGGGAGTTGGCACTCCACAACGATGAAGCCCAACTTCGTAGGCAAGAAGCCAACATGCGACATGCAAGCATAGTACTTCGTGGCAATGACTAATGTCCATAGTTATTTACTTGTATTTAATGCGCTCGAAGTGATGAAGACTTTGTATTTGTATTTTATAGGAACTTAGCATTTGTAAGTCTAGACTTTAATTAATGTACTTGAGATTTTATTTGTAAAAAGTCATCTTCAATCTCGAGACTTTATTGTTTTTTAATGTTCCACTGCTTATTAACAAAGTAGATATTCTCATGTATATGGAATCTCTTTGTATTTTGTGGAAACTTTTTGTATTTATTGAGACTTTCAATACAAAACTTGTATTTTAAATGTTTGTTTTTAGTAAAAGAGAGAGCTTATATTTTGTGGAAACTCTTTGTATTTGTTGATACTAAATCATCTGGAATGAAAATTCATTGTCTGACAGTTTTGTGGTAGGATGAGTTTATCAGGCTAATGGCAAAAAAAGAAAAATTGGGGCAGTAGTTTTTAGGAAAAAAATATGCTCTATAGACAGACACTATTAACAGGGTTTTGAAGGTGATATGGCAGCTGCATATTCATCAACATGTGTGCTGCAAAATCTGCCCAAAGAAATATGCTAAAAATTTGTTGCATTGTTTAAAATCAACTGCATTTTTATAAAAATATGTTGCTAAATTTTTTTAAAATCTATTGCTAAAAATCTGTTGCAGCCTGCATTCACTCAAAAAAAAAAATCTGCAGCATTCACTCAAAAACAAATCTGCTGCATTCACTCAAAAAAAATCTGCTGCATTCACTTAAAAATCTGTTACATTCAAATCTATTACATTCACTCAAAAAAGATTTGCAGCATTCACTTAAAAAAAATCTGCTGCATTCACTTGAAAATCTGCCGCATTCACTGGTAGCAACACTAGAGCTAACATTGGTTGCAAAACTAGACATGGGAGCGATCATAGAGTTCCATGTTTGTTGCTGCAGTTTTGCAAATAAAAATTTAACAAAAATATTTAGACCAAAAATTGTATAGTCCAGAAAATTAAAGCACACTAACAAGATAGTAAATACTCTAAGAAATAATCACTTGGTTGCTACATGGATATGGGTGGGCAGTTAGAGGAGGTTCCATCATTGGTATGATGGAACTATACAAGGTAGCGGAACTACTTAGGGCAACAGTACTTGACGCAACAGCGGAAGTAGAGTTCTATGGGTGTTGCTGTAGTTTTTGTAAAAACTTATTAAAAAATAAATAAATAGACCAAATATTCAAGTTCATAAAATTAAAACTACCATCCAACGATCATCTGGTTGCTCCATGGATATGGCTTGGCACTTGGAAAAGGCATAAAAGGTGATAACCACGCATGAGGCATTGGTGTTGAGACCCCAACAAAAATCGCCCTAAGACAAGGTCCTAGACATGCATGGACATCCGAGATTGGGCCACATATGGGGTCAAGCCTAGCTTTGGAGGACTTCTCTAGGGGTCTAGTGCAAACCCTAGGGAGATTGCGGGAAGGGTACGGGTCAATTAGAAGATGGCTCACATCTTTCCATTTGACTAAGCCATGGCTCAGCCTTGATAGCCCATTGACACTCCTGTTGGCATGCCCTGATAGCCCCACGAGCCTTGCCTTGACACTGTCACTGACATGCCTTGACAGCCCCATGGGCCACCAACATGCCCAGCACCATCAGCATGCCCAGCAGCCCATCAGCACGCCTACAGGCATGCTATGGCCCCAGCCATGGCACACCCCTGACAGCACCACCATCATGCCATGGCCCCTACCATGACACGTGCATGACAGCCCTACAGACAGGCCATGGCCCCCGCCATGGCACACACTTGATAGCATCGCTAGCATGCTCATCACCCAAGCCACCAATCTGGGCCATGTAGGACCACCACCCAAGTCACTTGACTAGGCCTCACAGCAGCAGCATGGCACCACCCTGTGCTCACCATCAGGTTTAGGCTTGGCACCATGCCATGCCCACCATCAGCAGGTCACGCACAGTGCCATGCCGTGCCCACCACCAGACCAACACATGGCCCATGGCATGCCATGCAGCCGTGTCATACAGCAACCCATGCATGGCATCATGCCACGCCCAGAAACAAGCCATGCACGGCCCCAAGCCGTGCCACCCATCAAGCCATACACATCATGAGCCACCATGGCCCATCCATGGTCCTTGGCATGCCACGGGCCACCATGGCCTATCCATCACTATGTTATTGCTTTTAGTTTATTTATTTAATTTATTGTGCTATGGGCCTTTTGGGGGTTTCTAACTTGTAAGCTCTATAAATAGGACCCTTAGGCATTTCATTTGGCATATTTTCCTTTGTGGAACGGTTTGGTATGTTCATGTGAACACTTTCGGTGCTTTTGCACTTGGGCTCTTTTGGGTGCAATTCGTGAATATGTATTGTCCATTTATCTATCTTTGTTTCATCACTTTGCAATTCGTGAATAGGTGTTGAATCTTTATCTATCTATCTTTGTTCTTCCATATATATTTGTTCATATATTTTCCTATTTGTTCTTATGTTTCCTTGCATATCAAACATATCCTAAGCATTATTATTCTTATTATTTGATTTCTCAAAATATTCATATATACCAAAAAGAGAGTATTCATCTTCCCTTATTGAGTTTTTATCCTTTGTATTCATATTGTTCATGCATGTTCTTCATATTTTTCTATCGTGTTCATCATTTCTCTAGCTTTAATTCATTTTCCAAACACCACACGCAACCACCTTGTTTCCCATAATCCATATTCGACCAAAACTTCCCAAAGCGCCCTCCTTACATTCTCACAAACCCTAGCCAAAACCACCTAGATTCTTACAAGATAATTCCTACATTTTAGGAATCCTTATCTCATTTTCCAAATCCCATCCTATTCCTTCATCTCCATCTTCGGCCAACCACTTTCCCAAATTCAAACTCAAATTCCAATCCCAACATTTTAGGAAATCCAATCCCTAAACTCCCTCAATCATCTCCATCTTTTCAAATCCTACCAAAGACCCTCATCCGCTTGCCATATCAAATCTCTTCATTCTAGAAACTACCCGAGAATCATTCAAACTTTAAATCCCTCACTCCACTCTTGCCTTAGCCGAACTACCCTAATCCTTAAATCATTTCCTACCTTTTAGGAACTCATCTTCCATCTTCCAATCCATCCAAATTCAAAATACATCATTTGTCTTAGTCAAACTCCAAGTTCTAAACAACTCTCATCGATCTTATCATTTAGGATCACACCCTAGCCACCTTATCCATCATACAAACCCTATCTTCCATCTCCAAATCCCTACACTTTAGGAACAACCCAAGACTTATTCAAACACCATCCAACTTCATTCTCTTACCATATTCAAATCCTACATTCTTCATCTTACCTTAACTAATCCCTAAAGTCAAGGAGCAACCCTAGACTCTTTCAAACACCTTCCAAACCCTAGCAACCCATCCTAGACTCTAACCCTAATACATCACTTCCCAATTTCGTAATCCCCTTTAGCCATCGCCCAAAACCCTAGCTACACTTCACCATACCAACCCTAAGCATCATCCAAGTGGCACCAAGATCAAGGGCAACCATCAAGTCGCTCCACATTGCATCAAACACACAAACTAACTACTTAGATCGCCCGAACTCATCATCATCATCAAATCCATCACTAAACACCATACCTTCATTAACTTAGGAACCCTTCATTGTCATATCCTAACCGAGACCAAGCAGGACGATGAGAAACATTCGGTCATCATAAGGCGACGCGAGACCCGTGGACCCCTAATGTTTGGGGACTAAACCAAGGTCCCCAACAATTGGACCGTAGTAACTTGGCATGTAGTTTGAAACACCTGAATAAAGTGGTCTTGATATGTCCTAACATGTAGTAACATAATGTTAATCGACCTAAGTGGCCAATGACTACACATAAAATAAACACACAACAATTGTTGAAAGAGGTGTACAATACCAGGATTAGTGATAGGAGGTGTTATGCGGGATGCGTCTTCTTTCTCTTTTTCCATGTACACAATTCCAAATAGAACTACCTTAACAATGGAAGCAAGTGGTTCATTCTCAAGAATGAAAGCAAGATGCATGCACACACGAGTAAAGATGCATGCATGAATTTTAGATTTCAAAAAGAGTTTAAAAAAGCTTAGAAATCCTGGTTGAACAAGGATTTCCTTCTAAATAAAATTGACACCCTTCTTGTAGGTAGGAAACCCTAAAATCTAGGATTAATTTTCCATGAAACTTGCTGGAAGATTTTCCTAGAGAAGTTAGAATTTGACCTCATTTTTTCTTCAAAGCTAGCTACTATGATCTAAAGTTTTAGCTAAGCTATATGCAATCAGAATATGCTTGAAATACTCTAATTTTACTGTCTTAAAAGATCAGGAATGCTAGGCTTGAAAGTTGCTTCAACTAAGGTCATTTCACAACATAAATAAATATATAAGAGGATAGAATTAAGGATGGAGTAGTCATTGCCATCATGGAAAAGCAGCTATGGTTCCAATCTTGCTATTGTCAAAAAAATATATAAAAAAAAAACTGGCTTCCTTGTATTGATAAATGGAAATCTTCTTCATACTGAAAGCAAAAAAAGATCTAAGAATTACCATATGTTTTCACTTTATATGCTACCATCAAAATTACCCCAATCCTACAAGTGTCCTCTACCTATTCTCTTACAAGATAGAAGCAGAAAATCCTAAAGCTATGCAGCAGCGTCTATTAGAAGATATGGACAACGCATTGCATTATTTGACCCCCAAACCATGCAAATATATGCTCCGTTTAGTGAAGAACAAACTAGTAATTTCATGGGACTCTAAGCATATTCATTACCTCGTTCTGAATTATTTTACTAAGAAAATCTCGAAGAGTACAAGATCCTAAAGGATCACCAGCTCATTTTTCTTTCTGAAACAGAAACCGAAAGAAATAAGAGAAGAAAATACTATATTTTTATTCAAAAAGTCTATTTGCACCCGGCTGGGGAAATCCCCGCGTACCCGTCCCTCATATAAATGAAACGCAGCGTTTCATATACACTAAATGACCAAAATCACTGAGTCTTTGCTATTCCTTCCCATCCCTTCGTTGAAAACTCTGCTTCTCCCTTCGTCTACCCACGAAACCGTGCTCACTCTCGAGCATTCTCCCCCTCTCCATCTAATCTTCCTCTCATCGCTCTTTCCTTCTTTGTTTCTTTCTCAACCAGCACCAACGTCAAGCCTTCCTCTAGCCATCTCTCAAGGCATTGCCTCACGTTGGAAATATCATGAAAACAGCCTAATCAACGTGCTGCTCCTTCCACCGATACAAGTGGCCCTGTTTTTTATCCCCGAAACAGAGCAGTCAAAGGAAAGTGTCAACCAGGTTCACTGTGATTCTCTCAATAAGCCATGCCGAACCTTTCCCCTTACGCCTTGTCCATTTTCTCCCTCTCTAGGTGTCCAACGCCAACACCATCCGAGTGCTCTGCCGCATAGTATCTTTTTTTTGTTCTCTCTTTGGGTAAGGTACCGAGCACCTCTAGCTCTAGAAATATAATAATTTTGGTTACTTTTTTTAATATAAATGATAAAAGGCTCGGGAACACCGTTTTTGGGCATTGAAAGTCTGATATTACGCAAACAACATATAATTACAGTTCATCATGGAAACATAGCATACCTCAGGAAAAAAATCTGAAGTAAATAACACCCAAGCTGCCTATCAATGCATTCTGTTTCAAAGCACAAAGCCCAAAATGGAAATGTTGCACCTGAGGCACAGAAAATGTCGCTAAAGGCAAGAAATCTGACTTCCAAAATAATAGATTTAGAAAACATATGAACCTCTTAAAACGAAAATATAATGCGAATGGATATGTTCTTTCCAAAATAAATTTCGGTAAAGCAAATAAAGCTCTCAAACTGCCGGTACTCTCTCTCTCTCTCAGACTGTCGGTGCTCTCTCTCTCCCAGACGTCACTCTATCATTTCTCTTCTTCAACTGATTTCATTTGTGTTTCCCTCTGTTTGTATTTTTTTTTTAAATATATCGATTGACGTGTGATTCCCCCAAAGGTACCCAACGCCGGGTACCTGTAACAAAGCTGATTTTTATTTGCTAGGTACGTAATATTAAAATGTAAAAGAGCAACTAACAAACAGATCAGCTTAGAGAGAACCCAAAAAAAAAATACTCCAACAAACAGAACATATAGGCGAGACCACATTAATAGTTCATTGTTGAAAAAATATGATATTTACCTTTTGAGAGAGGATGAGGTCTACAAGAAATAAAGAGCAATGCATAGGTATGGACTCTGAGAGAAAAATAGGATGAAATCTGTGATTTTTCCTCTTATGGCTTGAATTTGCAATTTTCCCCCTTCAGAGTTGAATTTGCTTTCTTCCCGCTAGAGTTTTGTGTTTGTCTCTTTCTGCTTTTTTTTTTTTAAATATAATTAATGACGTGGCCAAATGTCACATCAAAGCCATTTATAGATAAGCACAATTCTATGCCTATCTCTAGCAGTACTCTATATGCTTAGTATAATAGTTTTACTACTCATCATTTCCACACACTACATATTTTATATTTTTAAAAGAAAAAAAATATATTCATCATCTATTTTCTCATCATCCTCTCATCATTCCACGATGTGGCATTAGATGATAAGTTCACAAATGAAATATAATAAATAGTTTCAAATCACCTAATGACACATCATGGGATGAGAATTGCGATGATGAGTAATATTACTCTTTTAAATTTTTTTAAAATTTTTTTGTTTTATTATTTTTAAACTAAATGAATTTTTCTACTCATTATTCATATGCTATGTGATAATGATGACTAAAATTTTTCGACTATAAAATCAGTCATGCATCTTCATTGTTCATTGTTTTGTAAAATACAGCTGAGAAATGATCATATTACAGGCTTCCTTTCCTTTAGATTTTTCCTACCCAATTTCAACGGTAGCACTAACAAGTAACAAATGTTAGGTTTAGTACATAATTTTATTTTTGATTGGTACATAATTCAAATCAGAAGATTACTTTCAAACTCCAATCTGGACAAGAGATCAACAACTCAAGAGTAGTAGAATCCACATTTTATTTGAGCTATTTAAGTTTGCTTCTTCAACAAATGCAAAGTACACCATCTAGGGGCAGATCCCTGTACAAGTAACTAGGTTGCATTTGAATGTTGAAATGAGTCGAGTTCTTTATGAATAGTAGTAAGTGAGATGGTTGAGTGAATTTTATATGGTCCACTTAAGATGAATTTAAGTGTGTTTGGATATTAAGATGAGTTTAAATATTTATAAAAATTTGTAAAATAAATAGATCCCATCATTAATTTCAATTGTTCATCTGATATATCAGAAATAGTCTGCCGGCATCAACTTCTTATAAGGGCGAAAAACTTTCCCCAAGCTGCACTTGCAGCCATCTGGATGGAGTAAAGTACGGGCAAAATGGACAAAAGCTTGCTATTTTATTATAGCCATCGCTTTATTGATTTGGGCGATAGAAAAATCTAATTACAAGTAAAATTACACACTAATATGTGCACTAATTTAATATGATTGGTCAAAAAGTTAATTTTATTGAAAATAATGTTAATTTAAATTTTGAATATGAAGGAATCAATATTAGTACGTAAATTAGTACGCGACTTTACTTGTATGTAACAAAACTCTTGGGAGACACATTTGGCTGGAGCGGTTACATCAATTTACAGTAAAAACTCACTTAACTCGGCATTGGATGCAGCTCAAATAGGTGTTTGGATGGTAGAAGGGGTCTAAAAATGAAATGCACTGAGCTCGGTTGACGAACCAAACCGATTCTGCCATAGAAACGACAACCCAGATCATATTTACAGATTAGAACCCCAATTGGCAGCCAAAAAGTCTGCCATTGCAAATCTTAAGCTTTCTTAATCTTTTCCACGATTTCATAAACTTTTGAATGACTTGCAAATTCTCGAATGGGTTATATATTTAAAATCCCCGCTCTCCCACCCAATTCATTTTTCGGGAAAAAGAAAACAGAGTGGCAGAAATGAGCAACCAAAAATATAAATAAGTGGCATGGTATACCATATAGCACATTCAGCTCCATCTGGTTACAAGACCCTTGTAATTCGTCATGCTAGGGTTGCCCTCTTGCCTTTGGCATCTCTTGACTGCAAATAAATTTATGTTAGTCACAAGCTATATTCTGGAAGGGTACGGATAAATAGGTTTTTTGCATAAAACATCTTGCAGAGAGAGAGAGAGAGAGAGAGAGTGAAAGACCTGTGCAGCGACAGATCTCTTTGAATCCAGAAACTCTGTGTAAATACTATATAGTCTTTGCTTCTCGGTTTCTGAAACAGATGGTCTTGCCTTTGCAGCAGTAGACTTCAAAAGAGCATCAGTTATTACTGGCTTTTTGTTTGGCACAATGGTATCCACACTGCCCAGAAGCTCGTGAACTGCTGCAAGCTGCGCATCTGAAAGCAAGGCTTGCAGATCAGCCCCGCTAAATCCTTCAGTTATACAAGCTATGGCATCTAAACCAACATCACTGGCCAATGGAAGCTGCATGAATTCATAGAAAGCATAATATTATTATATTTTAACTCGACAAAACAAGTAGACAAAAAGAAAAGCTCCATATTTTTTAGTCTGAACTCTAGGCATCCATTTGGCACTGAATATACAGTAAATAACTAGTAAAATTTTTCTACACCTTAATATTTCCTCAAAATTATGGCTTGCTAGAAGGAACTTAATGGCCGTACCAAGAGAAAGATGCTGATTCAAGCAAGAAAGAGCCGCATCTTAATTGTTGTAATTTAGTTACTGAATGAAGGGTAGCAAATAGACTTAATTTTGAACTAGCCTGCCATATGGGTTTCTTAGAATTTCATGGCAATCATTAATCCCCATCTATTACAGTGGTGAAATTATTCTCACATCAAACTTCAGTATTCACAAAAATAAACTGAAAAAAAGGTTCAAAATTCAATTAAAATAACAATGCAAAAACTAAATAGTCATCAAGAACTATTCATTCCTTTAGATTGTCCTACTAACCTTCCGAGAGAGAACTCTAAGGATATCCAACCTTTCATGTGGAGATGGAAAATCACAGAAGAGAAGGCGATCTAGCCTACCGGGTCTCAACAGTGCAGCATCAAGTAAATCCGGTCTACTGCTTGACATGAAAAATATAGGTTCATTTTCCATCAGACAAAATAATCAATATATCTTGGAAAAAAAGAGTGCTGAAAGCAAAACCTATCCAATTGTGACAAGAAAAGGATGTTCAGAAACATTCCATAATTCTGACCTGAAATTGAACATATGCATTGGCCAACTACATATTTATAGTTCCCACAAACCACTATGGCATGACCAATTAATGATGTGGTTTCAAAGGTAAAAGCTTCTTCACAGCTTGGATCCATATTGGGGTTCTACCATCTTTCATTTGTTGGTACTTAAGCTAAGAAGGTGCAATGCTAGGATGAGGACAAATATGAAAGGAAGGAAGCATCTATAACAAACACAACTTTCAAAGCAAAAGCATTGTTCCTTTTGACACAAATCATCCATTTTTGCGTTACATGGTCATAAATCTCAAAATTTGGGCTTTTAAGCTTGTTTATGTTTTTTTATTCTATTTTTAAGGAGAGGCTGACAGGAAACTGAAATGCCATGTGTTAGTGTTTGATTGGGTGACACGTGTGTTTTTTGCACGACAGATTGTGCCTTCATAAAACATGATGAGACATGGATGGGGAGACTAAATTGCGAGTTTCTAAAAATCTAGAGATGTATTGTACAAAAAAGTGAAAATTTAGGGAGTTGTTTGGAAAACAATGAAAGCACAAGGACTGATTCTGCAATTAACCCAAGAGATTATGTCATTGAACTATCAAATTTGAGACATTCTATGTATATTCGGAAAAAGTAGGCCCAAAAAACACCTTCCCCACCTGCTGTGAGGCCCAAAATACACACTGAAATATTTTTTGAGACACCAAAATTACCATTGATCCACACCAAAACTAAAAGGCTGGTACACAACCTTGTAGCATATCGTGTAATTCAGGGATGTAGCAATGGCAAGGATTTTGAGAAAAATATCTAAGGTGTTTTTCAGTAATCTCAAAGTACTATCCTCTGGGAAAAATAAAATTTGTAAACCCCCCAAACCCCCCCCCCCCCCCCCCCCAAAAAAAAAACCAAACCCAACCCAACACTTAGGGTGGACAATGCCCTCCTACCTTCACCTCTGCACTGTGGCATCTCACGTTCACATTTAAATCACCACATCTCATGTTGATGTCACGAATCTCCCACTAGAGTCCAAGAGCCACAAGTGGACTACAATGGCTCCATCTCTGACAATATCAAGACTTGTGTATCATATCTAGAAGTACATGGATCTCATTTTTCTTCTCTGAAGAGAGAAAAAGAGAAAGCTGAGAGAAAACAAATTTCTTTTCCAACTGGAAAAAAATACATACTTCTTTGTTTTATTTCCCCACAAAAAAGAAAACTATCTTTTCATTTACTGTTGAGGGGATTTCGTATGGAATTTGTAAAATGATGGTTGATAGGATTATACATAATTGATAAGGTCACTTCTTAAGGTTTTTTTACTCTCATACGGACATTATTGTGAAAAATTAAACTTAAGGGAGTTCCATGTTTTACAGCCTAACCACATGGACTTTAAGCACATTTGTCCCAAAAAATTATCAATATTCTGTGGAGAAACTAACCTTGTTGCAGCAAACACAAATACACCAGTCAAAACTTCAACACCATCCAATTCCGTTAGAAACTGTGAAAAGGAGGGAATGTAATTGTTAGAAAATTAATTTAAAGAGAACCTAAGATGGTACAGGCAAACAAGAGACTAACTTGATTAACAACACGATCGGTTACTCCTGTATTGTCATGCCCTCTTTTTGGTGCAATAGAATCAAATTCATCGAAAAAGAGAAGGCATGGTGCTGCAGCAGCTGCTTTGGAAAAAATATCCCGAACCTGAAACCAACAGATATGCATCAGCAGCAGAACTAAACGTTACACTTCACTTGTAAAAAGTAGTATCACAAATGCCCAGAAAATTAACCAAAAAATGCATGGAGCTGAACTAAAATAAAATATCGCATAATCAAGGAAGAAAAGACAACAAAAAATAAAACTTGGAGAGCATCGAAAGTGGTATGACATCCTTAATGCTTTTTCTATTCTAAAAAGCCTTCTCAACCACATATTTTCAAACTTATAATATCATTTGCCACCCTACATATCCTTGTTTTTTATGGGTAATCAAGACATTTTATTCATAAAAAGAGGCAATGCCCAAGTACACAAGAAGTATACATGAGAAGTACTTAACTAGCATTTAAAACCAAAAATGGAAAATCACGTATATCTAGCCCATTAAAAACAATGGCACCTGCCCATAAGAATAATGTTTTAAAAAAGAAAACTTTAAGCTCACAATCACAAAGAATAGAGAATCTACCCAACCACTTCTGGCACAATTCAGAAATTGTACTTCACACTCAAATAGAAGAGAAATCTATCCAATCTGGACAATGTACGGGGTGTCTCAATTATTCAACCATGCAAACAACACTCCAACCAGCAAGCATATGAATAAAGCCTGCTCAAAAAAATAGCCAGAAAACTCCACCATAGCTGACACAAGCAAGCATCAACCAGTTTTTTACTCGTACAATGGGGTCATTAACATCTCCACCGAGAGACCAAGGCAAGTTCCACCAGCTCAACAAATCAACTAATTCGTCCCACACAACTTTTTGCACTATCAGAGTTGGGATTCGGAGATAGAACTAATAAGATAGTATTGAGGAATCATAAGCAATAAATGGAAGAGAAGAAAGTCAAACATTACATAGAGATTAACAACAATGGGGTTAAAGAAGAAAAAGAAGATAGCGATGATGATGAATATGATGACATTACACATTGATCACTAATACACAGAACTATAAAGAAAGGTTACTTCTATAAAGCACAAAAAGTTTATAATAAAACAGAAAGGCCCAGAGCCCATAGAAGATATCTGAGAACTAATAGAAAAACAATGCTACGATAAAATGCATGAAACAGAAAAGGCATGGGCTGATTAATATGAAGATTCAGAAAATAAGGATTATCTACATACGGCTATACAAAAATAGTAGTAAGAATAAAGTGGCCTCTTACAGCTTGCTCAGATGCACCGATGTATTTATTTAAGAGCTCTGGTCCCTTTACTGACATAAATCTCAAGGAACAAGCAGCAGCAGCAGCACCCACTGTGTGCGTCTTGCCACAACCAGGGGGCCCATATAAGAGAACATTTGACCGCAACCTTAAAGGAGCTTGTGAAAAGGTATTTGGGAACTTTGAAGGCAACTCAATGATCTGACATTGACATCAGGAATTAAAATTGAAGAGAATGTAAAACACAGAACAACAGATTCCTACAGAACAGTTAAAAGCAAAAAAAAAAAAAAAAAAACATCGTAGCTGCAAATGTAACAAAATGCAAGTAAAAGACAGTGCCAACACAAACAAGTAAACAACTATACCTGTCAAAATGCTAATACTTCTTTTGTTAAATACAATCTCCACTCCTAACTAACCTGTGTAACACTTTGCACCCCTAAATATCAAAACTGTTATATTGCACCTTCAAACTAGCCAACTGTTAAATAGACCTTTCACTAAGATTCAAAGGTCAAGATTGGACAGAGGGTGCCATTTGCCAATTTCTGATAGTTAGAAGGTACAACAAAGTAGTTTTAGTAGTTTGGGAAGCCAAGTGTAAATCTTTTGGATGTTCAAGAGTAATAAGTATCTTAACCCTATTTTTTATTTTCCCTTTAAGGATTTTGAAACCAACTCAAAGGTGAGAAGAAGTTCTATAATTTGGTTCCATAAAGCAATAAAAATTTAGACAATGTGTGGTCAAAATGAGAGGAATAAAGAACAAACACAACTGTTCTTTCACTGAGTGAAGCACCAGCTCATCCCTCTACCAACTACATGGAAAACAAAGAAATACAAGTCCTTTGGGCAAACAATAAAAGAAAATGAAATTGAACTTCAGGACAAGGAGGAAATAGGTGATCATGGATTTACGGCTATTTCTTTAAGTCAAAATTTCAGATTTCAAAACTCAAAACACATGCATCTATTGTTCATCATCCCAGGTCCTTCGATGAACTGTCACCATTTCGAAAAACATAGCTTCAAGGGTGCTGGCATTTTAAAATTACAGACAAATAGCATTAATGTTCTTGTACACACACAAAGATCATACTCACATCTTTTATTCTTCTTTATTTTCCTCTGCTTGGAAGATAAGCACACTCTCACACAGCACGCTACATGTAGAAACCAACATATGGCATGTAGGAACAAATACAGATTACTAAGTATGAGAAAAGATAGGAAACAACAAACAGCTATAGCACCAGGTGAAAAGAAGACTTGGAACCAGGAGAAAGGATAAGTCAGAAGCCGCAAATATGCTCAGCTTAAAATCTTAGAAACACATTAATTGAGTAAATTCAAGATTTTTTCATTAATTTCCTCTGTCATCCCCTCTTGAGTGTTACAGGGTCAGGGTCATTCTCATACTTGATCTGTAACTAGTCCACCATCTCCTTGGGAAGCAAATTATTGCTACTTTCACCATAAATTATCATCTAACAAAGCTGTGAGAGTAGCTAATCTCCTCCAAATACGCAAACTATGATAGATAAGATAGTTCCAGCCAAATCAGTGGATTTGACTTTCCAAGCAACAGAAACAACTATGAACATTTTTAGGGGACTTGTCTTTGTTTTAAGAACTTCCAAAGTTGAGTCATGACTTCAGGTGGGATACCACAAGGCCAACATTACCTTATTGAAAACTAATACCATTTCGATTTTAAATTGACATGTACTCATTATCACAAGTTACAAAACCATGATGTGATGAGAGACCCTTCATGATTCATTCTTAGACAACTGTGATAACAAGTAATGGTTGAAATACAAAAAAATTCACCATTTAGTGTTAGGAGATGCAGCCACATAGAATGATTACAACCATTATGTGTCAACAAAAAACCACATAATGGAATTACATTACAAAGAAAATGTGTTACAAAAAGTGAGGAATGGAATCTTTAATGAGCCACAGATGTCACAACGCATTTATACTAAGGAAAGCCACTAAGGAAAACAACAATGAAATTTCTTACTTATAATGAAAAGAACAAAAAGCATGCAATAAAAAGCAACCAGATGTTAAAAAATAAACAAAAATAGTAGCAAATTTGCTATTTCACACAATAAATATGTCAATGTACATCAATGACTGGAGAATTAAAAAGCTAATGGGAAGTTTTTACCTCCTGAATAGCATTCCGAATGTCGCTGAGACCGCCAACATCATCCCACCCAGAGCGACCAGCTTCGGGAGTAGATTTAGTGATGTCACGCATAGCAACTGGAAGGAAGTCATGCATTGCCAGGGAAAAATCTTCCTTCAATAATGTGGGCTTTCCATCCACCTTAAATGCAGAATGAGAAGGCAAAAAACGACCGACAGCGGCATGAACAGATCTGTCAACCAATATTTCCTGAAAGGAACAAGATCATTTAACATTTATAGTTTCAAGAGAAGCAAATAAAGTGCTTCCAAGAAAAATATAAGATCCACATAGTCGAACAGATTACAATATTTAAGAGCTATAAACATGTAAGTGTAAATATATGAGACAAGTTATTGCTGAGATTCGAGCAGGGACATATAGTAAAAGGTTGATTTTTTAACCCGCTTCAAGTACAGAATTTCAAGCAAGAGACCTATGATAGTGATTGTATATTATGATGGAAAATAGAAGTGTACGAAAGGAGGTGCTTATTTCACTGTACAGCCCTCACATATTCCATTACATATTTGTAGGAGAAATATTTACAATAAGACAAATGAATGTTCTGGAAAGGGACAACTCATCAAGACTCTTCTAGAAGGTTACAATATAGCATAGCATTCTCTAACACGGACCCTCAAGCTGGTGCATATTTTTCATATAAGCCGAGCTTGGAACAAATCGACTTTGAACTTCATCCTAGACAATGACTTCGTAAAGATTAGTGCATTTATGCCTCCACTTATTATCTTGTCTCATCTTATATGCTGTGTCCTCTCATGGAACGCAGGTTGGAGGCAATGTGTATGGTAGCTTGCTTATCAAAGCATGATGGAATAGGAGTTGTGCCAGGAAGCCCAACTCCCAAAGAAACTGTTGTAACCAAGCAATTCGCTAGCAGTATGAACTATTGTCTTGTATTATTTTTCTGCACTTGACAGAAAAATCAAACTTTGCTTTTTACTTCTCCATGATTGTGATACCCTATACTAACTTATAATGGTAGGTGGTTTATGGGATCCCACATTGCTTGGGAAGGAGAAGTTCCTACCATTTATAATTGTTCCAATGGGACTCCAATTGTATCATTGGCAATTCCTTTTAAAGTATAGGCCCAAATGTGGCTTGGGCCTCCTTTGGAGCATTAGAATAGTATCAGAGCCTATTCCAACAAGAAATGTGGGACTTGAGCCATGCCACCTATGATAGGCTGGCCCGACAAGCTTCATCCCACCATGATCACTCTTATTGTTAACCACGGAGATCAGCACGATCCATGGTGCTATACTTCCAACAATGGTCTTGGGAGCACTCAAGATGTAACCATGCTCTAGCACCAAATAATGCAAGGAGTATTAGGGGATGCTTGGGGAATGAGATGAGATGAAAATGGGCCAAGCCCGAAAGCTGGAGGGTCGAATGTTGGCGGGCCCGTTCTCTCTAAGTGGTAGGCCAGAACACAAACAGGTTGTGACGATGGGTCGGGCCCAACATCTAGGTCTCTGACCATTCAAAACAAAGGAAGTGCCGAATCACCTATATCGGGCTCAAAGTCCCCAAGCCCGCCGGTGGTCGTTCCGGGCACATCACCATCGCAACAGAAAGGATCCCTGGTCACTGGCGACCTTCCAATTTTGAATATGACGGCTTCAGATGGATCAATAGGAGAGCAAAGCCACAACTAAACGACGGCGTCAAATGGACGGGCTCGGATTGAAGCTATCTCTCATATTCATTGGCAGCCCTCTGGTTGCACAAAAAGGGACTACGACAACACACGACTTGTCAGTCTTCAATAAGGAGCTGTCCCCCATCCTGGCAGAGGTGAATAGCAGTGATGAGGCGTTGATCTCAACTGGGCTAATTCAGACACCCTTTTATGTTGCCGATACAACCTTGGGAACACTTTCAGTTACAAACAAGGATCTCTCCAAGGTCTTATGCACTCTGCAAGAAGAGGATGGGGCTTTCTCAACTAATGAGTCAATGGATGGGTTAGTTGATGGGATCGAATTGCAGCTGGTATGCAAGGAGTCTGGGGTCAGCGCTCCTCTCAATGAAATGGAGGATATTGGCGATGTGCCTAGTCCTCTCTGTTCGCTGCCTCCAGCACCTTTATGGTTTGGATTACACTTAGATTAGGTTCTTCGTAAGGTTGATGAAATTCACCAATGTGTAGGGATTTCCTATGAAGGCTTCGAGGAACAGTTTAAAGCTCTCCTCATTGCCATTGAAGCAGGACAGACCCTTCCAATGAGATCAGCGGATAAGAAAGCAAGGGAGCTCAAGAGGCTTTCTTGTTCCATCGATTGTGACTCAAGTGAAGGAAGTTCCAGCAGGGGGAGGCATAATGATAGGGCACATCTTGGTGCCTCATGAAGCCTAAGATTTTGTCATAGAATGTTCGGGGGCTAAATGAATTGAACAAGCGCCTACGGGTGAATAACCTAATTCGGGATTGGAAGGTTGATGTAATCTGCTTGCAGGAGACCAAGTTGAAGATTGTTGACAGAAATATAATCAAAAGCTTGTGGAGTTGCTCTTACATGGGTTGGGTCTCTTTAGCTTCCAAGGGAGCCTCAAGAGGTATCATAGTGATGTGGGATAAGAGAGTAGTTAATATGACAGAGGAGTATGTAGGCAAATTTTTGGTGGCTTGTTCTTTCACGAACATGGATGATGGCTTTAGATGGGGTTTTGCTGGAGTATATGAGCCTAATGTTGACAACAATAGAAGGCTTTTATGGAATGAGATCGCAAGCTTGTGCAGTTGGTGGGACAGCCCGTGTTGTATTGGAGGGGATTTATCACCCGGTTTCCAAGCAAAAGGTCAGGGGACTATTGAAGCATACCAAGAACAAAAACTTCCCGGTCAGATCCTTCTACAAGGTTTTGTCGCCGCATTCTTCTATTGTTTTCCCTTGGAAGAGCATTTGGAAGAGCAATGTTCCACTTAAGGTTGCTTTTTTTAGCTAGCTAGCCTCAATATTGACTATTGATAACCTAAGAAAGCGAGGATTCTTAATAATGGATTGGTGCTTTATGTGTAAAAGCAATGGAGAAACAGCGGATCATCTTCTTTTACACTGTGAAGTGGTCAAGGCTTTATGGGATAATATTTTCTCTAGGCTTGGCATTGCCTAGGTCATGCCTAGGAAGGTGGTTGATTTATTGTTATGCTAGAGAGGAATTCAAGGGGGTCGTCAAATAGAGGCTGTTTGGAAGATGGTGCCTCTTTGTTTAATGTGATGTACTTGGAACGAAAGGAATGGTCTCTGCTTTGAGAATAGGGAATGGTCGATGGAAGGGTTTAGGGACTTTTTCTATCATACATTGTTACTTTGGGCTTCAGCCATTGTATTGAATGTGACTAGCCTTGATGACTTTTATGTTGATTTTAACAACACTTAGCTTGTAATTAGGTTCATCTCTTGTATATTTCCTAAGTACCTGGGCTATGCCTAATTACGTGATTAATAAAATTTCTTACTTATCAAAAAAAATATATATGGTTCATAAATAAGCCTAGATTTATCAATATTTTTTAATTATTCTAAAACCCCTCATATTTTGTTCCCATTTTATTTAGAATAAAGTCTCAAAAAATAGACTAGTTTTCTGATGGTTTGTTCAGATTTCCTCTTGGAGTTTGAATCATCATGAACTTCTTCAGGACTGCTGGAAGTCTCTGAATGCTCCTGTGATACTAGCTATTTTATGAGAACTTGTAATCAAACACAAGAACGTGTCCCTATACCCCTACTTGCACAAAGTGGCCCCAATTTTAGTTTCCTCATTTAAGTTAATTTCTCCACATCAATTGGTAAGTTTCCCTTTGGGCACACTTCTGTAGAGAAAGGCTAGTAGCCCAATACCAAATACAAAAATAAGACAAAATAAAAATAGACACCATTATGATATATTTTATGTTAAGGTTTAAGCAGACAGAATCTATTGATGGCAGCAATTCTTGTTGCTAGCTAGATATCATTTTCACTTTGAAATTTACCTGAGTCACCAATTCTTAATTGTATTTTGCAGTAATAGTTCCATGTAATCTGGTTAACAAGTGGTAAACATGCTCCAATTCGTCACCCATAAGCAGTGTTTTATAGTGAGCATCCTAGAGACTGCCAAACATCTAGAGATAAAGTGTTGAAACCTGAGGTATATAATGACCATGAAGGCTTGTAATGGAAGGTGTATTTTACAAGATACAAAACAATGGGACATATCCATTTGACTAGGAAATAACAAGATGAATACCAGATCATATGCATCATAGCCATCGCATTTGGAAGCTACTTCTAGCAAGATTTCATCGGAACATTGTAAGGAGCGCCTCAGAATTTCATGCTTCAATATAGCCCTGCGTTCTGAGGCAGCAGGAGCAGGCAGTTGAATATGGAAGTCAAACCTTCCTGAAAATGATCAAATTCAGAAAGGTAACAATTCAGAATATTAATTTAAAGGAGAGAGACCCAGAGCTTCTTTACATCCACTACAAATCTACGACAGTGCCCGTTACACATGCAAAAAGATACAAACCTGAAGAGCTCAATGACTGCGGTATATTCTCCAGAGACTTGACTGAAGCTACAAAGGCAACAGGACCAATTCCACATGAGCTCTTCCGCTTTTCCTGTTCGGTGGACCCATTAAAACCATCAATTGACTTGGGGCTTAGGACAACAGAGTTGTACCCACAGCCACAAACGTAAAAAAAAAAAAAAAAAAAAAAAAAAACTACAGAACATAAATTTAGTTCATTGCATTATTATCATCAATAGCCAGTACAACAAATAAATAAAAAAACAATTACATGCAATAAATAACAACTAACCACCAATTTCTATGCTAGATGTAAATCAGGACTTCCATAGAGAAGGCAATATAATTTAAAGCAACTAGTCAGGAATGACATAACTTTCACTTAATTATGAAAAGAATGAACTGCTTTTTAGGAGAAGCAATATAACTATAATAGAAAATCTTATATTGAGATCATGCATTTATGTCCATTTCTCCTTTAAGATTTGCCCTAGTCAAACTACAACAGCACAAAGTGGCTGCAGGGTCATAGATCCATAAAAATTAAGATTACTAAGAAATATATAGAACCATATAGTGTTCCATTGGCACTATTGCACCTTGGCAATGAACATAGCAGACAAGAGAGCATATATTTTTATGGGTAGAAATGCCTGAAAGTGTGTAGCACAATTAAAGAGAAGCCTTTGAAAAATCTAGGGCTACAAATGAACAAAGTAGCTCGTGAAGAACTCAAGCTCGGCTCATATATACTAGGTTTATTTAATAAATTGGATGTTCATAAACACTAATATTGGGTTGAATATTAAACGAGCAAAACTCATAAAAACTCGGCTTGACTCGATTTAGTCTCGTGAACAAATCTCGTATAAGCTTGACTTGACTCGTTTGAGCTCGTTTTGAAGCTCGTAATGTGTTATATATGTATTTGTTATAATTTTTTTTTTTTTTTTAATAAGTAAGAAGAAATATATTAATCATGAAAAAAAGGCTAGGCCCGAGTAGACACGGGGTACACAAAAGTGCCTAGATACAAGCTAAGAGCTGTGAAAAGCAGCGTAGAGATCATTGTTATATTTATTACCTGTTAGTTGTATTTTATATAATTAATTTTATATTATTAATTTATTTATAGTTTACCTTATTTAATATCATTATTATGTTCCCAAAGTGTGTATAGGATAATTTTTATAATTCTTTTTATAGAATATATTTTAAGTAATTAGTTATGAATATTTAGCCCTGTATTTTATTACTAGTTATATGATATATCAAGCTATTTTATGTCTGTAAAACAATGTTTTTTATAAATTTAGTAAATTATATATCATGTAATATAACATTAATGTTATATATTTTAATTTTCTAATTGTTACATAGATTATAGCCTATTGATATGGTAAAAAATGAATGAGTGAATAAACGTTTACTTGAAACAACTACTAGATTAATTTTAATTGATTAACTATAATTCGTATGAGAAATTATATTTGCAGTCATGGAGTGCGCGGCACTCCTCTTGAAAAAGTGAGTAAATATAGAACTCACATGAAAAAATTAATTCTTTTAAAGTAGATCCCATTCTTTTCAAAAGGAGCGTGCGGCATTTGCGCACTCCATAACTGTATCTAACATATAATCCACATCATAACATAAGTTGATGGTATTTCTTTTTAATTAAGGAATCTATCATTAACCTTATAAACAATATGGTTTTCATTATACTAGATAAACAATAACACATATTGTAAGTTATAACTACTACTAATTATTTATAATTGCATATTATTACATTTT
Organism: Carya cathayensis; assembly: GCA_011037825.1. NCBI lineage: Eukaryota > Viridiplantae > Streptophyta > Magnoliopsida > Fagales > Juglandaceae > Carya > Carya cathayensis. The sequence goes on from QGSO01000600.1 coordinate 344,242, forward strand.
TATAGTGTAATATATGTACAATAACTCATATATTATAAATATATACTTACATCATATGCTTGTAATACACTAATAAATATAATTTTCATTAATGTATGCTACAATATATTCAGAACTTATATTTAATAATAATATTATACAACTAGAACTTTTGATTTATTATGTTCTCTACATATATTAAATGGTTTAGTTTTTTTTTTTTTTTGATAAGTAAAAGATTTATTGATCCTCGTAAATAGGCAAAGCCTGAGTACACAGGGGGTATACAAAGAGAACCTAGTTACAAACTAGTGTTACAGATAGAAGCATAAAAGTCTTGAAGACTTGCACCGTTCAGTACAATAGAAGATGCCCAAAGTAAAAGTGTATGAAAAAAGAAAGCCCTGAAACCATCTAGGGAACGTTCCTTGTTCTCAAAACAGCGTCTATTCCTTTCGATCCATGTGCACCACATTAAGCATAAAGGTACCATCTTCCAAACTGTAGATATCTGACGGTTGCCCCTTATCCCTTGCCAACAAGACAATAAATCGATCACCCTCCTAGGCATGGTCCATGCAATACCAAGCCTAGATAGAATTTCATCCCACAAGGTCTTAACTACTTCGCAGTGAAGAAGGAGATGGTCCACAGATTCACTATCGTGTTTGCACATGAAGCACCAGTCCATTAAGTAGAGTCCTCGCTTTCTTAACTTGTCTATAGTCAGAGTTTTGCCATGAGAGGCTACCCATCCAAAGAAAGCTACCTTGAGGGGAACCTTGCAACTCCAAATGCTCTTCCACGGGAAGGCGTTGTAAGGGGAATTTGTCAAGGCCTTGAGATATGAACGGACTGAGAATTTCTTGTTACCCGTGTGTGTCCAAAGTAAGCTGTCCTCCCCTCCCGCCCTTAACTTCATTTCATATAACGCGCTGTAGAAGTCGGTAATGGCTCCCACCTCCCAATCCTGTGCATCTCTAGAGAATCTCACAGACCACTAAATGGAGTCAACAACACTGCACATATTGTCAGCTACTGAAGAACCCTGATCAAAAGCGATCCTAAAGAGAGAGGGGAAAGTGTTTTTCAGGGTGACCTCCCCACACCAAATATCATGCCAAAAGCGGATGCGCGTGCCTCTTCCCACCACGAATTTGCAGTTACCAAGAAAGTTACTCCATTCATTCCTAATAAATTTCCAGACTCCCACTCCATATGGCCCTCTTATTTCTTTAGTACACCAACCTCCTCAGATACTCCCATATTTAGCATCTAAGATAATCCTCCAGAGAGCGTCTCCCTCAAGATGATACCGCCATAACCATTTTCCCAAGAGTGCCTTGCTGAAAGTTCGCAGCTTCCTTAAGCCCAACCCACCACAAGACAACGGAGTGCATACTTTATCCCATTTGATCAAGTGACATTTCTTTGCGTCTTCCAATCCACCCCATAGGAAATCACGGAAGGTCTTCTCTAGTCTATACGCCACTCCTGCAGGCACAGGGAATAAGGAGAGGAAATATGTTGGCAGGTTAGAAAGTGTGCTCTTAATAAGCGTGGTTCTTCCCCCCTTAGACAAGTAAACTCTCTTCCACCCTGCCAGTTTGCTTTCAACTTTCTCAATCATCCCTTCCCACATTGCTTTAGATTTATAAGGGGCTCCCAGAGGGAGTCCAAGGTATTTCATAGGCAAGGAAGAGACCTTGCAACCCAGGATGGCAGCCACCTCACTTAAGTTGGTGACGGATCCGACGGGAACTACCTCCGATTTTGCTAAGTTTACCTTAAGGCCAGATACAGCTTCAAAGCAAAGAAGAAGGGCACGTAGGGAATGAAATTGGTCTAGATCCGGGTTGCAGAAAATCAAGGTATCGTCGGCAAAGAGGAGGTGAGAGATTGTCAAGCTTCCATGAGGAGAACCATCTACAGAGAAGCCCGAGATGAAGCCGCTTTCCACTGCCCCTTCCAACATTCTACTCAAGACATCCATAACAAGAATAAAAAGGAGTGGGGAGAGAGGATCCCCTTGACGCAAGCCTCGAGAGCTATTAAAGAAACCTTCAGGAGTGCCATTGACCAAGACCGAGAATCTGGCCGTTGAGATACAATGTTTTATCCACTGGCACCATCTTTCTCCGAAACCATACCTACCAAGAATATATAGTAAGAAATCTCAGTTCACATGATCAAAAGCCTTTACCATATCCAGTTTGCACAAGATACCTGGAGTGCCAGATCTGATTTGGCTCTCCAAACATTCATTGGCGATGAGGACCGAGTCTAGAATTTGCCTTCCTTTCACGAAAGCATTTTGGGACTTCGAGATGATCTTCCCCATGACACCACTCAACCGCTTCGCCAAAACTTTGGAGATGATCTTATAAACCCCACTAATCAAGCTTATGGGGCGGAAGTCGTTCACTTCCACTGATCTTGCCCTTTTGGGAATGAGGGCAATGAAGGAGACGTTTAGGCTCTTCTCAAATTTCATAAAGGAGTGAAATTCGATAAAGACTTTCATGAGATCTTCCCTAATAATATCCCAGCAAGCTTGGAAGAAAGCCATTGGGAAGCCATCTGGACCTGGGGCTTTGTCTTTGTTCATACCTTTTAGCACACTATGCACTTCATCTTCGTCAAAAGGCCTCTCCAACCAAGCCGCGCTTGTGTGTTCAATGGAATCAAAAGCTAAACCATCTACCTTGGTTTAGTTTATTACATCTATCTTATGTATTATTTTTTTAATTTATAGCTATAAGTTAATTTGTTTTATAAAAACTTATACCATAAGAATTTTTTAATCAAAACTATTTGGTTGAATAGTTAAATGGTTAGAATTTTTTTGTCAAATTTAAAATTTTTTATATTAATCAAAAGATAACCATAAGAATTTAAAAAAAAAAAAAAATTTGAGTTCAAGCTCGATCCGTTCGTTTATTTTTAGTCAAGAGGTGAACAAGCCAAGTTCGAATAATGATATTCGAGTCTTATTCAAGTTCGAATGAGTAAACACACTAATTGAGCTCTAGTACCCTTGTTTGAATTTGGTTCGACTCAGTTCATTTACAGCCCTAGAATAATCTCTACAAACTCAATGTTTACAGGTTTCCATAAAATACAGCATGAGCATTTAAAATGACACAAGGCAGGAAAGGAAGAAACAAAAGGTGAACAAATGGGAAACTTAATAGTTTGAGGTTCAAATTCTTAAAATTTGAACAGTTTATTTTAGTTTGATCAAAGATCTCAAAAACATATCCTTAAAATGATTAACATCCTTAGAGTGTCAACGAAGTTAGAACCATAATAAGCAATTCTAAAAAATAGGAAGGTATGAGTCTGAGTATGTAGTCCATAGAGTGTGAGAACCACATCTAAGGTAAGTAGGCATATACTATTTAGTAAATGACTTAACAATCTCATCCACTTGAGAACACGTACATGAGAGGAGGTTGTTCTAGGCGAGCAAAGGATAGGTGGGCATAACACCAAGCAAGCAAAGCGCGAAAGCGAGAACAAGATGGGCAAGCAAGGTATTAGGCAACCTGGGCAACAGGTGAACAGCATACAAAAATGATATGAGTCTGAGCAAGTGCTCAGAATCTGTTAGCCCGTGTCTTGATAAAGGCCCGAGCAAGTGCTCAGAAGTGACTATGAAAATCCAAAAGCAACACGCGAAAGCGAGAACAAGATGGGCAAGCAAGGTATTAGGCAAACTGGGCAACAGGCAAGCAGCATACAAAAATGATATGAGTCCGAGCAAGTGCTCAGAATCTGTTAGCCCGTGTCTTGATAAAGGCCCGAGCAAGTGCTCAGAAGTGACTTAATGAAAATCCAACCAAGTGCTCAGGAATGTACAAGGTGCTCTAACAATACAACATTATTTGAGAGAAGTGACCATTCGCAGCTGGCGTCAGAAGCTTTATTAACATGTTTTACATTCACAAGCAGCAAATAAAAAGGGCAAACCCCGATGGAGGAGTTTGTCCCTTGTTGGCCAAGCACAGATGCCAACCAACCAACAGACCAATCATGTTGAGAGGGAACAGTGAAGACGATTCATCCTTTTATCTCCCTCCCCCGCCACAACCCCCCCCCCCCCGCGTCTATTATGTGTTGAACTAAAAAAAACCCTTCCTCTCTAAAGCTTAAGCTTGGCTTGAAGATCTGCCAACCCACAAATGACCAAAACTCAATGAATATTCACTACTCGAGGTAAGTACCTTCTATGATGGTGCTTACAATGTGTGTTTGGTGATCGAGGGTTATGCTATTATATGTTCATTTCAAGTTTGTAGCTTTCAAAATAGTAACAGGGTGATGATTTTAATTATCTTGTGTTACACCGATTACTTGTAAGTTGACTTTATCAACAACGCTTTATGTTAGATGACCGGGAGTTATATTTTTCCTTTCAGATTAGAGCTCTACGTCGTTGAGGTAATTGAGTGGGTTTCTCTCTTGAATTTCATTGTAACACTGAATATTTTATATTGCTGCTCGGATCCTTATATTTTATACTTGTATATTCATTGTCATTACATGCATTATACGTATTGCCATGGTTTTTTTTTTAATTTACCAAGATTTCTCGAAATCTCACCATGGTGGTCCCAGTACAATTTTGCTCATTGAAACCGTAGACTTTGATGCAGATGTGGGCACCAAGGGCATGTATGAACAAGACAACTCAACACAACCCAAGGAGTGAGACAGGGGTCTGTTCCCGTCTGGGCTATTCTTCTGTTGATGATTATTTATGCTTTTTATTTTAATGAAGTTGTTGGACAATTTATGATTGTAATGACTTTATAACGACATTGTGATGTTGAGACAGTGTGACTTATGGATGGCATTTAAGATGCCAGGTTTGATGTTTTAAAATCTTCTCTTGTACTAATGTTTGTAGTTATAATACATGCCCTTTTTATTTTTCCACTGCGAATTTTTACTATGTATCAACAACAGATAACAGATTATGCCATACCATCAGCATCAGTGTTATAATTTGAGGAAAGTGTGGAACTAGTAAACCATAAATAATCCTTACCCCATATTCATCCATAATGTCCGTTAGAAATTCTGTAAGTGCAGCAACAGAGATTGATGGTTGGGATCCTTCCAAGTCAGAAGAGGATGAAATAATGCTGTCAAGATCATCAAAGATAACAATCGAAGGTGCATGATCTAAAGCATCAGATATGTAGCTGGACAGTTCTTGTCGAACGATTGAGGCCTTTTCTGTAGCAAGTTGAGAGCAAGAGACAAAAACCCTGCGTATGTGAACCTACATTAGAGTAGTTAATCTAGATTTCACTCCAGGAGCCCCCATATTAATATTCTTGGAAGGTGCAAAGAAGTTCAATTCATGGAGTCATAACCCCTCTAAATCAGCATTTCAAATATGTCAAGTACCAACAGAGTGGAAAAGACATTGATGCATTAAATATAAGTCCATACACATGTGCTAAGAAGCCGTCATGATCTTCAAAGAATTTTGCAACAGCTCTCGCTAAAAATGTCTTTCCAGAACCCTAATAGTCAAAGACATGCCAAATTAAAATCATCAATTGTCTGAACAGATGCACATAATAAATTATCTAAAGAATGGGGAGGACTAAAATACTCTCAGATGAATTGGTTCCAGAAATTAAAAAATTATAAATATCTACCATATTATTTTACAATACAAAACTTAAGAAAAATAAAAATGCAAACATATAGGACCCATAAAAAATAAAAGGAATGACATAACCACCAATTTAGTGAGTAATAACTATTTTGAGTTGAGTTTAGTTGTGTTAAGAATAGAAAGCTGGTCTATAAAACAAGCACTTAATTTGAACCCTACACTTTTCACTGTAATATACATAATTGATGAACCACTAGCCTGACACAAGATGAAAACTCTCATCCAAAATCTGAGCACAACATAACCATCTGCTTCTCATTATGTTATAATACAGAACCTAGCTTGGATAATCATATCATCCAACACTTTTCCTCTCCCTAATTAAATACCACCAGGTTCAAAATTATGAAAGCTCCAGATATTAAGTACAAATTCTATTCAACTTTTTTTAATCTAGAGGAGTCTAGAAATATTTAGGCAGCTTGCAAAATGACAATATGACAATATAAAATATCAAGTTTTTGTGAGATGATATTTTCAGCCAGACCAAAGAGGCATGGATTATGCCTAGAAGGGTGGTGGAGTTGTTTGGGTGTTGGAAGGGTCTTTGGGGTAATATACATGTTGCTTCGGTTTGGAATATAATTCCTCATTGTATAAGGTGGTACCTTTGGATGGAGAGGTATGATAGGTGTTTTGAAGACCAGAAGCGTTCTTTGGATGAGCTGAAAAGATTCTTCTTCAACACTCTTTTTCCATGGGCTTTGGTCATTGATTGTAATGGTAATGGTTTTCACAATCTGATTGTATCCATTTCTAGTCCCTAGATGATGCTAGGTGTATTCCATGTATACGTCTTGTGTAGTTGGGCCATGCCTCAATGACAATATAAACCTATTCGGTATTTATCATAAAAGGAAGACCATGCAAGTTATTTGGCCAACTCCCAAGACATCTAATCTACCACTGGTAAGGAGCTTCCTTTCCCCATCAAGTACCAAAATAATAAAAGCCACAAATCAATACTCAAAACATGTACTCACCGGAGGCCCATATATTAGCACATTTCCAGGGAGAGGAAGATTGTAAGAAGTAAACCACATCCCAGAAGATGGAGATAACAATACCATAATCCCTGCATTTGGAATACATTTAAAAAAGAAGACAATGCTTTTAACCGGGGGAAGAAAAATGTACCATCACATAATCGTCCATGAAATACATGTCAGTGCAAAAAAACAAGTTTAGAAGAACAAAAATGTAAAGTTCCATCCAAGGCCTAATGAAAAGGCAATGTAATGCAGTAATGACAGCATTTCAGCCTAGCTGTTTGAGTGTACACGGCCATAACAAAACAATAATTGGCAGATGTCACACCATGGGCAATAGGAGTTTCACACGAGTGAGAATTGAAAGAAGCCACTTAAAGAGTAAAGAATACCTACTATTTATAACATCAGATGCAGTCGTCCCCTTCCAGCTCAAGGAAGATATATCTGAACTAATGTGTATATCAGAGGTTCTCTCTTGGACAGCATGGAAAGATACAGGGTTCCCCAAATTCAGATTTTCAAATGCTCTGCCCAGAATATCATTCCTCCGATCAAAAGTAATCTCATATGCATTTATTTTTGCAGCATGAAGAGATTCATCAGTAATAGTCATTAAATATGAAATTTCAATTGGGAGTTCCATAGTCTTGTTTCTGTCCTGCAAAGAACCATTGGCTGAAGCCTGTAACTTTCCATTGGTCCCATGCTTGTAACCTTTCACCTCATAGTGAAGCAAGCTTTCATTTCCTAAAAGCAACATATTAACTTCTGCCCCTTCAGTTGAAGCAATAGCATCAACCTGTGCCAGAACCCATGCCCTGAGAAGACACTGTAATCCCTTTGCACTGTCGGACTGACAAGCATCCCTCGCATCCTCTTTACAAGTAGATTCATCAAAAAGAGCAGAAATAACTTCATCATGGATTGACCAATCTACATGATCCACATAGGTGCCTGAGTTGGTTTTTGGAAGCATATTTTTTACCATGCTACCTTTATGGGTGTCGAGCCCTTCTAGACCATTTTTCTCAAGAGCATTATTCTTCCCAAACTTCTTAAAGTGGCAAGGAGAAAGTGAAAGAAATGGGATATCCTTCTTCAAATTAACATCACATCCCTTCAGAAAGACCCCTGCAGGTATGAGAGCATTCACATTTGAGCAATCTGCTTTATAAATGAATTGTTGGACTTCAAGTAAATCTTTATCACGATACTTTTTCTGCAGAATGCTTTACTGAAAGAAAAAATAATTCTACAGGATGCTTTTTTCCTAAAAGAAGAGTCAAGCTTAGCTTGCTCCATTGGCTATGCAAAGGAGGAAGACAAGGTCAAGGCACAGATGAAAGGAACTCCTGAAATTAAAACTAAAGAAAAATAACATCAAATTCTGAAAAATCTACACAAAAACATTTTAGGAAGTAAGAAGATCTCATATATAGAATTTAGAAGGCATGAAGATGGGTTAAGAATACTTCATTAGACGTCAGGAAAAACGTACATGACCGCAAGCTAACTCCCAAATAAAGACGAAGAGGCTTTGCGATCATTACATGTCCTTTAGCCACTGAATCCGAAATTAAAAGATGAACAATTGCTTGACGATTTTTCTTCTTGTCAGCTAAATTTCCAGTGCCTGCTACTTTTGGAGTTGAACTGCCTTTTGTTCTCAAGGCATCATTATCAGAATTCCTTATGCTTTCTTCTGATGAAGATCTTGGAATTACAACAACAAACTGAAGAGAATCTAATGATAATGTTTTAGCTGTTTCTGAGTGAATAAAAGCAACAGAAGTGAGAACTACGCCAAGCTCAACACCACGAACATTACTTCTGTGAATAAATCTCCCGTCTGGAGCTTGAGTACGCAATAGTGCCCTTGCAATATGATGTTCTTTGGTAGAATTACCATGTTGCTTGTAACCAACTTCATGTGCATTCACATTTTTCGTGCGTCTCTTTGGAGCAACTGCAACCTCAGATCCTGGCATGAGTTGCACTGGCAGAAACTCACAAGTCAGACAAAGTCCCAGCAGATTAATATATATAACCTCAAATATCAAGGCTTACAAACCATTTGAAATAAAATTTTAAAATTGTATGAACTTACAACACCATGGATGACCAAATACACAAGGTTCACAGATATCTAATCAGCACAAGCAAAGAGGAGAGACGAAAGGAAAATTGATTCAGCCACTAAAAGTGCCATAATCACCACTTTCTAAAAGTGCTTGTACTAGCAGTGAAAATGATGAAATTTCTTAGTGATTTTTTTTTTTTTTTATAAGTAAAATTTCTTAGTGATTTGCATAACCGATCCAGTGAATAACATGGACACAGAAAATATGAAGCCAGATGCAGATTGTAGAGGCAATATTTCTTTCTGTGTCAGTCCAGTCACTTGGAAACATTGACATATCAAAACACAAAGAATACGCAACAGGAAAAAACAAATCACCTGGAAACTTGAGGAAACCTAAATAAACCTTTTTTTACATTGAAAGAAAACTTAACAAGATAGTTAACCTAATATGACTAAATTTGAATGTCAATTTAATGCAGATAAACAGTCGAGAAGCACATCAAAATGTAGAAGATCATGGAGTTGAGATAACACCTTCCACAATATTGAAGTCACCATTATCATGTTTTAAACAATTCAAGCATGCAATAGCAATGTTCTCTACTAAATAATCTGAAAATAATAAGAATTGTTTTAGCTCAACAACTAAAATGTGCAAATATGAGATTGAAAGCATATCGATCACTGCAAAATGTAGAAAATCATGAGTTTGAGATGTCAAGAATTCATTTTGTCAACTCCTAATCAAAATAACTGAAGTAAAATTCATGACATAGTTGAATACAAGTTAGTTAATTTATGTGTGACAAATAGCAGCAGTTCTCGAATGAAGTACCAACAAAGTTTTTTGAACTTCAGTTGAACCAAGTAGCATCACCATTTGAATGAGAACAGTGGTCAGGAATTACTTTATATATCTTACCCACCGCTTTCTTGGGAAATGTTGAAGCCACAAGGAATGTGATGACAGTGTGCCCATGCAGCCACAAAGGAAATTTCATCTCTTCATGGACAATCCTGACCTGTGATTAGTAAAAGGAGGTGTTAACTAATGCTTATACTAAAATATTGACATCAAAGCTATGTTCTGGCTACATATAGCCAAATAACTAGAAAGTCAATTTTATGGGAACAAAAAAGAAAGAAGAAAACAGAACTGTTTTGAAACTATTAAAAGGCATCAAGAAAGTTTAAACCATGTAGAAATCTTTTTTATTGGTAAAACTAAAATTTTGTTGAAACACAGCAAAAGGTGTTGCCCAAGTACATAGGAAGTATACACAAGAAAACATCTAATTACAATCTAGGAACTAGAAGATGGTACAAAAAAATCAAGAACGCTAGTTCTGTTGAGTACAATAGCAGAAAACCAAAGAAATAAAGTGTGAAAGAATAGGTTTCTAAGCTTATCCAAAGAACACTCCCTATCTCCAAACCTCCTCATTCCTTTCAAGCTAAATGCACCACATAAGACATGAGGGAATCATCCTCCACCCAGCAGCCACATAAGGACTGTCATGTAGGCCATTCCAACAAGCTAGAAGACCCACCACCCTCCTAAGCATCACCCATGCAAGCCTGTCCTACTAAATATCTCATTCCATAATGCCCTTGCCACCTCACAATGTAATAGTAAGTCATCCATAGATTCACCATTCTTCCAGCACATATAGCACCAATCCATGATAAGAAGTCCTCAATTCCTCAAATTATCCATAAGATTTTCTCAAGAGAGGCAGTCCAAACAAAAAGAGCAACTTTAGTAGGCGCCGTACGCCTCCAAATGCTCTTCCAAGGAAAAGAAAGATAACTCTAAGAAGACGACACCTTGTACATGGATCGAACAGCGAACTTCTTGCTCCCAGTGTGCCTCCAAAGCAACCTATCCACCCCATGACTACCCATGCTCGAAGAGTGTAACAAGCTAAATAATTCCGAAATGACTCCAATTTCCCAATCTTGGTCAGCTCTAATAAAAAGAACATTCCACTAATGAAAGCCATTAGAGCGGTCCAATTGATCCAACATTGAAGCCTCCTCGTCAGATGCAATTCAATAAAGAGCTAGAAACACCATCTTGAGAGCAAAACTAACACACCAAACATCATGCCAAAATCTAATCTTGGACCCCACTCCAACCATAATAATATCATTGGTAAATAACTCCCATCCTTTCCTTATAAATTTCCATATGCCCACCCCATACGCTCCCCCTCACATCATTAGAGGACCAACCCCCCAGGCACTCATGTGCTTCAAATTAATTACCTCCATCCATAGAGACTCCCCACCCCCCCCCCCCCCTCCTCTTGGTGAAATCACCACAAGCATTTACCAAGGGGCCTTATTAAAAATTCTCAAATTGCGAAGCCCTGACCCTCCACTAGAAATTGCAGAGCAAACCTTGTACCAACTAACGAGATGGAACTTAATATCCTCCCCAATTCCTCCTTATAAGAAAGCACGAAACAACCTCTCAATCCGATTAGCCGCCATTGCAAGCAAAGGAAACAATGATAGAAAAGTGGGAAGATTAGAAATAGTACTCCTAATAAGAGAGATTCTTCTCCCTTTCGACAAATACATCATTTTTCACCTCGCCAATCTTCTCTCGATCTTCTCGACTATCCCATCCCATATGGCCTTATCTTTAAAAGCAGCCCCCAAGGGGAAACCCAAATATTTCATAGGCAAAGAAGTAACCTTACACCCAAAATGCTTGTCAAACCTCTAACATTGCTCACCACTCCCACCAGGACCATCTCGAACTTCCCAAGATTTACCTTAAGACAAGAAGCAGCTTCAAAACAAAGCAAGAGAGCCCTCAATGGTTGGACTTTGCCTCATATCAATTCTAGGGCACTCCTAGTTTCATCTTTGCAGACAAACTGAAAGCTTTGAAAAAAGACTTGAAGTTTTGGAATGCTCAATCCTTTGGTGGCATAGGCAATCGTAAGAAGTCTGTGTTGGAGGAGCTACAAGAGGTAGAGAGGGTACAAGAGGGTCAAGTTCTCTCTCTAGATGAAGTCTCTCGGAAGACAAAGTTAATTTTAGAGTAGGTTACCTTATTGGAGGAGACATCGTGGAGGCAAAAATCACGTGCTTTGTGGTTGAAAGAAGGAGATCGAAACATAAAATTCTTCCATAGAGTGGACAACTCTCATCGGAGAACTAATACCATTGAGAGGCTGAATGTAAATGGGGTGGTGTGTACAAAGGCCCCTGTGATTAAAGAGCATATTCCTGATTTTTTCGAACATTTGCTTACAGAACAAGTGGGGTGGAGGCCAAAGCTTGATAGACTAGCATTTGAGTCCATCAAGCCGCAACATGTTTCTTGGTTGGAAAGGCCCTTTGAGGAGACAGAGATTCATGGTGTGGTGAGGAGGATGGTAAAAAACGAAGCACCAGGTCCATACGGTTTTTCTATGGGATTCTTTCAATCATGTTGGGATGTCGTGAAGGAGGATCTAATAAAGGTGTTCCAAGAATTTTCTTCGGTTGGAAAATTTGAGAAAAGCCTCAATGCCACTTTTATTATGCTTATTCCCAAGAAGATTGAGGCATCGGAGGTGAAGGATAATTGACCCATTAGTCTTGTGAATGGGGTGTACAAGATCGTCTCCAAGGTGCTTGCAAATCGTTTAGGGGAGTATTGGGGCAAATCATTAAGAAACCTCAAAATGCATTTGTAAAGGGTAGACAAGTTTTGGACTCGATTCTCATAGCCAATGAATGTATCAATAGTACATTAAAGTCTGGCAATCTTGGGTATCTTATGCAAGTTGGATATGGAGGTCTATGATCACATCAACTGGAATTTCCTATCTTGCTGGAGAGGTGTGGTTTTGGAGAGAGATGGTGCTCGTGGATCCGATGTTGCATATCCACGGTGAAGTTCTCAATTCTAGTGAATGGCAACCCATTTGGCTTTTTTAATAGCTCTCGGGGTCTAAGACAAGAGGATCCTCTCTCGCCACTCATTTTCTTCATAGTCATGGAGGCGCTTAATAGAATGATTTCTACCTTCGTTAACAGTGGCTTTGTGGTTGGTTTTTCCATTCGTGACATTAATAGGAGTACTCTTAACATTTCCCATTTGTTGTTCGCAGATGATACTCTAATTTTTTGTGAGGCAGAACAAAACTAGATGCCGGCATTGAAGGCACTCCTGCTATGTCATGATATGTTGTGGTGGGCACCTGCAAGAAAAGGTATATTCTCAGTTCACTCTTTCTATAAGTCACTTACACAATCGCATAACAATCATTTTCCTTGAAGAAGGATCTGGAGAAACAAGGCGCCCCCAAAAGCGGCATTCTTTACTTGGACAGCTTCTCTGGGTAATGGCTAGACATTTGAAGACAAGGAGCGCTCATTAGAAGAGCTTAATTTACTTTTTGTTAGAACCTTATTTTTATGGGTCAAAGCTGTTGATTTCAACATCCTTAATTTTCATATTTTCTTGTTTATATTTCTCCTTTCTAAATAGATGTCATCTCTTGTATAACATCTTGTGTACTTGGGCTATGCTTGTTTTTATTAATACAATCGTTTACTTACAAAAAAAAAAAAAAAAAATGATTGGACTTTGCCATATTTCGGCTCGCAAAAGAGTAATGTATCATCTGCAAAAAGAAGAAAGGAAAATTTGATAAAACTATTATTAGAACATCCCACATGGCAACTAAAGATAAACTCTCCTCCAATTGCAGCCTCTACCATCCAACCAAGCACATCCATCACAATAACGAAGGGGAAAGGGAACAATGGGTCCCCTTGCCTCAATCCACAAGATCTAGAAAAGAAGCCCACTAGGGTACCATTTACCAGAATAGAAAAGCGTACCTTAATTTGCATACAACAACTCTGCCCAAAACTACATCTCCCAAGCAAATAAAGGAGGAAGTCCCAATTCACATGATTATGAACCTTTTCTATATCCTGGAACTCCAGCTCTAATTCTACTCTCCAAGCATTCATTGGCTATAAGCACCGAGTCTAGCATTTTTCTTCCCTTGAAAAAGGCATTTTGAGGCTTCAATATGATTTTCTCCATAATCGCTCATACGATTGGCAAGGACCTCAAAAATGATTTCATAAACCCCATTCACAAGACTGATGGTACGAAAATCCTTCACCTCTGAGGCCCCTATTTTCTTCAGGATAAGAGCCAAGAAAGTTGCATTACAGCTTTTTTTTAACCTCCTAAAATAATGGAATTCATGAAAGACCCATGTTACATTCTCTTTCACAAAGTCCCAACACACCTGGAAGAAAGCCAAGGAAAAGCCATCCGATTCAGGGGCTTTATCTTTGACCATCCCTCTGATCATATGATGAACCTCATCTTCTTCAAATGGCCAACCAATTAGCACTTAGAAGATCAATACACACGAAAACCCAACCCATAAAGCTTTGGCCTCCAAGGTGATTGTAACTCCATCAAGTCAGGGGCTTTATCTTTGACCATCCCTCTGCTCTTACAGATGCCCCACCTCCCATCAAGTCATGTAGAAGTCAACAGTAACTCCACTTTAAGATCAATGAACACATACAATACTCATCCCACCCCAGTTCGAGTTTAGAGATCAAGATTTCCTTATAGGATCCTGAAAGCCAATTTGTTTAAATCCAAAGGATTTACATATATCGACAAATCAGATCCACCAACAAGAAACGTCCACTTTAGACACTAATCTTAAAGGGAAATTAAGAAAACATTAGTTATATATGCGAAGAGAGACTAACCACAGGCATTATCCAGGTTTAACTGTACACACCAATGAAACAGGGATAAAAGTTTCACAGATTATGAGAATGTACCTGGTTCAATATAGCTGCCTCTGCGTGCTCCGAGTTAAGCTCCAAAACTTCCCAATCGTCCTCACTTAGAGGTTCTATGGTAACTAGAGTAGCCTTTGGCACATTGGAAACAGCTCGAACTTGAACTGTGGCATGATCTGGCAAGAAAATACATTCCGCGAATTTTTGGGCTACCTGTGATGAAGTCACGAAGCAACAGAAGAATCTTCAGCACAGAATTTGAATCTAAACAATGAACCATTGACTAGATGGGAAGCGGAGAGTCATGCTGATTAAGAAAGTGAGTTGAAAACTTTTAAAATTTCTAAAGAAACTGAGCCACTACTAATAGCATTTCTAGCCCTTGAGAAACCTTTTGACAGAACAACCGAATGAGGAAGACAAGAGTACCTCAATTGCCGAAGAAGCAGAGGTGGCGCCAGACCAAGCGACGTGCCAGAGCCGGCTGTCACTGAGAGAGCGGAGCTCGAGAGCGAGAACCTGAGGGAGAGGAAGGAGAGCAGAGCGGGTGGAGTCCAGCGTTTGAATCAGAGGAAGAGGGAGAGATACGAAGCAGTTCTCTACTCCGCCCACCAATCTCACCTCAAACTCCATGAACTTGTGGAGAGGGAGAAAGAGGTGTGGGGAGGAGATTTTAGAGGAAGGGAGCTCTGACGATCAGATTGCTTGAGGCTGCGGACACAGAAACAAGAGGTAGTGAACTCAACAGCTGGGGAGCTCGAGATGGATAAAACCTCTCGAACCCCTTTTCGATCTTCGAGGATGCTTTCCTATTCCGTCTCCCGACGTTCCGACCCGACCGAGCGTAGATCAAGATCATCCATGTTCGAAAAAAAGGGCTTAATTCGGGGCAATTCGGCTGTTAAAAATCAAACTTATTCATAATATATTTCTACAGTGATTTGAGATAATATGAATTTAGATGAAAATTAAAAATTAATTAAATATTATTTTTAATATTATTATTATTTTAATATTTAAAAAAATTAAATTATTTATTATATTTTATTATTTTATATAAAAATTTAAAAAAATTATAATTACTAGATGAGATAAATTGAGACTAGCTATCAATACAAACTAACCTTAATTTTCTTAAATTCTATTATATTAGCATTATGAGTGGTATATCTTATACATCGATTTAAAAGTAGGAGCCAATATATTTTTATTTAAACTATTTGCCTCTTATCACTCAAGTGAAACCCATAATCTAGGCGGGTTTCCGACCTGACTAACCCCATTTAAGGCGCCGAACCGACCCATACCAACTCGAAGAAAATCAAATTGGGTCAAACCCGTATGACCTGACATTTAAAAGCAACATCGTTCGTGCTTCCAGAAACTGGTTAATTCACTCATATAAACGATTACTCTTCCTTTCCTTGCTTCCAGAAATGACTTGGACTCTTGGGATTGAAGGAGATCTCGAGCCAAGAAGTAAGGCATCCCAAGCTTCAACCTGCCCAGCACAAACTCGGCAATAAGAAAACTACAGACTATGAAACCTAGCAGCAACAGCGGCGGCGGCACCTGAGCCTTTGGATTCAACCTCGGAAGGAGATCTTGAGCCGAGAAGTGAGGCATCCCCAAGTTTCGACCTGCCCAGCACAAACTCGTCAATAAGAAAACTACAGACTACGAAACCCAGCAGCAACAGCGGCGGCAGCACCCGAGCCTCTGGATTCGGCCCCCAAAACACTCTTTGACGACAGTGTCTTGATCTGTAAACCTCTTGCTTTTTTGCGTTTTCCTTTTTTGCATTTTCTTCTTCTTTGCATAGCAAACCCAAATCTTTTTCACTATTTTCTATTTCGTTGCATTTTCTTTTTTGTGAATTTCTTCGAATTTCTTCTCTGCATCTCTAGCGTCCAGTGTCATTGCATTTTCCTTTTTGTGAATTTCTTCTCTGCATATCTCTAGCGTCCAGTGTCATTGCATTTTCCTTTTTGTAAATTTCTTCTCTGCATATTGTTGGCGTCCATATTGGCCAGAAGGATGTGGAGCTGTCGCCGGAGGGCTTGAGGCTGAATGGGCGGCTGCTGGCTAGGGTTTGAGATTTAGTCGGATGGGTTGACACCAAATAACAAACCCGTTATTCAGTCGGGTTGGAGGCCCGCTCAAGTAATGACCCGATAAAAGTCGGGTCGATTCGGGTCATCTTAATCGGATCTATCGGGTGTTCGGGTCACATGCATACCTCTACCATCATCTATTATGGATAAAAATAGGATGAGTTTAGTTAATGAAATTTTAAGAATTTTTAACATAAAAATTCAAAAGTATTTTACATTAGGTTTTGTGCAATTAAATAAGAAAATTGAATAATTTTTTTAAAATATGTTTAAAAAAAGATTTAAATATTTTTTTGAATTTATATTTAAAAAAGTTTTAACTCATTCATATTTATGCAAGTGAATTATTTAGAAGTTCAGATGTTAACTTTTTTCTAAGATGATGTTTGGAAGTTTGCTTTTGCTTTCGCTTTCACTTCGATTTTCTAGAAAGGTATAATCAATTCAGTCTAGTCTGTTCGAATGACAGTTTTTTTACTAGACCGATTATAGCGGTCCACCCATTTTCCATCTTAAAACCGACCGGTGGGTACATTTAGAATGGACCGGGCCTTTTTATATCGATCTATTTGAGTTGAGTTCGTATAAAGTGAGTCTTTTTTTTTTTCCTTTTTTCTTTTTTTTTGTTAAAATCCCAACTTACCAAAATCATATAAAAAAAATAAATTGGGCTGTGTGTATTTTGGCCCAACTAAAAAAGAGCTAAAGAGCTTTTAGTTTTGAAAATCGCATATAATATATCAACTATTTAATTTTATTTACTCATTTTTTCTTGAAAATGGCTTAAAGAAAATTTAAGAAAAAATAGTAATTAATATATTAGGGACTTCTTCGTAAGAAATGTTTTGGAAAGACATTTAAACCACATTTTGTTCTATTAAAAAATGTGCACCATCACCATTTATCCATCCATGAAGGTCATCAATTATCATAACAAAATTAAAAACAAAAATAGAGAGAAAAATATACATAACAAAATATCAAATATTCCAACTCCGAATTAAGAAAAAAAAATATTAAAAAATATATATATATATATATACATAAAAATTATTATTATCTAGTCATCTAGTCATAAACCACATACTTATAATATTACAAATTAATCCACAACTAAAATAAGACGAAATATATCTAACCAGTCCCAAATAACAAAATTGAAATCAACAATCATAATCATATTGATATAACCCATAACTACAATGCCATGACTTCACAAGTCACAAAACTCAATCAAACCATTTTGCTACAATAACATACATAGCACTCAAATAGTTTGACTTGTAATCTAAATTTTTTCATGTATTTATCAATCATAACTATAATTTCCTTCATGAATGATATAAAGTTTATTTCCTACAAAAAAATATATATATATCTTAGTTTCAATAATATTTTGATGCTAACCAAAATAACTAGTACGGTTGTATATTCTTCTCACCTTAATCATCTTTAATAAGTGTGGACATTATCTCTAACGCCCCGCGGAATTTTCAACTTTCCCCACAAGTTTTACACATAAAAAATTAAACAAATCAAATTATATAAATTCACATAATAGATAAATCATAAAAAGATATAAAATAAATAAATTTGTTACATACCCGTATCGAGTGTTTCAAAATCCCCCATCCCGTCTATTAAATACCCATAGTAGAAGATTAACAAAGCCAATTATGTGCACAAATGAGAATTTCTATCATAATTGGAGACAAACTACTTCAAAATGCATCAAGTACACAACCTACCATGCTAAATGCAGATTCAAATGCTACTGTAGATACCTGTATTGCAAGAATATCGCATGCAACTTTTGAAAGTATATGATATTTAACGAAATTAACCTTCCACCACGTTATAATGTCAAACTCTCATCATCTTTCTAACAATTTTCAAATAGGTATTTATCCACTTCTGATTTGCTTCTAAAAAGTTTTTTTTATTGCAACCGTTGTTTAAATTGAACCAACCTCAGTACTTTCCTATCCTCAACTCTTAAACCTATACTAGTTTACATATTCAGTTGAGAACGTGGGCATCAATGTTGTGGACAAGAAGTATGGCCTTTTTCATATTCAAGGTATGCATTATGCATACGGGTCAAATCACTTTTCACCTTCGATTTTAACTTAATTATTTTTGTATAATCATGAGAATATATTATTTCTAATGAAAACTCGATATATTGCAACTTATACCAACAATCAAGAACAAACCCATCATACAACAACATATTCATATTATCAAAGTTGTTCTAATATTTGTCAAATCTTTGCCTTATATTTATTACCATTAAGCTCAATGCATCTCCTTATTTTTCACACTCTATGTCAATTGTGTCTTAAATTGTGACTAGTTCCGTTAAAAAAGAGTTACCAATTACATATTGACCATCCAAATAATGCAAGGTTGTATCATGAGAGAATTTAAGAAATCTCACAAATAATCTTACTTTATCCCAATTATCCTTTTTGGGAGGCCCTAACTTCTTTGACGCTCTCATCCCAATCCAATCATCATCATCATCACCCTCCTCCTCTCTAATACTAGGAAGAAATCTCATATCTTCTTCCTCTAACTGTTCAAAATTCTTTCAAAATTTTATAATATTATCCAATATAAGATAGGTGAAGTTACATCTAATTAGTACATCTAGGCATACATGACTTTTACATTTAACATTTTCAAATTGTACACATGACTTAAAACGTACTCTATCTTTGTGGAGATGATTTAATATATTTCACAATACCTCTCACATTGGCAATAGATTTATCAAACTCTTTTAACCCCTCACTAAAATCAAGTTTAAGATGTGGACACATCTCAAATGCAAAAACTCATATTCCATCGTATGCTTGGTCTTATTTTTCTAAAAGCTAATTGCTATGTTATTCAAACTTGTATTATCAATTAAGTATATCTCTATTGTCCTACCAAATGCATCACCCTTGTGATTTTTAGCTAAACAAAAAGAAAGACCATTTTCTATAGTTTTCAATCATCATCAATGAATGTGTAGCGAGACACATGTAATTGAAGTTTTACATGAATGTCCATGTATCTATGGTAAAGGAAATCTGTTGCTCTTGAAGAGCACTACTCAACCTATTATTTTCCCTCAAATACACAGTATAACTATTTTCGGCAACCGTAACATGAGATGAGATTCCTACCCACTTAGATTGAACAACAATCACAATTCTCTTAAAAACCTCCGCTTTAACAAATATAAATGACAACTCATTAATTATAATAATTTATGTTAGGGCTTATCTATAAGTCTCAATACTAAAGACTATTGGAACAAGTCCCTCACTACTAGTCTCTACATACTCGAGCTTCCAACCTAAGGTAGTTTAGGTCTTATCCGTAATATCATATGGATAAGATTTAAATTGATGTTCAATGTAATACTTCAAGGATTTTGCACCATTCACCTTCGTATTGCATGCATAATTTGCACCACAATAATTACATGCAACCATATGCTTACTTGGATCACTTTTTTGTATTCTGGAGTGATCACAAACCATTGACCTAGTTGTTCACCCACAAATAGATTTAGCATTTACATTGAGTGGGAGTGGAGAAATGTGTTGCATTAAATAAAGTCTATTAATATATAAAATGACATTGTTCAAATCCAACTATTACAATAAGTATTACATTAAAGTAAATTCTAATTCACCATCTATTTATGCATATGTTTTTTTAAGTATCCCATTTTCTTTTTAAGCATTTACTTTTTTAAGCAGATTTTTTCCTTCCTTTTTAAGCATATTAATTGGCTATAATTCTTCTCATTAGCCACTATTCACCATCCATACCCCACACCCTATAAAAAATCCATACACCCTATGAAAAACACTCCCATTTCCTATAAAAATCTATAAGTGTGGGTTGTGTGATATGCATAGTAGTTGATTTGTAGTAATCTTCATTAATTGGAACTAACATTTTTTAATTCATCATCTGTAATTTAACCAAGTAAAATCAATCAACTAACAAATCTTTCGTTTTGACCCGAACTCGTTAATATCAAATCTCAACGCATTAATTTCGTATAGTGTTCGTATTGGGTTAAAGGGTTGTGTCACATATTGCCACCTCTAATTATAACCAGCAACAACCAATCTATTAACCCATTCATCAAAAAACTATGCCTCTTTTTGAGTAATTAGTGTATATGTAGTCCCATCTTTGTCACCAGCATGATCTGTTCTACTAATTCCATGTCTCTAACAACATCAAAATTCAAAATTGACTTAATTGACTTGATGTCAAGACCACAAGCAACAACATTAGTGACAATAAGAACGTGGTAGATTTTAGATTTTTAAGTTTTTGCAAAATTTCCATACGAGAAGCCTGGTCCTCATCACCATAAAGGGATGCAACTTTAAGACTTATCTGAGCTGATTGTGACTCAATCTCATTCACAATGGCTTTTTTTGAAGCAAACACTAATAGATCTTCATCATCGATCATTTTGGATAGTTGTCAAGCAGCCAAGGCAACTTCTCTTCATCATAAGGAATTACATGAACTATATGAGTAATATCCTCGTTAGCAAAATCATGAAGCTTTGCAGAAAACTTCACACCAGTTGGGCCACCACCAACAACAAAATGAAGAATTATGTTACTCTCTTCATCACTTATAGTCAATAGGCTTACCTTTTTAAAAGTAGTCAATAACTGCTCTTTCGATATTTTGAGCATCTTCAACTTCTTTCAGAAAATGGCAAATCTTTTCCAGTAGTGAAAGTATTAACACGGGCTCCAGTGTCTATTACAAGGTAGTCAAAGCCCACAACAAACTCTTATTTCCCATTTTATTTTAAGAATATCAATGACAGATTTTCTTGTTTTTTGCAGCCATCTTGTAACACTGCCTCCTAGAATCGAATGTCTACATTTTCTTTCAAACAAAAATATTGTGAATCGGTTTAACAATGCTACGAGCTTCCACTGTATCACATGTCATAACATGTGACACTTGGTAGCAGAGGGGTGAATGCGAAATAATCACCAGGTGATACCAGTTGCACCTCATATAAGGGGTCTTCAGAATCTTAGTGGCATCCTGGCCATTACAATTCCCTCCTACAAGATTTCTTTCCCATTCTCTATTGAATGGCCCTAAAACACTCTTAAGTGACAATTCATCAAACAACTGAGGAATAAAATTCTTATATAGTACAAATATATAAAACAACAAAATCCTAGAAAACCTATCGACTCAGCAATCTCAGAGACATCATCAAGAATTCTGCACTCTAGAGGAATCATAACCAAGAATGGCTAGGCACTGAACCCTAGATGAGGCAACTTGTGTTGGAGCTCGTGAGTTCTAGGGGTGTCAAATCATGTTAACGGGTCGTATTCGTGTTATATCAAAACATGTATATTATACTATATAGCTCAACCTTAACTCGACCCGTTAAGCTTATCGTGTTAAAATTTCAAACCCTAACACGATCCATTAACATAATGGGTCATATCGTGTCAACTCATTTTGACCCATTAATGAATATTATGAAATAGGTTAACACGATACAATACGACCCATTTTAAACTATTTATGTAAATAAGTTGAAGATGCCCAAAATTTAACTAGTTTGACCTAATTAAATTTAGTATAACTTTATATAAATTTTAAAATTACAATATTTATAAAAATTATAAATCTAACTATAGGTCTAAAATTACAATCCAAACAATAAAAATATCGAAATTGAAATTCTAACAATTTTACTTTTAGGTATAAGGGTATAATTGTAATTTTAACTTTCTTAACATGTCATAACGGGTTGACCCGTTAAGCAATCGTGTCTTAACGGGTCAATCCGTTTTGACCCGAACCCGTTAAGACTAAACCCTAACCTGTTATTATCGTGTTGTGTTCGTATTGGGTTAACGAGTCATGTAACATATTGACACTATACTCGTGACCTTCATAACAAAGAGCAAACACATGACATAAGACAGAAGTTGCAAAGTCACATGTAGATTCACATTGTTCACGTTGGACCTCGTCCTCCAAAAAGTTTTCGCAACACCCACATGACCTATGAAGTGCCTCACAACTACCCTCTAAGTTGAACATCCAACAAATGGCAATATTTGTGTATAAGAACCATGGTGCGAGGAAGTTTCCATTGAAAATGAAATTTCCAATCGAATATAGGTCAGAGTAACTCCAGCAATGATTTCCAAAAGTTCTAAGATTAGATCCAAGTCTCTCCACATTGCCTCCATATAGCCCACAAGGAACCACACTTCCAAGAAGTCAAACTTCAAGATCATTGCTACAGAAGCCGTACTAGGTCCGGCCCATGGGCTGGCCAACCACGCTTCCTCCATTGGCCCAAATTAGAATGCCCTCGTGAAAAATCACATTGTTCTTTCCTCTGCCCGAGTACTCATTCTCATTCTTCCACACGTACTGGCATTGCCCATCTTATACAACGTATAGGTTAGTGTCTTCAAAGAGCCCCACCAAGTACGCATTAGCCACCAGAGGAGTAAAAACGCCCCATAGATTTTGGACGGACTTCCATGAAGGATGTGATACCAGACACACCCTTTGTTTGGGATTCCATGGGAAATATTTTCTCAGCAACAGCATATACCTTAGTGAGACTCGTATCTACTAATGTGTTGATTTCAATATGGCCATGTGGCCACACGCTTACGCAAGATTATGTGATGCTAAGATCCATCTTAAGCGTTGAGTCTCCACCTTTTTTTGCCACAACGTGATTTTTGTTAAGTACAACCATTCAAGGAGAGGGAGATATGAAAGTGGAGAAAATAATTTTAAATTTTTTAGAGCAGAGGAAAAAGGAATCTCATCAGGACCACTTTTCTTGGCTCATTCATCATCTTCTTGCATTGCACAAAGCTGTTGCTCCAAATGAATAAATTTTTCTTCAAAATCCTTCCTGCCATCAATTACATTCTAATGGAGAATTTTGAGATTCTCTTGTATTTGTTCAGTTGACTTTCTTATAAAAATAACAATGATTTGCTCTCTTTGTGGGGAGCTCATCTAGGAAAATGAGAGAGAGTGAAAAGTGACAAAAAGGTCTATAACATTTTAGAATAATTCGTGACACTATCTAGCTAAGTACATATACTCCCATGAAGACTCTGCGGAAAGCCAAGAAGAGGCCATGGGCCTTTTAAGTCCAAACTAATAGCAATTAAAAACACATGGGGATATAAGCAATTGGGCTTAACTAACAACCCTAACCCATGTAGAGAAAGACAGTTAAACTAAGCAATAGGCATTAGCCATCCAAGCCAAGCCACTGATCCCAATCCTCGAAGTCTTTATTGCCCCCAAACCAAAGTCCACAAAGAATTCGGTCCATCCCCATAGATATGCTGAAGTGTGGCAGATCCTCTCTCGTCATCCCTTTTGTTGTATTTATTTATAATAGACTAGCATTTTAGTTTAATCATTGAGCCCATAATGGGATGAGCCATTTTATAGACACATGGAGGCCCCTATTCTCACCCCAATTAAATAGAACTAGCCCATTAAGTTCTATTAGTGTTCAGCTGGCCCTTTTGGCCATTTAATCTTCCCTCTTTGAAAATAAAGGGCTGAGACATGTATTAAGACATAGAGAAAAAGGGCAAGAGAGTAGCATTGCTCCTGTGAAACAAACTTTCTTTTTTATTCTACAGAAACTCTTAAAGCTCCATGGAAAACCCATCACAAATGTTTGGAGGTATGTTTTATTGTTAATTTTCTTCACAGATTTGACAAGAGATCTTGGTGATCTCGGATTTATTCAAAATCTAACACCTTCTTCACATTCCCTCATCTAGTCTACTAACTCCTCTTTCTTTCTCACCTACTGTCCACTTCCATCGTTACTTAAAGCTGATAGTTGTTTGGGATTTTGGCATATTGTATTGAGGTACAGTTCGTTGGGATTATTTCTATTGAAAATATAGAAAGGTATAGTTGATAGGTCCCTTCACTCTCTTATTTTTTTGCATCGGTATGCTATCTGTTTGTTGGTTATGGATATGAATGTGATTGAAATTCATTACTCAACAACTGCCTTGGCTCTACACAAATATGCTTGAGTTGATTCCATTTTTCTTTCTTTCTATTTTTGAATGTTTCCATTTTATTTGTCCTTTTCTATTATTGCTCAAGTTTAGACATACATTTTGTTGTCTTGAAAACTATGAGATTAAAGTCACATTTAGTGTAATCCGTTTTGAATCTGTGTGATAGGTGGGTTGGCCTAGAAAATATTGAATATGATGAATAAAGAACTATTGGTTAGGAATTCGTAAACTTCATGTAAAAAAAGAAAATCCATATTAAATGGAGTTAGGATCTCTCCATTTTTTTCATGGGTTTACTTGGCATGTTGAAAACATTCGTAGTGCTCTCTAAGTTTGGGTTATAATTATATTATTTACTTTATCAATTGCATTGATTAAGGAGCTTAAGATTGGAGGAATGGATGGTTCCACTTGAAACTGCCAGATGTTGTTGGGACATTGCGCAAGAGCTCCGAGTTCCATTTTACTATTACGTTGCTGGAACAGTGAAATAACTTTCTCTATGATTTATCCCCTCTGATGGCGGCATAAGGTTGTCCTTTATGCCAAATTGCTTTCATTGATAGAAAACATGTATCTTCGTTGACACCAATGGCTATATGCTTTTGAGCATTTTTGAAGTGATTGCTCATACTTCGTGTTGACAGCCAAAAGTATATTTATCATGTAACTTGCTTTTGAGTTTGGTTAACGTAGATAGATTGGAAATGGCCGCAGTTTATTTTGCCGATTAAGTGAATGGTAGGGTTTTGACTACTCGACTGTAGGATTTATAATGAGAGATGTTGATGAATAATATCCTTGCTTCAATCCACATTTAAAAAAAAAAAAAAAAAAAGTCCTTGCTTCAATTTGTGTTTATTGTTCTGACTGACTGTGTAATACATAGTATAAAAGGGTTCTTGGAGTTAAAATGGCCCCCCAGGGACTTGGATCTGATGGTAAAAGAAATAGAACTCAAAAAGAAAAGGGAGATGGACTGGGGGGAGGGGAAGGTGGTGAGAAAGAAAAATGATTTCATTTGTAATTTAGTAGGGAAAATGGCTATGCCTCTGCACATTGTTAATATCTTGGTAAATTGCATTGTTATGGATATTGCTGCATACTTCAATTGAACATGAAAAAGCTTATAGAGAACACACACACATGCACATGTTGATTCAACTAGCACTTTTGGAGTTATCTAGTTAGTTGTAAGTTGATGCTTCTTTATGGCCCTTATTGCATGTAAATGAATGCTATAACAGATTTGAGATTCTTAGACATACGATGGCCTCTTGCTTCTTCTTTTTAGGTGGAATTTCAATTTATTTTCCATTTTTATAAAGTAAGATGAGGAAGCAAAACTATGGAAGAGAAAACAGAACATGAAATGTAGACATGAGTAACATTTAACTAGGATTTACAACCAAAATCAGCAAATTATGGACGCTTGGCCTGCTAAAATCTATCACCATGGCCCAAAGGAACAAGGTTTTGAAAAAGAAATCTTTTCAACTCATCCATTGCTCGCTTGTGATCTTTAAAGCTTCTATCATCTCTTTCTCTCCAAATGCACCAACACGTACATGTAGGAGCCATCTTTCAGATTACTGCCCCTTGTGGATTGCCTTGGAGGCCTCTCCAACTTGTAAGTCCACCAACTTTTTAGGCATGACTCATGCTGATCTCACTCTTGCAAAAACAACTGTCCCATAAAGTCCTGGCCAGCTTGCAGTGTAGAAACAGATACATAGGATATCACATATTTTATGTTTCAATGAATTGTGCTTGGGTTAGGCCTGTATTCTGTTTTCCTTGATGATTTGCATGACAAATTTTCGCGGATTTTTCTTGTATATATCAGAAATACCAACTTAGTTTTTCCATTCTTTAAGGTTATGTTATATGCTATTCTATGACAAATATTCTAAATTTGAAATTTGTTGCTTAATAAATATATTCATCTTTTATTGGGCGTTAATGCTTGTCATGCTATAGGTGCAAGTTATAGTTTACTTGACATAGAAGTATGCATATAGGTTAATATAATATGTGGAACGTATATGGAACATATATATTTTAGTTAAAGAATCGTATTGCACCAATATTAAAGTTCTTTAATTAACATATTAGAAATTATTTTTATGCCCCAAATAGACAAGTCTCATACAAGCCATTGTACAAAAGTGGACCCTACTTAAAAAAAGAGTAAAAAAAAAAAATTCTTTATTAGTGGGACTCACTTTTTTACAAAGGGCTTGTACGAGACTTGTCTATTTTAAACTTGTACCTAGCATTACTCAAAAGACGACTTGTCTTGGGTATATTTGTGAAGCAATATCTAGTCTTAACCCTCTTTGGGGCTGCTCAGGCAACTATCAATTTTCTTCTCTCACAATATTCACATGCTTTTCACTTATAAAAAGATAAGAAAAAAATTTTCTTAGGTATCAACTCCACTTTATCATAGATACATGAAGCATATTGTAAAGATTATGACGTTGCTAGTGGCAATCTCTGATTCATGGTTTGGCCTGTTGCAGACATCTATGGTTAGCTATACTTTGCTAGTGAGTTACTTTTAAAAGTTTTTATTTTTCATATAATTTCTTTGGTGTAGATGATGCTTAGTGTGTGCCCTGTTTTCCATCTTCTTCCCAGGTACCGATCTATTTTATAATTTCTATAGGATGCTATGGCCTATTAAGGGTTGGAGTTGGTTTAATCCAATTTCCAACTTGTCCTCAAGAAGCATTGCTTTTGCCGCAGGTATTAAACATTGCCATATTATTTTTAGTGCTTTTTGGTGAGGTTGTTCTATGCGACTCTTTTTCTCTGTCTACTTTTGGTTAAGACCATTTTATTTTCAACTATACTACAAATGGCCATCTGCCTCTTTTGAAAATTTAAGATTTTGAATTGGACATTTCATAGGACAGTATTATAGGATGACATGGGGGAGCAAGTCATGCGACGACAAGTGTTTGCTATGTAATACCCCAATTTTGAGTGTATTTGACTTTTATCTTATTTTTATGTTATTTTAAAATAGCTTCCCACTTACCCGAAGAAAAAAGAAGAAGACAGTAATGGTCATTGCGCCACGTTACAAAGATTCATACAGATATTTTGGCTTTCATGTTTTTTATTGGCTTCTGCGTTCTTCAATTAGTTTTTGATTAAAAAAAAAGAGATTCATACAGAAATCTGCGTTCTTATCTTTTAGCACATTGATGCGTTGATTAGGTCTGTATAATGCCCCTAGTTAGATAGATTTCCAGTTGGTATTTTTGTTATTTTTGTTTTGTTGTCTTCTTTTATAAACAGACAATGGACATACTTTGACTTTTATCTATCCCTGCTCCTTGCCCTCCCATTTTCCTCCCTTTCTTTTTTAATTTGGTCATCTTTCATGTCTGATTGTGATCGTAAAAGTACGCTCTTATATCTCTGTGTCTATGCATGCATGCATGCTTGTCCCTTTTTGGTTATTTCGTAGGAACCTTTGTTGGTGGATCAGACACTAGTTTTACGATATCAAGACCATGTTCTAATCGGAATGATTGAAATTTTTTCCCTTAACTTGTTTATACTTGCTCATATGGGAAGGGTTAGCAACATGTAGACTAGAATAAGATTATATTACCCATATTGCTAAAAACTCTATATGATTGGATGTCGGCTCAGATAGTCCTAGATTCTCTAATTATATTGAGTTTATGTTGTCCTGTTTTCCCTCTCTTTCCTAGTCAGGTGCTTTCTTATGTATACAGCATCCGCACTTGAGTTGCGGACCCCCTTTGTGCTTTTAATAAAACTGACTGACTTATCAAACAAAGAATAGATTGTTATGAAACTAATGAAAAGAGAGAGAGCAAAAGATAGAGAGATCTTGAATATGAGAGAAATGTTTAGAGAATTTTGTTTTCTCTTATTTCTTTTGTGTCATATACAAATGAGGACTCCCTCTATTTATAGGGATCTCTTGGTACAAAGAATGGTTATGATTGTTACATTTGTCATCAATCCAATGGTAAAGAGTACAAAGGAGGTTAGGTGTACCTAAAATCACCATTGGGGGGTAAGTGTACCTAAAAACACCATTAATGGCTAAATGTGGTCATACAATACAATTTGAACTTGGTTTATAACATAGATTATATACTTGAATTATTTTTCCTATTTTAATGCTTACATATCGTCCCTTTTTTCCCTCTGAAATAAAGGAGGGAGAGAGTGCAATAATATGTTTCAAGTCTTGTGGAGCAACATTGGTTGGAAGCACCAGATGTGGTCCAACAAGCTGTCGTTCCTTTATGGCAATTGATGATGGGGTTGGGAGGATTGTGTCCGTTTTCTTCACTTTGGGGTTTTATTTGGAATATCAACTAAACGGCCGTATCCTTCATGTCCACCACCGTCGTCATTGTATATTTTTACATATATAAAGCTTTGAGTAGATTTTGATTTTGATTTTTTTTTTTTAAATTTTGTTCGTAATCTCCATGATTCAAGAATATACATGTTATCATGATTTGCATAGTCGTAATTATAGAGTTGTTTTTTCAAAAATTTTATGTACAATTACTTTTACGTATTCTTTTACATATTAATTAGTTGAATATTAAAAAAATTAATAAAATTAATTACATTAATAAAATATATAAAAAATATATATATACAAAAGTAAGTATAATAGCATTACTCATCTTTTTTATTGGATATCATTCAGGCCAAGAAATATTGAAGCCGAAAGGGATTGATGTGGGTTCTGATTGATTAGAGGCTGCTTGACTCGTCAATCTGTCGGTGGGATGGTGAACTGCTATTTTTAGACATTTTTTGCAATGGCAGATTTTGATGTCTATATGTATATATTTGTGGTTGTCTAAGTTGTGATAGAGCATGGAAATTTCTTTTGGCAAATAATGATTTTTTTTTAATTTTAAAATGTTTTTAATGATTTTCTTAAGAATACTTGTATTAAAATTATTTATAATTCGTAAAGAGATAGATATATCGAGCAAGTATAGGTTAGTGAATGAGATCTCACATTCTTAGAGCTCGTTTGGATGTTAAGTTGAGTTGAGATGAGTTTAGTTTTTTTATGGATAGTAATGAGTTGAGATGGTGTAGTGAGTTTTGTAAGACTCACATAGTATGAGTTTAAATATATTTAGATATTAAGATGAGTTTAAATATATTTATGAAAAGTTGAAAAAGGCTATGGGTCTCGCGTGTAAATAGGTTTTAAGTTAAAAAAAAATTATAGATCACACATGTAAAGAGATTTTGAGTTGAAATGATTTTAATAATTTGAGAGTTTGGTATTTATATGTCAAACTCAATTTAAAATTAGACCAATCTAAATTGATCTCAGTTGAATCTAAGTCTCAAATTGGGACCTCCTCTTTATGATGGATCCAGTAAATGTTCTCAAATGTGGACCAGGACTTCCTCAAAGCATTAAATATGAATATGTGACTATTCTGGTTTCTAATGGGCAATATTACATAATAAATGGACTGTAAAGTGACCATTTCTCTATCACCAAAAGTGGAAAGGTAGTTAATTTATTTTATTGCTGAGCATGGAAGATGGTAATTAACTGTATTCCCATCAAATATGTCAATATCGGTCAATTTGGAGGTTTAAGGAGTTGGGACCTCTCCCACATGTTATGTCATGCCAGTGTCTTCATATATGCTTGCTGTCAGGTTTGTAAATATCTCCTATGCAAGCTGTAATGATCCGCCAAACCTAATACGGGACGGTCTGCCCTCATAAGCTTGTAATTATTTTTATTCAATTCTACCCATCTTGTATGTATATATATCGAGTAATGTTACATACAGTCGTAGAGTGCAAAAGTACGGTACAGTCGTTTTAAAAAAGAAAATAATTCACTATTAAATAATTAATTTATTTTCATTTAATTTTCATATTTATTCACTTTTTTTTAAAGTGATTACACGATACTTATACACTCACAACTGTAACTATTATTTCTCGTATGCATGTATCTTCCTTCAATGAAGTACAAGCCTAAGAAAACAAAGTAAAAGAACAGCTACTTGAAAATGAAAAAGGAGTAAATGTAATTGATTATATATTTTAATATTGCTATTCTTTACTTTTAATTTTCTGATTTATTTAAGTAATATGATATATTTTGAATAATCTTATACGTATTTAAGTGATTTAAAATCATATGATATCTATAGTTTAGTTAATACAATTTAAAATAAATAAATAAAAGTATTTAAAAATACCATCCACTATTAAAGTTTAGAATAACAATAATTGTAAAAAGGAAAATAATTGTACCATAGCATGTGCACAATCCATTGGATACTCCTAAACAAAATAACAAATCATTATCACGCGCAGTTTATTTATAAAAAATGAAAACCACTGTAAAACAAAATATTAAAAAATAATTTCTATCTTTGTGAAACTCACATTTTTAAAAATAACGATATTTTTAGTCGGGTAAATATTATACAATCTTTTAAAAAAAGTGAATAAATATAAAATTTATATAAAAAAAATTAATTTTTTAATAATAAATTTTATATTTTTTAAAAATAACTATACAACACTTATAAACTCTATGCATACACGAATTTGTCTAACTTTAGCTACATTACTCTTTTATAGATGGGTGGGTCTAGGCCTACACTTCTCAGATCCTGCTAGGAGAAGGGAGGTTTGGAGCTTGAGAATTCTTAACTCAAATTCAAAATTTTTATCTTAATATTATAATTTTTTTAAATTCTCACACAAAATATAATAAATAATTCAACTTTTTAAAATTTAAATACAATTTTTTTAATTTCTAAAATAATAATAATACTAAAAATAATATTTTAAACTCTCATATCAAATTCAAAATTCTCATCTCTACTCTCAAACCTGTTAGTATTTTTTTTTCCTATTTTTTAAATGTTTTTTTAAAAAAAATAAAAAATTACAATATTATTAAAAAATAATTTTAATCATTAAGTAAAAAATAAAATTAAAAAAGCAGTAAGAGTGGTATTTTTCTTTACAAATATCACGTACAAATTTGTCAAACTTTAGCCAACATTACTTCTTCGAAAAACATATTCATATTTCATCATCCCTCTTTCAGTCTCTCTGTACTCCCACAATTCCATTCCACCTCTCTCTCTCTCTCTCTCTCTCTCTCTCGNTATTCATCACCACGTCCAATCTTTTGGATTCTTTGAAAACAATTCGTCATTCTCTTCTGGGAATGATATAAATCCAATTTCATTCACTTCAGGGAATGATGTGAAACTAGTAGGACGTGGCTCATGATTTCTTATCAAAATCTCATTATTTTGCTTAGCCACTACAAAATCAGATATAAATTTAGAATATATTATGAACTTTTACACTCGATATTGCTACTTCAGGAGCACATTCGAGGCGTTCATTTTAAACATATATTCTTTAGTGGTTTTTCTCAACACACTTTCAATTATGCAACTTCAGGTGCATAAATCATAATGAGCCTTTTGGTACACATATTGCTCACTTAAATTATCTCACAGAATCAATAGATCCTTTATTATGAGATACTCAATAAAATTATTGATTTAAATCGATCCTTCAGGGATGCTCAATTTCTATTCCAAGATAGATCTTATCATCAATAATTCATAACAAGTATATAAAAATAAATAAAACTTGTATGAAAAATATGTGAATAAACATAAAATTTAATCAAGTAATAATAATGAATATAACATTTCATATTCATTTGGAAACTACAAATAATATATTGAAACACTTACTTGAAGTATAAGCCTACTAGCTTCAAGATCGTCAGAACCTTCGTGCTGATAACGTGTTATGAAACTAATGAAAAGAGAGAGAGCAAAAGATAGAGAGATCTTGAATATGAGAGAAATGTTTAGAGAATTTTGTTTTCTCTTATTTCTTTTGTGTCATATACAAATGAGGACTCCCTCTATTTATAGGGATCTCTTGGTACAAAGAATGGTTATGATTGTTACATTTGTCATCAATCCAATGGTAAAGAGTACAAAGGAGGTTAGGTGTACCTAAAATCACCATTGGGGGGTAAGTGTACCTAAAAACACCATTAATGGCTAAATGTGGTCATACAATACAATTTGAACTTGGTTTATAACATAGATTATATACTTGAATTATTTTTCCTATTTTAATGCTTACATATCGTCCCTTTTTTCCCTCTGAAATAAAGGAGGGAGAGAGTGCAATAATATGTTTCAAGTCTTGTGGAGCAACATTGGTTGGAAGCACCAGATGTGGTCCAACAAGCTGTCGTTCCTTTATGGCAATTGATGACGGGGTTGGGAGGATTGTGTCCGTTTTCTTCACTTTGGGGTTTTATTTGGAATATCAACTAAACGGCCGTATCCTTCATGTCCACCACCGTCGTCATTGTATATTTTTACATATATAAAGCTTTGAGTAGATTTTGATTTTGATTTTTTTTTTTTAAATTTTGTTCGTAATCTCCATGATTCAAGAATATACATGTTATCATGATTTGCATAGTCGTAATTATAGAGTTGTTTTTTCAAAAATTTTATGTACAATTACTTTTACGTATTCTTTTACATATTAATTAGTTGAATATTAAAAAAATTAATAAAATTAATTACATTAATAAAATATATAAAAAATATATATATACAAAAGTAAGTATAATAGCATTACTCATCTTTTTTATTGGATATCATTCAGGCCAAGAAATATTGAAGCCGAAAGGGATTGATGTGGGTTCTGATTGATTAGAGGCTGCTTGACTCGTCAATCTGTCGGTGGGATGGTGAACTGCTATTTTTAGACATTTTTTGCAATGGCAGATTTTGATGTCTATATGTATATATTTGTGGTTGTCTAAGTTGTGATAGAGCATGGAAATTTCTTTTGGCAAATAATGATTTTTTTTTAATTTTAAAATGTTTTTAATGATTTTCTTAAGAATACTTGTATTAAAATTATTTATAATTCGTAAAGAGATAGATATATCGAGCAAGTATAGGTTAGTGAATGAGATCTCACATTCTTAGAGCTCGTTTGGATGTTAAGTTGAGTTGAGATGAGTTTAGTTTTTTTATGGATAGTAATGAGTTGAGATGGTGTAGTGAGTTTTGTAAGACTCACATAGTATGAGTTTAAATATATTTAGATATTAAGATGAGTTTAAATATATTTATGAAAAGTTGAAAAAGGCTATGGGTCTCGCGTGTAAATAGGTTTTAAGTTAAAAAAAAATTATAGATCACACATGTAAAGAGATTTTGAGTTGAAATGATTTTAATAATTTGAGAGTTTGGTATTTATATGTCAAACTCAATTTAAAATTAGACCAATCTAAATTGATCTCAGTTGAATCTAAGTCTCAAATTGGGACCTCCTCTTTATGATGGATCCAGTAAATGTTCTCAAATGTGGACCAGGACTTCCTCAAAGCATTAAATATGAATATGTGACTATTCTGGTTTCTAATGGGCAATATTACATAATAAATGGACTGTAAAGTGACCATTTCTCTATCACCAAAAGTGGAAAGGTAGTTAATTTATTTTATTGCTGAGCATGGAAGATGGTAATTAACTGTATTCCCATCAAATATGTCAATATCGGTCAATTTGGAGGTTTAAGGAGTTGGGACCTCTCCCACATGTTATGTCATGCCAGTGTCTTCATATATGCTTGCTGTCAGGTTTGTAAATATCTCCTATGCAAGCTGTAATGATCCGCCAAACCTAATACGGGACGGTCTGCCCTCATAAGCTTGTAATTATTTTTATTCAATTCTACCCATCTTGTATGTATATATATCGAGTAATGTTACATACAGTCGTAGAGTGCAAAAGTACGGTACAGTCGTTTTAAAAAAGAAAATAATTCACTATTAAATAATTAATTTATTTTCATTTAATTTTCATATTTATTCACTTTTTTTTAAAGTGATTACACGATACTTATACACTCACAACTGTAACTATTATTTCTCGTATGCATGTATCTTCCTTCAATGAAG
The DNA here is from genome assembly GCA_011037825.1 of Carya cathayensis. Lineage (NCBI taxonomy): Eukaryota > Viridiplantae > Streptophyta > Magnoliopsida > Fagales > Juglandaceae > Carya > Carya cathayensis. Next base: position 379,018 of record QGSO01000600.1, read on the forward strand.
TACAAGCCTAAGAAAACAAAGTAAAAGAACAGCTACTTGAAAATGAAAAAGGAGTAAATGTAATTGATTATATATTTTAATATTGCTATTCTTTACTTTTAATTTTCTGATTTATTTAAGTAATATGATATATTTTGAATAATCTTATACGTATTTAAGTGATTTAAAATCATATGATATCTATAGTTTAGTTAATACAATTTAAAATAAATAAATAAAAGTATTTAAAAATACCATCCACTATTAAAGTTTAGAATAACAATAATTGTAAAAAGGAAAATAATTGTACCATAGCATGTGCACAATCCATTGGATACTCCTAAACAAAATAACAAATCATTATCACGCGCAGTTTATTTATAAAAAATGAAAACCACTGTAAAACAAAATATTAAAAAATAATTTCTATCTTTGTGAAACTCACATTTTTAAAAATAACGATATTTTTAGTCGGGTAAATATTATACAATCTTTTAAAAAAAGTGAATAAATATAAAATTTATATAAAAAAAATTAATTTTTTAATAATAAATTTTATATTTTTTAAAAATAACTATACAACACTTATAAACTCTATGCATACACGAATTTGTCTAACTTTAGCTACATTACTCTTTTATAGATGGGTGGGTCTAGGCCTACACTTCTCAGATCCTGCTAGGAGAAGGGAGGTTTGGAGCTTGAGAATTCTTAACTCAAATTCAAAATTTTTATCTTAATATTATAATTTTTTTAAATTCTCACACAAAATATAATAAATAATTCAACTTTTTAAAATTTAAATACAATTTTTTTAATTTCTAAAATAATAATAATACTAAAAATAATATTTTAAACTCTCATATCAAATTCAAAATTCTCATCTCTACTCTCAAACCTGTTAGTATTTTTTTTTCCTATTTTTTAAATGTTTTTTTAAAAAAAATAAAAAATTACAATATTATTAAAAAATAATTTTAATCATTAAGTAAAAAATAAAATTAAAAAAGCAGTAAGAGTGGTATTTTTCTTTACAAATATCACGTACAAATTTGTCAAACTTTAGCCAACATTACTTCTTCGAAAAACATATTCATATTTCATCATCCCTCTTTCAGTCTCTCTGTACTCCCACAATTCCATTCCACCTCTCTCTCTCTCTCTCTCTCTCTCTCTCGCTCTCTCTCTCTCTCTCTGTGAGAAAGGTGTTTCTCCGATAAATTCCAGCTCAAATAAATGCCCAACACCCTTTAACTCTAGTTAACGAACATCTCGTCTCTCCCTCTTTCTCTGAACGCAAACCCATTTGTAGCTTTATACTAAAATGGCAATGCCAAGCTTGCCAGATCCGCCATTCTGAGCGAACTCATCGTTAAAAACCATCCCAAAATGGGCGTTCTCAGGGAGTCTTTGTGTTTCTGCAAAGGCGTGGGTAAGTCCGAGAGAATGAAAGCCGCCATTTTCTCTAACAAAGCCTCCGCCATGGCCGGAATCTCCGGCACCGGTACCGGGTTCTTGATCCACCGCAATCTGCTCTTGACCACCCACGCCAATATTCCGTCGGTGGCAGCTGCCGAGAGTCTCGAGGTCCGGCTCCAAAACGGTGTCGCAGCGAGCCTTGTTCCTCACAGGTATTGGGTTTTCGTTTCCGCTTGGTTGCTGAAAAACTGTAGTACTTTCCGAGTTTATCAGTCAAGTTGTTATCTTTCTTCTTTGGGGAAATTTTGGTTGAATGATGGGATTTAATGTTTTGGGTTTGTTGTTTTTTGTTGTTTTGGGTTATGGGCATAGTTTGGGAAACTTCTCATCGAGTGAGCAAAGATGTAGTAGGTGTAGTAAGTGTGAAGGTGTTCACTTTTGTAGGTCCCAGAATCTAGAGTTTAAAGCCTTGTGATTTTTGCACCAATGAAGTATATATGTTAAGAGGTGTTAATTAGTTAATTGTATTCATGTCCTCTTTTGAAATGATAATTATGATTCGGGAGTGTGATGCTACTGCTTAGTCACTAGCTTGGTCATTTTTCTTTAGTGTAAAACCAAGTTCCATAACGTTCTGCTTATCGGAAGCTAATAAAAAAGTGCAAAGGTAAGTAACTAGTGAAAGAAAAATGGAAAAGAAATCGAAATCAATGAAGAAGAAGGAAGAGTAGGTATAAATGGCATGTAGGCTTTATAGTGCTGTAAAGGGAAAGAAGATGGATATCTAAATTGGTAGACTACTATGACTGACTTTTGTGCCTACTTGGAGCAATTAGAACACTTCTGCATTGATATGCTAACCTTTTAGTTAGTTTTGGATTTGAGGTATATCAGAAAGCCATTTGCAATGCGAACCCTCGGTTCATTATCTCTGCATTGTTCAGGAGTCGAATTTTTCTATGTTACATTTATTATTGTAAATTCAGTAGGTGAATGGTTTTCCTGTTGTTTAGAGGTATCTTAGTGCAGAGCCACATTTGATTGCCATTAGCAAACTGTTGCCTTTTTTAGAGTATGTTACATGGACTTGGACATTTGCATAGGTGCGTGTATGTGTCTATTGTTGTGTTAATCGATTTCCAAGTTCTTCAGTCATTGGAAGTGGCTTAGTGTTGGTGAAAGCACTAGGCGCACTTAAGCACAAACGTCGTCTAGAGCCTATGCACAACTGATTGGTAAAGCGCATATTTTTAAAAATGACGTGTAATAAAAAAAATCCATAAAATACAATGAAAAAGGTTTTAGAAGTAAAATGTTAAATTTGTTCAATCAGCCACTCATCACATGCAAAGTAAGATGGCAATTTATTCAGCCTGTTAACTCAGGTATATATTATGTGCCAACATGTCTTTCATGATCATAAACTCATACACCAATACTCACATGCAATAGAATGAATCCATCAAATATCACTATGTATCTTTTACACTCAAGCATGTTGTGGACTATATAGATGACTTTAAAGGACATCTATTCCTATTTTTGATACATTTGGAATGCTTCTGCATATATTATAGGGTAAATCTTGAAGAAAATAACATAAAAACACTAACTTTTGCATAAGCGTTACCTATGCCACATAAGACCAAATAAATAATCAGGAGTGAAGCTATCTGTTCTATGAAGTAATCTTGAACCAGTAATTTTTTAACAAACCGCTACTAGTTTTAGAGTTTTGATTTTACATTATTTATTACTTTTTTTGTTGATAAGTAATGCAATTTTATTAAAAGTTCAGAGGGGTGGAAGTAGGGGTGTAAGAAAAAACCAAAACGAACTGGCCGGTTTTGTCTGGTTCACAACCGGTGCAGTTGGTTTCGGTTCATAGCAAAACCGATTGAAAATCGGTTTGGTTCCGGTTTTCATGTTTTGAAAACCAATTTTGACCAAATCGAACCAAACCAAAATATATATTTAAATCTTTTTATATTATATACTATTTATATATTATACATATTATAAAATTAATATAACATGAAATTTTAATCTTATTATTTATGCTTCCTTGATATAAACTTACTTTTAAACATGAATATTAATATTAAGTTATTAATAAGCTATTATTTATCCTTATATATTAAGTTACATACTTGCATATATAATATTGTTAAGTAAAAGAGTACACTTTTGATATATATAAGGGTAAATACATTTTGGATAAGTAAACATTTTTGGTATAATTTTTTCATTTGGGTCAAAAAAACCAACTAGTCCTACAAAAAAGTTCAAAACCGAGCACACATGTAAAACTGAACCGAATCGGACTGAATCCGAAAAAACCAAAAGTTCCAGTTTCTTTGATGAACCTGTTTGTATCGGTTTTCAGAATTCCAAAACCAACTTAGATTGGTTAGGTTCCAAAATTTTTTCATTTGGGTTAGAAAAACCAACTAGTCCAACAAAAAAGTTCAAAACCAAGCACACATGTAAAACCGAACCGAATCGGACTGAATCTGAAAAAATGGAAAGTTCCAGTTTCTTGGATGAACCAGTTTGTATTGGTTTTCAGAATTCCGAAACTGACTTAAGACTGGTTCGGTTTCAAAATATGTCCAAAACCGGACCGAACCAAACCAATTACACCCCTAGGTGGAAGTGCAACCTAGTGCACAAAAAGTATACAAAAGGATACACCCAACTACCACAAAAAGTAAAACAGCAAAAGTTTTACAAATTTTAGAAAGCTAGTGAGATGGGAGCTCGTGGAAGTAAGTGAATTGATGGACGGTGGCCTGAGTGACTTGAGAGTTTGGAGTGTGGACAGTAATCTTTTCTTAATTTAAAAAGTTATGACTTTAACCTTTGAAACTTGGTTTTATTCTTTCCTTCTTCCCTTTCTTTTCATTTTTTATTTAGATTATATCTATCTAATTCCGATAATATCTATCAAATTTTTATATTACATGAATTTTTCTAGTTCATAATTTATTTTCCTGGCAGACTACTATTTTTAGACATCATTGAAACATATGTAAAATTAGAATGATTGACTCGACATAGAGGTTAAGGCATGCCTTGATCATAAATTCCTTAGTGATCCAAGTTGAAGAACACCCCCCTTGTGGCCAGATTTTATGGGAAACTGGCTAACCATGACATTTTTATATCTTTTGACAATGCAATAAATTTTCCTCTAATTGGCATGTAGCGTGCTCTGACCCTAAAGGTAGTTGCGGCTAATGATTTCTCTACCTTGGTTATGAAGTCAATGACAGAAAGGAACTCTAGAATATCAATAGGTCGTGCTGAGAGTTGGAGGTGTATTCAGTTGATCTAAGAATTGAAGGCCTAGTGCTTGATTAGGAGGCCTTTTCTTTTATCTTTGGGGCTGGGCTTCTAAAATTTCTGTCTTATGGTCATTTGATTTTATTTTCAGTAACTCTTATCTTTGTTGGCCTTTTTGTCAATGAGTAGCTGTGTAACAATGTTCTGCTGGGAGCAATATCCTAACCCCAGATCCCTCGAGTAAAATTCTATTGTCAAAATAGGATAGAAAAAAAAACCAATACCACTTAGATAACTCGTCCCCAAGGATAGAGTTACTTAATTTGTCTATAAAGAGGGGTGTTTCTATGTGTATGTTTGCTTGAGGAAACTAAATACCAGACTTGTTGTCTTAATGATGCAAGCCTGTACTTATAAAAAAAAAATGATGCTAGCCTGCAAACATTATCGATTCAATTATCATCGTACTTTTATTGAGAATCATGGATAGTTAGTCCCTTCTTGAAGGCTAATGTAAGGAATGAGATTTGGTAATTTCAATCTCTTATATTATTTCTCTATTGCCATATTTTGGTGACGTTCATCCTTAATGTGTCATGGATTATGCTAGGCTCTGTGTCATTAGGAGTTCTCCATGGCATTTCTCATATTCATTGACTGGTTGCAGGTTTTTTATCACTAGCTCTGTTTTAGATCTTACAATAGTGGGTTTAGATGCCATGGACGGAGATTTAAATGCCCAGGGGCAGCAGCCTCACTACTTGAAAACCTGTTCTAAACCAAATCTTGATCTGGGAAGTGTAGTTTACCTCTTAGGCTACATGGAGAAAAAGGAATTAACAGTTGGTGAAGGGAAGGTGGTGATCGCCACTGACAATCTCATAAAACTTTCTACAGATGGAATAACATGGAGTCCTGGGTCGGCTGGATTTGATGTACATGGCAATCTTGCATTCGTGATATGTGATCCTATGAAACTAGCCACATCTCCAAATACCAAGTCCTCTTCAACTTCATCATCATCCTCGTCATCTTGGAAGAAGGATTTTCCTATGCTATTTGGCATTCCTATTCCAATTGTCTGTGATTGGTTACACCAGCATTGGGAAGGCAGCCTTGATGAACTTAACAAACCAAAGTTGCCAATCATGCGATTGATGTCTGCTGGTCAGAAGAGTGAGCATTGTTGTGTTTCATTCACACACCGTCAAGTTTTTAAGTCAACAGAAGCTGATGATGATAGAATCCCATCTTCGTCAAATATAATCTCAAAAGCTAGGGATTATCCTGGACCAAGCTGTTCTGCTCGAGCAAACAACATTGAAGGAGAAACCCTGACAAGTGATTTGCATGCAACCCACGTGCAGGGAATTCTGACTCCAGAAATATATGAATCGCCAAAGTCAACTTCATTTCCTATTAGGAAGAAAGGAAGTGCACCGATTCAGCTTTTGGATATTAATTTCCCTCCAAAGGTTACCCGGGCAGGAGTACTGCCTCAGCCAGCCAAACAAGTGCCCCTTTGCTCTGATGGGAATTGGGTCGAGGAACTTCCTCTGTGTAGCCCATTGAGAGCAGACCAAATCAAGGATAAAGGAGTCACCAGTCCTGGTGCTGATGCTGAGATTGCCTCAACAGGTTCTGTAAATGGGGCACAAAGCGAGGTCCAGTCTAATTCATCTCCAATAGAAGTTTCAGAGATGCATAATGGGTATAGCAGTGAGGGAGAGACCATGTACTCTGCAGAAACTGCTGAGAGCCGAAATTATACAGGTCCTAGAGAGGGAAATTTTCAGCAAGTGGGACGGAGCCAGAGTTGTGTAAGTTACAATAGATCGGGAATTGGCCAAAGGAACTCAGGGGCTCGCAGGGCACTGCTAGAAAAGCAGAGGAGCTTCATCCATGGAAGGAAGATGTATTCTCAAGCAGCAACTTCTCAAAGGAGTAACGATTATTTCAGCCCAACCGTAGCCTCAATTATGAAGAAGCGAAACAACTTAGAGCAGCCCAGCAGACCTCGGCAAATTTCTGTTCATTCTTCTCCAAGATGGATGTTTTGATTGATTCTTGGTGTGATACCCTAAAAGAAGTCCACAACAAGATTATAGTGTTTTTACAGTTTTTAAATTAATACCCATTTGATCTTCCATTTAGGTACATACTGTAACTAATTTGTCGTGACTATGTGCATACACTGTTTAAGTTGTCAATGGTGAATAAAAAATTTCATCCAGGTGACAAATTCAATACTGCATTTTCTTCTTTTTTCTTTCATGGAGATGGAATTTTAGGTTTGGCAGTTCTTGCTAGCAACTTAAATAGCATAACTTACAGTGATGATGATTTGCCTAGTCCTTCAAGTCTGTATTATTCAGTGATTCACAAGAGATGTACGGACCTGGATGCCTCACAAATCCCTTACTTAAAAGCAAATCCTCTGTAGGCAAGTTGTGCATGGTATATCAGACATTTTTACTAAGAAACTGGGAATTGGCATATCGGATACCTCAGGAAGGTTTTAGATAATAAGAAATATGAATAGAGCAAATGATTGGAATCACGTTGTTGGAATGTATGGTTGCAACTTGCACCGCATCTCCTGGAGCTCTATGCTGAAGCCCAAGCCTTGGTGCCCAAAATTTTCCCAATGCATTAATACCCAATATATTAGCAAGTGCAAGCGTACAGAAGGGGATTGAATCCGTACTATCATCGTGGAGGGATTTTGAAAGAAACTTTTTATCTTCCAAACATTCATTAATGCCCAATACAATTATAGCAGGTGTAAGGTCCATCTTCGAAATTGTTTATTTGTTGCACAGGTAAAGTGGGTTAGTTATATCGTGTTATGAATCCCACACCGGAAAGAAGCGACAAAGTCATGGCAAGAAAGCAATTATAAAACGAAGAGCGAGCTTCACAATCAAATCACGCAGCCGCGCGGTGAGCACAGAGCGAACTATTCTTTCGCCTTTTACTAAAGAATACCGTGTGCTCGCCGCAAATAGCGGCATACGCCAATTTTTTAAAGGAGTTCCTCTCTTTGGAGGGGCCTCCGCATAACAGTTTAAAGGTTAAAGTTTCCTGAGCCAGCTTTCGTTCAGAATTAAAATGCTGTGTAAAGCTTTTATGGAAAACGAAGGCACCTACCACGCATGCACGCTTTGGGACCAGCTGCTGTCTTTATGGAAAATGAAAATGTTCACAATCATAACCTTTTCGAGTGGTGCTTAGTGCAAAATAGTTGTTGATTGTGCGCTGTTGTGCACAGAACCTCCTTCCAAACTCCATCTCCACCAAACACCTCCTCCTGCAAATTGGCTTGAGTTCCTCAACTCTTCAAGTTTGGTTTGGCTTTATAAAATTCTCATTTTAAATTTAAAATTTTCATATCACCGTTACAATTTTCTTAAATCTCCATATAAAATATAATAAATAATTTAATTTAATTTTTTTACTTTTTCAAATTTTAAAACAATAATAATATTAAAATTTTATTTTAAAACTCTAAATTCTCATTTCACTCCCCAAACCTTACGTCTCACGGACTCCTCTCCTCTCCACCAACAGCTCTAAATTTTGGTCGGCTCTTAAGCCAGTACACATGATGCTAGCGCCAACGCTTGTGGTAAATTATCAATTATCAATATTTAAAATTATGATTTAATCACTACTCTTTAACATTTTCCCCTCACATGATCCAATTCTGGGATTTATTTATTTTTTCTTCAAAATGAAGAATAGAGTCAACATTCAAATATTAACGTTAATCATTTAATTAGAATGTGTTATGAAACTTATGAAAAGATAGAGAGCAAAAGAGAGAGAGATGTTTAGAGAACTTTGTTTTCTCTTATTTCTTGGGGTCTTACACAAATGAGGACTCCCTCTATTTATAGGGATTTCTTGGTACAAAGGATGGTTAGGATTGTTACACTTGTCATCAATCCAATGGTAAAGAGTACAAAGGAGGTTAGGTGTACCTAAAATCACTATTGGGGGTAGGTGTACCTAAGATTACCATTGATGGCTAAATGTGGTCATACAATACAATTTGAACTTGGTTTCTAACACTCCCCCTTTGGATGACCACATATAAAGAATATGCCTCGTTAAAACCTTGTCAAGGAAAAACCCAGTGGGAAAAAACCAATGACGAAGGAAAAAGAGTACAATATTCTGTATATCGTCAAGTGCTTTAAGATTGCCTCATTAAAACCTTGCAAAGGAAAACCCAGTGGGATAAAACCTTAGCGAAGGGAAAAGAGTACAATCAGCACAAATCTTCAAGACATTTACTCCCCCTGAAAAGTGCATGATAATAGGTCTTCAAGTCTTCGCATTCCAATCTTCTGCACAAGTTTCTTAAATGTTGCAGTTGGTAATGCTTTAGTGAATAAATCTGCCAGATTATCACTTGACCGTATCTGCTTGACATTAATTTCACCTTTCTCCTGAAGTTCATGAGTATAAAAGAATTTAGGTGAAATGTGTTTGGTTCTATCACCTTTGATATATCCTCCTCTAATTTGAGTAATACAAGCAGCATTATCTTCGTATAAAATTGTTGGACTATCATTAATCACTGGAAGACCACACTTTTCTTGAATATGTTGAATCACTGATCTTAGCCAAACACATTCTCGACTTGCCTCATGAATTGCAATTATCTCTGAGTGATTTGAAGAGGTAGCAGATATTGTTTGCTTGACAGATCTCCATGATATAGCAGAATTTCCATAAGTAAATACATATCCAGTTTGAGATCTACCTCTGTGTGGATCTGAAAGATAACCTGCATCCGCATATCCAACTAATTGTGGACTTGATCCATGTTGATAAAATAATCCCATATCAACTGTACCTCGGAGATATCGAAGGACATGTTTAATGCCATTCCAATGTCTTCGAGTTGGTGCGGAACTATATCTTGCAAGTAAATTAACTGAAAATGCAATATCAGGCCGAGTGCAATTTGCAAGATACATCAGGGCTCCAATTGCACTGAGATAAGGTACTTCAGGACCAAGAATTTCTTCATCATCTTCACAAGGACGAAATGGATCTTTTTGCACATCAAGTGATCGAACAACCATTGGAGTACTCAGAGGATGAGCATTGTCCATGTAAAAGTGCTTCAAGACTTTCTCTGTATAAGTTGACTGATGAATGAGAATTCCATTTTGTAAATGCTCGAGCTGCAGGCCGAGACAAAATTTCGTTTTGCCAAGGTCTTTCATTTCAAATTCATTCTTTAAATATGTAGCGGTTCTTCTTATCTCTTCAGGAGTTCCAACAAGATTTAGATCATCAACATAAACCGCAATAATAACAAATCCAGAGTCTGATTTTTTAATGAAAACACATGGGCATATTGGATTATTCTCAAATCCTTCTTTCAATAAATATTCGCTAAGGCGTTTATACCACATGCGTCCGGATTGTTTTAATCCATATAAGGATCTTTGAAGTTTAATAGAGTACATACTTTTAGATGTACTCAAATTAGAAGCTTCAGGCATTCTATATCCTTCAGGGATTTTCATATATATGTCATGATCCAATGATCCATATAAGTATGCAGTAACCACATCCATTAACTGCATATCTAATCCTTTTGTAACTACCAAACCAATCAAAAATCTGAATGTGATTGCATCCATAACAGGAGAGTATGTTTCCTCATAATTAATCCCTGGTTTCTGCAGGAAACCTTGTGCAACAAGTCGTGCTTTATATCGCACAATTTCATTTTTCTCATTACGCTTACGCATAAATACCCATTTATATCCAACAGGCATTACACCCTTTGGTGTTTGTACAATTGGTCCAAAGACCTCTCGCTTTGCTAGCGAGTTTAATTCAGCTTCAATAGCTGATTTCCATTTTGGCCAGTCATTTCTACGTCGACATTCTTCGACAGTTCTTGGCTCAATTTCTTCATTACTTCTGGTAATGTCAAGGGCCATTTTATATGAAAATATGTTGTCCACAACGGTTTTATTTCTATCCAGAATTTCTCCAGTATTCATGAAATGTATCGAGATCTCGTTATTTTCAGGTACCTGTCCCTCTTCAAGGGAAGACATTTCATTAAATACCTCTTCAGGAGGTTCTTTTTCAGGAGATTTATTCTCTTCAGGAGTATCAATTACTCTTATGGCCTGTGTTGTGGGTATGGACTCTTCAGGAGTACCAAATTCATTTTGTATTTTTCTCTTCCGAGGAATTTTATCCTTTGCACCAATAGGCCGTCCACGCTTCAGGCGTATCTTGGACTCACCTGTTGCTGTTTTGGCAATTTGTCCTTCAGGGACTGCAATCCTTGCTGGAATATTAACAGCAGGAATATATGATTTTACCACACCTTTAGTGTCAGTAAATGCATCCGGTAATTGATTTGCAACACTTTGCAAATGAATAATCTTTTGAACCTCTAGTTGACATTCATTTGTACGAGGATCAAATTGGGAAAGAGCTTTATTTTTCCAAGTAATTTCCTGTCGTGCTTCAGGCACCGACTTCTCATTACCCAATGTTGGGAAAATGGATTCGTCAAAATGACAATCCTCAAAACGTGCCTTAAACATATCCCCTGTAAGAGGCTCAAGGTATCTAATAATAGATGGAGAATCAAACCCAATATATATTCCAAGTCTACGTTGAGGACCCATCTTTGTACGTTGTGGAGGTGCAATTGGAACATATACCGCACATCCAAAAATACGAAGATGAGTAATATTTGGTTGTTGACCAAATGCAAGCTGTAATGGAGAATATTTGTGATATGCTGATGGCCTAACACGAATCAATGATGCTGCATGAAGTATAGCATGTCCCCAGGCAGAAATAGGAAGTTTTGATTTCATAAGTAAAGGTCTAGCGATTAACTGAAGCCTTTTAATTAATGATTCAGCTAAACCATTTTGAGTGTGTGTGTGGGCAACTGGATGTTCAACATCTATGCCTATTGACATGCAATAGTTATCAAAAGCTTGAGATGTAAATTCACCTGCATTATCCAATCGAATAGTTTTAATTGGATAATCAGGAAATTGTGCTCTAAGTTTAATTATTTGGGCAAGAAGTTTAGCAAATGCAATATTTCTAGTGGAAAGAAGACAAACATGTGACCATCGACTTGATGCATCAATTAAAACCATAAAGTATCTGAACGGTCCACTTGATGGTTGAATAGGCCCACATATATCCCCATGAATTCTTTGTAAAAAAGACGGAGATTCAAAAACAATTTTTGAGATAGATGGTTTGATAATCAATTTACCCTGAGAACATGCAGAGCATGGATATTCATTGGGTAAGATAATCCTCTGATTCTTTAGGGGATGCCCATACGAATTATCAAGTATTCGTCTCATCATTATTGCTCCCGGATGTCCAAGGCGATCATGCCAAGTCATAAAGACTTTGGGGTCAATGCACTTCTGGTGCATTACCACATGTGATTCGATTGTTTTCATTTCTGTATAATACAATCCAGATGAGAGGGCAGGCAGTTTTTCTAATACGAGCTTCTGGCTCGAAATTATTTTAGTAATGAGAAGATGCTCTTTATTGTCTTCGTCGGTGGTTTCAATATGACAACCATTACGACGTATATCCTTAAAACTCAATAAATTTCTTCTTGATCGTGAAGAAAATAGAGCATCATCGATGCAAAATTTGGTGCCATTAGGCAACACAATATAAGCTCTTCCGGAGCCTTCAATTAGATTCGATGAACCAGATATGGTATGAACGTAGGCTCTACTCAATGTTATATTTTGAAAATATTTTTTGTCTTTAAGAATTGTGTGAGTTGTAGCACTGTCAGCCAGACATACATCTCTATTATTCATCTCAAGTTCATCAGTAATACTCATGATTCTACAAAATATATAAAACTTTCATTAAAACATTGCAAAATATAAATAAAGAAAATACATTAATCAAAAAGGAACACTTCCATCACCAATCAAGTGATCTATTCTATCACTAGAATTTTCAAAGAAATCAGAAACATCAAGATTTGTAATATCTTCTCTATCTAAAGCATCTGATGATTCAGCAAAATTTGTTTCAAACTTTTTTGTTTTTTCTTTTATAGAAGTTTGATATAAGTCAACCAAATGCTTAGCTGTACGACAGGTACGAGCCCAATGTCCAGTCATACCACATCTATGGCATCCATCTTCATCTTTCTTTAAAGATTTATTTTGAGGACCTTTGCCCTTCTCTGAGTTGAACCACTTCTGGTGGTACGGTGTATATCTTCTATTATCCCTTTTAGTGTGGTCTCTTCTAGGACCTCCACTTCTGTAATCTTTTCTACCACGTCCTCGTCCTCGGTTTCTTTGAAAATATGCACCATTTGCTTCTGGAAATGGTGTAAATCTAGTATCATTCACTTCAGGGAATGATATAGAACCAGTAGGACGTGACTGATGATTTCTTAATAAAAGCTCATTATTTTGCTCAGCTACAAGAAGACAAGATATAAGTTCAGAATATTTTTTGAACTTTCGCTCTCGATACTGCTGCTGCAGGAGCACATTCGAGGCATGAAAAGTGGTATATGTCTTCTCTAACAAGTCATCATCAGTGACTTTTTCACCACATAATTTTAATACTGAGCTAATTTTAAAGAGTGCAGAGTTATACTCACTAACACTCTTGAAATCTTGCAACCTCAGGTGCATCCAATCATGACGAGCTTTTGGGAGGATCACAGTTTTCTGGTGCTCATATCTCTCCCTTAAATCATTCCACAAAATAAGGGGATTTTTCACCGTGAGATACTCAGTTTTTAATTCTTCATGGAGATGGTGCCTAAGGAAAATCATTGCCTTAGCACGGTCCTGCCGGGACCCTTGATTTCCTTCTTTAATTGTATCTCCCAGGTTCATCGCATCTAGATGGATCTCAGCATCAAGGATCCAAGATAAATAATTTTTCCCAGAAATGTCAAGAGCAACGAATTCCAATTTCGTAAGATTTGACATTTTCTACATATATAAATCAGGAACATAAGTATGTTTATATTAAGAAATACATTTACAAAATTATGAGAATAAACATAGAGTTTCATCAAGTAATATAACATTTCATATTCATATTGAGAATTACAAATAATATATTGAAAAACTTACTTGAAGTAGAAGACTACTAGCTTCAAAACCGTCAGAGACTTCGTGCTGATAACGTGTTATGAAACTAATGAAAAGATAGAGAGCAAAAGAGAGAGAGATGTTTAGAGAACTTTGTTTTCTCTTATTTCTTGGGGTCTTACACAAATGAGGACTCCCTCTATTTATAGGGATTTCTTGGTACAAAGGATGGTTAGGATTGTTACACTTGTCATCAATCCAATGGTAAAGAGTACAAAGGAGGTTAGGTGTACCTAAAATCACTATTGGGGGGTAGGTGTACCTAAGATTACCATTGATGGCTAAATGTGGTCATACAATACAATTTGAACTTGGTTTCTAACAGAATGAGTTATTTTATTCTCAAGTTTATACATGTTTAAAGCGCACAGTTTATGATAAAAATTTAGTTGAAGAAATTGCGAAGTGATTTCCATTCAATAATATCCTTGGGTTTTTAAGAGAACCCTTGCAAGATAAAAGGCAACTAGAACAATTTTTTGCCATGATCAATGAAAATATCCCAAACTGTCTCGGGTGAAGCCTCTCGAAGGCCTTTTAGTTTTTACCAACTCACGTCCTTCGAGAAAGTCTTGCGATCTTTTTACCATATACTTGCCAACGTAAGATGATGTTATTTATAGAAAGAAAAATCTAGTTGCAAGCACAATTATGCATTAATATATATACTAATCTAATATGACTAGTCAAAAAATAAATTTTATTTAAAATAGTACTAATTTAAATTTTAAATATGAATGAATCAATATTAATATGTAGATTGGTACGCAACTTTACTTATACGTAACAAAACTCTTTATAGAAAGCTCCAAGCTCCGATTGCACCTGACTAACCAATGTGGGATTATATTCCAACAGATATTAAATATTTTAATCACGACAATATAAACCAATTTCGCAAAGAATCCTTGTTGATTTCTTTTGATAGACCGTGAGTTGTCAATTCACGTAAATCCAATTGGTGTTAAGGAAGTCTCAATCAAGTCTGTTATGACATTCAACGTCCCACCTTGCAGGACTATTTTAGAGTGGGAAGCGGTATTACGAGCACCCTCCAAAACAGATTGAAACATGATAAATAGAAGCAGTAATGAAGCTAATATTATTCAAAACCTTCTTGTCCAGTGGCATCAATAGGATGCAGTTCTGAATCAGGATTCGCATCATACAGACAGAATAGATTAGGCGTGGGACTTAAAACGGAATAATAATTAGATGTCTGCCATCGACAATATACTTGGATTGGCACTACAGCATTGACTACACTGTGTATAACTACAAAATTCAAGTTTGGATGCCGTGATATTAATAGGATGATACCTGTGCAAATGGCACTGAACTCATCCCAGGAAGGAACAGAGTAACAGCTGCACTTGACTCGAACCAACCTAACTTATTGGCGAGTAACTCGAACAGGTACCCTGCCAAGTAAGAAATGCCAGAGGCCCCGACCCCAAGTGAAATGTAGTACAGTACAGTTCTCAAATACATGTACCACCTGGTTGGCTTTTGGATGTAAGCCTTGGCAATGGCAAGTATTGTGATGCATACAAGAGAAGCTGCCGCAACAACTGCGAGCTTAAGGTAGCTATTGTCGCTCTTATAAAATGAGAAGCCATAGACCACTGGAGGCACCAAGCCACAAACAAGGAATGATAGTACTGTAACTGAGGCATGAATTATGAAGTTCTTTTTCTGCCCCAGTACTTGTACGTACCGATCCACTTGTTCCTCTGCTTCATTCAAGGCCACTCTGGATTGATCGTTCTTCAAATCCCTAAGCTGAAGAAAGTTCAAGACCAAGAAGCTTAAAAGTTATATAAACATAAACAAGTTTGATACCACGCCATTTAATTAATTAATGATGCTATATGCTATAATAATTAAATCACCACTGGTCTAAAAAAAGTTTATGAGAACAAAAAACTTAGTTATTTCAATTATATTCAAACCCCCCCCCCCCCCCCCGGGGGCGTCATGTAGTAAAGTGTGGGGTCAGGATTTGAACTCAAAATCTTCATGTAATACCATGTTAAATCACCACTTGTCTAAAAAATTTAAGTTAATGGAAATAAGTAAATTTAATTATTTCAATTATATTCTAACAAAAACTATAAAACATCTAATGACTGAAGATTTTTTATAGGACTTTATTTAAATCATCTCTATGACAATTTATCTCAAATTTTGCAGAATATCTGAATCTATCAACAACTCATACTGCTTACATGGGGGGACTTCAAATGATGATCTCTAGTATATGATGTTCATATGAGTGGACTGGCTACATGCATGGATGATTTGGTTCTAAGCATCAATCTTTGTCTGTATATTGAACAAAATTGATGGACGGGTCATTTGGTGAAGAATTCTCATCCCTCATACATTTCTTGACATTAATGGTTGGAGAAGCAAGACAAAGATGTTCGTGAAACAAGAATAAAGAAATGAGGATTTTGTGTGAAGTGATTCCTCTTTAAGATCTGCAACGGAACTTTTGAAAAAACAAAAAAGTAGGGAAAACTCACATTATGACCAATGATGAAAAGTCCACCAATCAGGTTTGCCAATGCCAAGACTACAATGCTCACTGTGATCAGAAAGTGGTTTAATTATAACCAAATTATGCAAAATAAAACATCTAACTGCCAACAATCTTTGAGAAAGAATGAAAAGTTTTGATAGATGATTCAAATTTGCGCACACAGAGATTAAGATATGAAAATGTATATGCAACTATAGGCAATGAAAAATAATACTTCTGCTCTAATTTTGAATAACCATCATGTATTCTGTTCTAACTTAATTTACACGTATATTAAAACACAATGCATCTTTATTAACTTATGTGCTAAAATTTATAAGGCAGGCAATCAAAATGTTGATTAAGCTATTTAGGACCCTGTTCTAATGTTATTATTAAATTACTATTTATCCCAAAGGCAGGGCCATTCAGACCAACCCTTGCAAAAAGTTTCCTTACACGGAACTGGTTAAATCACAGGCTTTTCACCTAGGGGGTGTGGCCCCAAAGGATTGTTTTGACCCATGAGGTGTTGAACCTTCGACTTTGAAGGAAGTGATACACCAAGACCAAAACCTTCACCACTTGGGCCAACCCCTTGGGGTTATTTATCCCAAAATTCTAAGTACAATAAATTTACTTAAATGCTTTTATATTAGTTTTCAAAATAGTTTAATTTAGTTTTGAACTATTGACGATAACAAATCTTCAAAATAAAGATATGAGATGATATGATGGTAACATTGTATGGTAAGATGGGCCTAATTCGCTATGTACCAAAGTTTGGCATTGGAATAGGCTAATACCAAACAGAAAGTAATTGCAACTATTTCACATACAGAGATGTCACAACAGAGTAAAGGAACAGTAAGGGAAAGAGAGTAAGCACGTACGCGTGGAAGCAGCAGCACTGGCTGCAGATGTCACAACAGATAAGCTTGTGATTGATTCAGTTAAACCACCATAGACCAGACTTTTTAAGATTTCCAACTTTATAGCGCCATCTTGTTCCGGAGTACCTGCATAACAATGCATTGAAGACAACATTTGAAATCCAAAGCAAAGCAAGAGGAGAAAACACGATGAGATACAGACAACCACAGACTATACTTTCTGGGATTTCCCCTGTTACAGCAATGGGAGTCTGTGCTTCTGTTGATGATGGTGTCGGATGAACAGTATCCCCCGGTTTTGATTGATAACTCGGCTCTTTATTTCCTGCATCACAATGCATTGAAGACAAGACTTGAAAACTATAGCTAAGCACAAGGACAAAATATGATGATATACAGACGACCACAGACTATACTTTCTAGGGTTTCGCCTGTTATAGCAGGGGGAGTCCATGCTTCCATTGTCGACGATGGTGTTGGATGAACAGTATCCCTTGGTTTCGATTGATAACTGGGATCTTTATTTCCTGTGTGACAATGCATTGAGAACACCATTAGAAAACTATAGCTAAGGATGAGGACAAAACACGATGAGATACAGACAACCAGAGACCATACTTTCTAGGATTTTGCCCATTACAGCAGTGGGAGTCCATGCTTCCAGCATCGATGATGGTGTTGGATGAACAGTATCCTCCGGTTTCAATTGGTAAGTGGGTTCCTTATTTACTAAATAACAATGCATTGAAGACGCCATTAGAAAACTATAACTAAGAACGACGAAAAAACACTATGAGATACAAGTGACCACAGACTATACTTAGGATTTCCCCAGTTACAGCAGTGAGAGTCCATGCTTCCATTGTCGATGATGGTGGTGGGCGAACAGTATCCCCTGGTTTTGATTGATAACTGGGCTCTTTATTTCCTGCATGGCAATGCATTGAAGACACCATTAGAAAACTATAGCTAAGCATGAGGACAAAACACAATGAGACACAGACGACCACAGACTATACTTTCTAGGATTTCGCCTATTACAGCAGTGGGAGTCCATGCTTCCAGTGTCGATGATGGTGTTGAATGAACAGTATCCCCTGGTTTCAATTGATCAGTGGGCTCTTTATTCCCTGCATAACAATGTATTGAAAACAACATTTGAAATCCATAGGAAAGCATGAGGAGAAAACACGATGAGATACAGACAACCACAGACTATACTTTCTAGGATTTCCCCCGTTACAGCAGTGGGAGTCCATGCTTCCCGTGTAGATGATGGTGGTGGGCAAACAGTATCCCCTGGTTTCAATTGATAAGTGGGCTCTTTTCCTGCATAACAATGCATTGAAGACACCATTAGAAAACTATAGCTAAGCATGAAGACAAAACATGATGAGATACAAGCGACCATAGACAAAACTTTCTAAGATCTCCAAGTTTATGGTACCATGTTGTTCCGGAGTCTTTTGTGACATCGGTGTCAATGGTGGTGGTGGTGGTGGGGGAACAACATCCTCTGGTTTCGGTTGATCAGTGGGTTCTTTGATTCCTGCATAACAACGCATTGAAGATACAATTTGAAAACTACAGCTAAGCACAAGGACCAAACATTATGAGATAAAAGGCCAGATTTGTGAAAAATTAACTTCAGCGTAACAATAAACTAATTAGTTTAAGGATGCTCTAGATTTTCTTGTGGGATCGGTTTATCAACGGTCGCAACATGAAGCAAGGATTGACTAAATAGTGATATTAAAAAAGAAGCAGCCTTAAGCGGATGCCAATTACAATTTACAATATAATGTTATGTCACTATGAATGTAAAAAAATACATATATACAATGAGATAAATGTTAGATCTTATACCAGATTCAGCTCTTTTTTTTTTGGGGGGGGGGGGGGGGTGTTTATGTTAATCTTAAAGAGATTAATGAAAAAATGGGCATACTTTTGCAAAGTCTGCGATGATTTGCATTATACAAAACAAGAGCATAATTCCAAGACAAATCACATTTACATGAACAAAAAATAATATATTAATATAGACCATTAGTTTTTTATGATATGAAACAAACCAAAAATAAACTCACTATTACATAAAAACATTGGTATAGTAAATAAAAAACTCACCATTGCATAAATACAATCTAACATACTAATATTAATAAATATGAGTATAATAATATATACTAATAATACAAAATTCCAAAATATTAATGAACCTTGTATAATGGTATTGATCGGAACATGAGACTTCTGGGGATGCGGTAAAGTTAAGAAAAAATAAAGCTGAAAAAGGGTCATATAGTCTAGGAAATTTTGTGTCTGCAACAGATGTTTTAAAAGTTTAAAAATAAATTGTAGAAGGGGCAATTGGGTAATATATAGAGATGATTAGGAAAATAATAACCGAATGAAAAGTTTTGCCCATTAGTTCAAAAACTTAGAGAAGTTCATAGTAATTACCTGGGACTTGTGTAGGTACCGGCTTTCGAAAGAACCAGTCACCTGTTAAAGTGAGACAAGTTAAAATTACCCACGCTACCCTCATTATGATAGATCAGCCAACAATTAACAAAAATAAAAATGAACAATAGTAAATAAAATTCCATGGAATACCAAGTGACATATCATTGAGTGGTTGATTCGTGACAGAAGAATAGGTTCCAAACATTTTTTTTTTTTTTATCGGTGAATAGGTTTCAAATATATTGCTAGTTCAAATATATGTACATGATTTTCTTGTTTCCATTATTACGATCTAGATAGGTCTTATCTCTTGTATACCATCTTGTGTACTTGGGCTATGCCTATCCTTATTAATACTACCATTAACATATCAAAAAAAAAGTAGATGGCAGCAATTCTTTTATGACATGCAGGGTAACATTGTAAAGGGTTTTTTTGCACCTACTCATTCAAATGGTGTGGCACGTGTCAATGTCCCATAGTCGATACATGATTTCTTTTTTTTGTACCTAATGCCGTAGCCCAAGCATTTTCTAATTGCAAAATAAGATGGTGTGCAGTAAACACACACACACTAGCATCAAGAATCAATGAAGGAACATTGGAAAGGAAGGATAACCACTGAGGAGGGAGACAATAAGATCAATTTCTTTTTATTTTTGTCGCCTAAACCTTGCTTAGGGCTCACGATACTTTGGCTCAGCTATAAGCTCGTTTCCAACAGAAAACTTTTTTTTTCATAGTGAAGCCTTAATCATGACACCAATAAATTGTGGAACACTGTTGACCAATTTCCCTTTCAACTACATGGTTCAAAATGTTGTCTCCGACTGAATTGAACTAGAAAAGTTGCTAACATGGATGCATTAAGCCACCATGTATGTGTAATGCACTCATGTATTGTTGGCATAGTTACAGAAAAAGCTTGTGCTTTTTAGGATTGAAAGCTCCCTCAAACTTAAGTCTCATGAAGGCTTTGATTAACATAATTTCGTCAACATCATATCACCCTCGTGAGTCACACGAGTAATTACTAACATTGCTTCAGTTTCACTATCATCAGAGTCATCAAAATAATGCAATGAAGAATGTAATACACATATCGCCAAGAGTTGTATTAGGAATTTCGGACTAAGACACTATTTTTATTCTATCTAAGCAGTCAATAATGAGACGAACGAAGAAGAATTTTTACAAACACGTAGTGGTTACGCTCTCTTGGAGTTCCTCTCTTACCCAAAAAGAGAACTCTTGCTTTCCTCTTACTTTGACTTCACTTTTAAGCAAATCAACCGTCAAACGTCATCCACATTTCACGCTTCCATAAAAAATGCAAGCAATTATTTTCCATATACTATCAAAATGTAAAACGTACCTAGAGGTTTTAGAAATGCGAAGCAGGATGGGCACCTCAGTTGTTCCTCCTCTAATCTACTGCGTATAAGAACCTTGTCGATGCAAGCCTGACAGTTGGGGCAGTAGAAGTCAGATGTAGCTGGCTTCTTGTATACCGTTTCAAGATACAAATCTCTAATCTCTTTCTGCTCCTCAATCTCCTCTCTGATATCAATGCGAACCCTCCCTTCTTGTTCAATTGCTCCAATATCGATAGAAGTCTCAGCTGCAATTTGCTCCTGAATTGATGAGTTCTTATTGGAAGGTGGAGAATCAGTCGACTTGAATAGTTCGTCAATAGCTTCAACGCCGAAACTTTCTGTTGCGATATCCACCATAACAGTTCCGGAAGTAGTAGATTTATTCTTGGAATCATGAATATTAACCTCTCCACTTGTTAATGCGAAAGATTCATACGAGAATTCACCTGTAAACCACACAGCAAATAACTACTATGTTTGAACAACTTCATGTGCAAATTATGGGCAGAATGTCCGTGCCATTACTCTCTCTCTCTCTATTCGTAAAAGTAAAGTTACATACTAATCTCCGTACTAATAATGATTCTTTCACATTTAAAATTTAAATTAGTATTATTTTTAATAAAATTTACTTTTTAATCATTCATATTAGATTGATGCACATATTAATACACAATTATACTTACAATTAAATTTTTCCTATATATATATTATATATTAAAAAATGCTAATATGCACCACCTATATATATATATATAAATATATATAACTAGTTTAGTTACAAAAAGATTACATAAAAATAAACTTACAAACTGATATAACTTAATACAATCGTCAGATTGTAAAATTATTTTTATTATAAATTAGATTTAACGGATCATATGAAATTATATTATTTGTGAGTTTATTTTTATGTATTCTTTTGTATACATAGCATTTCTCATATATATATATATATATATATATATATATATTTAAAAACAAACGAAGAAAATCCACTCCCACCTAATTGTATTAGCGTCCCATTTATTGTGGAGCCCATCACAATTTAAAAAAGACAAAAAATAAAAAAGAAGAAAAACATCAGTAACTATTTATTATTATTAACGCCAAAGATTTATACATAAATTAGGCTTGTAAATAGATTTTTGTCCTACACTATCCATCACCCTATTTTCTCCTTAAAAATATAAAACTCTTACTAAAGTTTTCCAAATATTTAAACTAATTTTAAAAAATCAGTTAATTTAAAAAACTGAAATTATTTTTCTACAATTAAAAAAATATTTGTAATAATAAAATTAATTCAAAATAGTTCAATTTTATTTTTTTAATTTTCTGTTGGAAAGTAAGTATTAATTTTTTATTTTAAAGAATCAATTTTTTATTTTTTTAATTTTTAAAATATTTTAATAAGTTATTTGTTCCCTTTTTTTTAGTATTTGTTTTCGTTTATAATTTATTTTATCTAGTATTTTTATATCAATTTTTTAATGGAGGGGTGGATTATAGTTTTTTTTATAGGGATATTGGTTATCAAAATTAATAGCTTTGGGAGATAATCCCAAATTAAGTAATAGTTTGACCGAGGTTTGTATATGTTTATTGGATTTTAGGAAATTGAGTTAGTATATAATGAGAAGTAAGTTGTATATTATTCAGTTATTTCTGGTAATGAAGTTTAGATTTGGGAAGGAAAAAAAAAGAAAGAAGTAAGTTCTATAAAATATTTTTAAGAAGAAAATTGTTACAGAAATAGAGATTATACAAAATAAATTTATATACAGCTATAATTTAATGGAATTAATTAAATCTAAGTTGTATAAAGGAGAAATAAATTGTATAAAATATAGAAAATACTATAGACACATCCCACAAAAGAACCCACCATAAAATATTATCTTCTCCCTGACGTCTCCCCCTTCCTCTTTTTTTTTCCCCTTTCTTTCTCCTCTCCCCCGTGCCACCACCCCAGACCCTTGACCCGACAGAGGATGCCGGTGGTGATGGTATTGATCGCCGGCGGGAGCTCGAGTGCAACTTTTGTGGGAGGGGGCGATGCATCGTGCATGGATTTCATGGCTGAAGGCCACCGTTGCCCGACGTGCGCCACAGTGCTCAGGGGCATTGTTCCGAGAACAAAAAAGTCAGCGGCCACATGGTGGCCGAGGACTTAACGGCCACTACTGCACTCGTGCAGTTAGGTTCCCATCGTGGCCAAACGGTCGAGGACCGTCTCTGGAGAAACAGACGACACCCGCAGACCACAAGGTGGCCGCTGGCGCCTCTCTCCTGTAGCGGCGCCATGGCTGGGCAAGACTTCCATCCCGTGTGCAAGGAGAGGCGCACATGAGAGAGCTCCGTTCACGACCTCCGCGGGAGGGAGCTGTCATGGCTATCTTCATAAACCGCCAGCAATCACTAGTGGTCAATGTGATGGCTGGTGAAGGATAGGAGAGGAGAGGAGAGGAGAGGGAGAGAGAGGGAGATAGATGATAATAATAATTATTAAATTAAAAATAAATAAAACGATATGTTCATAGTTTGCCACGTCAATTTTTAAAATGAAAACTGGAGATACAGACATCGCACAAAATAAGTTGTATAGAGAGAGAGACAGACAGAGAGAGAGGAGATAATGTACACTGCCATATGCAGCACTCAAGCTATCTTGAAAGCCTTTGTGTTTTCTACAGACAGAAACTCAAATTAAGGATCGGTTTCGCACGTCAAAATTCTTCTTTTAAATTTAAAACTTTCATTCTATTATTATAATTTTTTAAAATTTTTATATAAAATATAATAAATAATTTAATTTTTTTAAATTTTTTTAAATCTTAAAATAATAATAATATATTTTAATATTTGTTCTTAAAACTCAAAATTCACGTATCAAAATTTTCTAAAAGCGAACCCCAAAATTCTCTAAAACCGAACCTAAGACAGACGTTTGTTTTTGTTTTGTTTTAATTCCCTTACCTTCTTCAACAAGCTGAGAGAAGTCAGCTCCAGGACTGTACTCTGAGGAGGAGGATAAAGCCGCAGTAGTACTACCATTAATGGTAACTGTGGTGGTAGAGACATTGTTAAGCTGCCGAGGTTGCCTTCGTTGCAAATCAAACTCTCCGCCGCCGCCTTCCGCTGCCTCTTCCTCCAACTCTCTCCTCTGTTCTAATTCTGCCTCCATTTTGCGTGAGCCGGAGGCCTCCCTTCTCCGTGATTAATGCCGCCCTTCTTAAGACTTCTGCTAGCGTCCCACACTACTTGTTTTTTTGTACTCTTTAAAGTCAATGGTCCATCTTATAAAAACAGAAAAAAGAAAAACCTGACAATTTGAAAGCTGGGAGCTGGATTTTCAATCCCAAAAGATCATGTATGTTGGGACACGTGATTTTTATTTTTTTATTTTTTTATTTTTCTGAGATTTTGGGACACGTGATATCTGTTGGGTTGGTTGTTGAATCTTGCTAGTGAGATTTTGGTGCTGTTATTCAAGTGATAATAATTCCATAATTAATTAAAACAGCACCAATAAATATGTCTCCTGAGAAATCAGCAGAGACGATCCATAGGCGCACCTAAACAAGATCGACCGACCACAGCCTACATTACACCAACCATAATCACAATATTAATGGAAGCGGCTAACATTAATACAAGCAGTTGGTGGGATCTTACTGGCTATCAATTTTTTTAAAAAAAAATTCTATACCACTTTTATTCTATTAAATAAGATTTTACATATTTATCAATTAATTTTTTAATTCAAATACTTTAAAATTTGAGGAGAGATAAATGAAGACAGCAAGATCAATAGCATTAATTCACACAACTACCACATTTACACAGCATGCATAAATACAGCAACCAGCATTTATTATCAACTCTGAACCAAACTCATACGCATTGGGGTTTTTTTTTTTTTTATAATTTTTCATATTTTAAGTTTTTTTATAATTTAAAGAGAGAGACATAATATATAAATTTTACTGTATTTAATGTTGTGTTAAGTAACATTTTATATAATATTTAAGAGAAATATTTAAACTATAAAGTGACGTAATTTGATGTGATACGTCATATTATAAATTTACATTTATAGTAAAATATAATCTAACAAATTATCACATGAAATTATTTTAATTTATAAATTTATTTTTATATAATTTTTTATATTATACCTCACTTGTCAATATTTAATATTTAATGTAGCATTGGAAAGAATTGTACGTGTGAATGCTTATGCTAGGATACCATCACAGAAGGAGCCCCATCTTTGAATAAACAAACAAAAGCTAGGCTACATTTTCCGGAGGGTACTCCGGAACACTCTGCACAATGAAAGTAAGGATAGGGCTGTAGTTCCCAATGATTTAAATATAAAATAAAATTAAAAAAAAAAAAAATTTTGCTGAAATAGTTAAGAGGTGTTGCGGATGCATCATTACAGACGACGTTCCAATATTAATCATAATATTTTTAAGTACATATATTTGCACGATGTGCATGATTAATTATTGAGTAGTCCTTAATTAAAAATAATGTCGTTTTCCGACATACATACGTGTGAGGTACGTGACAAGGTTTTTTATTGGTTGAAAGATACGTGACAAGATATTTAATGCAAACTCATTGATTAAAAACCATTCCTTTTCGAATGAGACGATTTTATAAGGTAGGAGAAAGTACTCATGTTTGAAAAGTAGTTGTAGAATGTAGAGTTGGAACCCACGTTTTGCTTTATGAAACTACCTACAACATTATTCTTGTTGAGAATTGATTATCTATAACTTTAATTTTGTCAGATAAAGTACAAAAATATCTATACCAATTCTTTTTCTTTTCTTTTTTCCTCAACAAATAAAATATTTATAGATAAATTAGGACATACAAGATACAAGTTCAATAGAGTGAGAGTTCTCTACATTCTTCTAAAAATCAACACATATTACAACACAAAAACAAAAGAATAAAGGGGGTGATTGGAGCCAAAAAATTAGCTCCTACCCAATTCCAACGAGGAGACTGCTTGGTGACGGTTTTAAATAGTTTGATGAACAGACTATAAAACTGCAGCTAAAATCAGCAATACAAAGGGGTGTGCTGCAACGTGTTGGTCTGGACTAACTGGAAGAAACTGTCACATCTACTTTCACTCGATCCTTGGTTAGGGAAAGCAGAAATATAGTGTAGCAACCGAAAATTGTAACAAACCGCTTGCAAGGGGGCATTATTGGCAATGGCAACGCGTGTAGGCCATGTGTCACATCTGGAGTAAAGAGAACAGTCGGATCTAGAAGATCTGATGCTGCAAATCCCAAAGCTGCCTCATGTGGTGATAGAGAGCTCTCTGAGGCGTGGCGGCACGTGAGAATCACATGCAGCATAAGCCGCGCGTGAAGCAAACGCGCAGCACAGATGGGTGGATTTCTTCCCCCAGCTAGGCAATCAGCACTTGAAGAAGTTGAACAAAGGGCGCATGTTTGTCCTAGGTCGCTGGAAAGTAGCACGCCCATGTTTGTCCTAGGTCGCTGGAAAGTAGCAAATCAACAAAGTTGAATGGTGCTAACGAAAATAAACTAAAAATTCAAGAAAAAAAGATAAACGGAAATAAAGGTTGTGGCCAATAAAGAAGGGAGATGGGTAGAGCCGAAGCATCAACTGCCCTCCTCGTGGTGAACGAAAAATATTTCTTGGTGAGGCAATGAGGATGAGAGAGAGAGAGAGAGAGAGAGAGAGAGGATAAATGTTATTTATTATCTTATCTATCCTAATTCCTAATACTCTTTTAGCTTCTTTTCAAATTATCATTTGAATTTTTGGATATAAAATTATGAGAGATAGACACATTAAATAAGCATTGCAACATTAAATTATTGTTTTTATTTCCCAAATCTTTCGACTATCTTAGGGATAGTCTGGATGGTGAATTGAAATAAAAATTGAATAAAATATTATTAGAATAATATTTTTTAATATTATTATTATTTTAGAATTTAAAAATATTGAATTGTTTATTGTATTTTGTGTAAGAATTTTAAAAAAATGTAATAATGAGATGAAACTCTTATTGTTTCAAACGGGACCTTAATATATAATGTAACGATCATGTTTAAGCTAGTTCCACTACTTTGGTGGCCACCTCCGCTTCGACATTTTAAAGAGAGAAGTTGTTTTATTTTTATTTAATAGACTAATTAAGATATTATATTTCAAGCTTTTTATTTTTAAAAAATAAAATTTATAAATTTAATAAAAATATATCTTATCAAAATTAGCATGAGAGATCATTATTCGTGAATAATGTCTGCCGGATGTTTTGGAATGAGACAATTTTTAAGGGAGAGATGAAGTGTTTTTGACTATTGAAAAGTAGATAGAGCTGCGAGTTGTAGATTTGTGCTGCACTTTTTTGCCTGCTTGTGGCATTTGAGCACTTTTGGGGATCACCTCTCATATATCAAGCCCTCTTTTTGTTTTGGGGGGACCTCAGTCTTTATCAGATGATTTTAGTAGATTCTACATTTGGAATCTGGATGGTAGTTTCCCACTACTTCATCCAAATACCACAAATCTTCCATGTTCTAAGATTTGTTGCAAAGTAAAACGTTGCGGAATACAGATTCTTTTCAACTATCAATTTAAATAAATAAAACGTGTTGTATGAGTCGTGTAACATTTAATACTGCTCATTTGAGAATTCATGATAATGTGAATCTATATATATGGGAAAATGATGATGTGTACTTATCATTTGTACTGATGAAACCATTTTGTTTTAGGATTTGTGTTTATTTACTTTTTAGTATTTTGTTTGTTTATTTTTTTGTATTTTAAAAAAAATTCATAACACAAGTAACGCAAATCTAATATCATTGGTACTTAGATTCTTATATATTGACTGCGCAAAGAGCATTTGATATTGTAGTAGTTTCTCTCTTTAGAGTCTCATTTTCTCTCTACCCAGTGCTGTTGGCATCCCTCTCTACCAAGCTCTGCCCAGAGGGGGGACGGAGCTTTGGCTCCTCCCTCCCTCACCCTTCTTTTTGGCCAACACCAGGGGTGTTTATAGTGGTTTTTTTTTTCTTATTTTTTTTTGAAGTTTTCTATCCATAACACTAAGAATCCTCGATCTACTGCTTACTGGCCTCCTACGACCACAATGCACCACACCAACAGACTCCCCAACCACCAATCTATTGGAAGGTAGAAGAAAACTTCTCAAAAGAGCGGTGCATGAGCCCTACGCAGCGCTGCACCAAAGATGGTCTACTGGTGTCACGTGCAGCACCACTTATGATCAGTGGTTTTGGATCTATCAGATTCGACCATCGCTTTTTTGCCTAGAGTACCATGTGAGCTCCATGCGCCACCACAGACAGTGTTGGTCCTTTGCCATCGTATCGACGCTTTCTCCGGTTATTACATTTCTATGTTCTTGCTTTTTTTAACCGATAATCAAAATAAAATAGTCGCGAAAAGACTCCAACAGCCAATCCAACAAACAAGCTGCAACACAATCTGTTTCATTACAACTTTTAGTCATAGGCGAACAGTCTGTTTATTATACTACTCCAAAACCGCTTCAAAAAGCTTCTCCTTAGTGGGAAATGAGTAAGTGCTAGTTTTTAACTTTTTAACTCTAGATCTCTCTTTTTTTATTTTTTCACTGATGTTGTATTTGTTTATTTTGAAATGATTGTTGTGGACTCACATCTATTGAATATTGTATCATACTATCCGTAGTTTATCTATGAATATGCTCGATTAGAAGAAAAAATATATATATTATTGGTACTTAGGACATAATCCCTCACACGTGATTCCTTGATATTTTGGTTCCTATAATTAGTAATTAAATTGAAACAAATCTATAAAGATGTGGTGTCTTGTGTAATGGTGTATGGTTGAGGCCATAAAATAACGAGTAGATGCTAACGATGATGATCCCTCCTCCTCCTCCTTAGCCTCAGCATCCGCCTCCACCGCCTCATAATTATCATAGGAATTTGTAATATTAAGGGTGTGGAGTGACATCTTTGACCTGACCTCTGAGAATCATAATATCATAAAGTTCATGATTCGATCTGATTTAGAAGATGGGTTGGGAAATGTTTATGCATCCAACAAGAAACCTGGCCAGGTTGGGAAACGTGATGTCCTGTCTCTCTGATCTTTCAGCGACATCGTTGTCCTTTTAGTTTCCTCTGCGGGTAACGGCTCAAAAGACATTAGAGCTTGGATAGAAACACGACCATGTGTTTTGCATAAAGTTAAGAAACACGGGACCATGTATTTAGCATTTGGAAAAAAGTTAAAACCCACCAAGATTCTTTTCATGAATTCTCTCCATTTTGATTTTTTTTTTATTTAATAGTTAAATAAGTATTTTATTAATAAATTTGTGATTTAAAAAATACATAAAATTAAAAAATGCAAATTATGCTTATCAGTAGGCAGCAATTGACCACAGCGTCAAGACACCTCTTGATGACCCTAGCACTGCCCTTAGCACTTCTGTCAAGGATAATGATAGCAAACTTAAATCAACAATGTTCGGTTTATCCTTTTTGCTGTATTCTCTCATAATATATATTTAGTTATAAATTTTTTTTATAAAAATAAATTTATAAATTAATCTGATTTAATATAATATTTTAGATTATAAAATTATTTATATTTTAAATTATATATTTAGTCCAACACCAAAACAGAGACATTTGTTAAAAAAAATACCCATAAAGTCTTGCTGGTCCAACACCAAAACAGGCTAAACATAATCCAACTGGGCCTTCCGTTTTGGATCCACCCTTATCAATATCAGTGACAGTTCAACACATATTAATTGACAGGCCACATATGTGTATATATAAATAGAATTTAAAAAATTATTGAAAAATAAAAAAAATCTAAAAAATGAAAAGAATATATATATATATATATATATAAACCACTAAAATTAAAAAAAATATATATCAATATTTTAAAAAAAGAAAAATTTTACTATTTTGGCTTAGTACATTTAACAAATTAATATTTGTCTTAGAAAAATGTCTTGCATCATTTTATTAAAAAGAAAAAAAACATTAGATTGAATATTTTTTTAAAAGAATGACACAATTATATTAATAAATTATAAAAAAAGTCGTTTGTATATCGTTATCAAAATAGTTATAATTCTAACATTTCAATCTCATAATCCCTTAAAACCTTTTTGGGTTCCATGTTTTACATTAAAATGTTGCATGATGCTATACTGTGTTTTATAATATTAGTTAATATTCACGTGGACATTGAAATGTGATCGTTTTTATTTCAATTAAAAGGATAAGATATATTTAATGGAAAACATTACTTCTATGTTTTTTCATTGGTCAATATGATTATACTAACCATAAATACCTAAAAAAGATTCTCTTAATTTCTAGCTTAAATTTGAGGGTTTCAAGTGAGATATATATGAGTAATGCTATACATCATACTATCATCTCACTTGCATTACGCTTTATATGATGTGACGTATTTATCACCATTTGATGATAAAAAAGTATTCAATAAATTAATGATTATTCAATAGTGATAAATGTGATACATCTTACTTAATGAGATGCAAGTAAAATAATAATATGGTATATAGAATTTTTTGATATATAAACACATAAAATGAATAGTGATATTTTTATTACTTATTTAATGCCACATAAAATTTTGTGCAGCAATAAAGAGGAATTTTACCATAATGCCTTAGTTATACTATTGATTTTGCTTCATTGATGTTGGTGCCACCTGACTTATAAAATAATTAAAAATACAAACATAAAATAGGTAAGAGAAAACCTAGAGTTTTAATTTTCATATGTTGTTTTGAATATATATATTTTTAAATTTTTAATAAGATACATGGCACTACATTACTAGGGCAAAATTATCGGTATAATTGACACGGCATATTAGCAATTTTCAACAATAAATAATATCGAATACACTTCTTGTATCTATCTCTCTTGAGTATTAATAATGACCTATCTATTCTTTAACTAATATTTGATTAGAAAATTTATTTTTTCTAATTTAGGTAGCTACTTTTCAACAATATCAAATAATAAATCTTTTAAATCTGGCTCTATTATATTAAAGAGTCATGTTACATACAGTCATTTTTACATATTTTATTGATGTGATTGGTCAAAACATGTATTTTATGTTGCCTAGATGACTAACACAAGCGGGGGGTGAATTGAGTTGTATTTAAAAAAAATAACAATTATAAATCAAATATACAATATAAAATATAAACAAAATATGAAACAGCAATAAATATAAAGAGTAAGGGTAAGAGAGAAGCAAACTCAGTATGTTAACGAGGTTCGGCCCCACTGCTTACGTCCTCGCCTCAAGCTACCCCTTGAGAATCCCCGAATTCACTATTCAATCTCCTTCAGGTGGAGATAGAAACCTTTTACACCTTTGAACAACACCGCTACAAAGGATCCGTGTAGAACACTCTCTACACTTGCAATCACCTTACACGTGGTGATTCAACGATTCCCTGTGTAGAACACTTTCTACACGCACAAGGGTTGTACACACCCTTTTACTGATACAAGAATTGATAATGAGTAGGATATCAGAAAACACTCCTCAATGAGTGAAATAAGAACAATACAAGCACAAACTATATCTCTCAAAATGAATAAGAGTTAAGGCTCAATGTTTAGAGAAGAGAGAATGAAAACTTTGAATGAGAGTTGTATGCTCTTGATGTTGTAAATTTGAAGCTCTCAAATGATCTATTT
This sequence comes from Carya cathayensis, assembly GCA_011037825.1. NCBI lineage: Eukaryota > Viridiplantae > Streptophyta > Magnoliopsida > Fagales > Juglandaceae > Carya > Carya cathayensis. The sequence goes on from QGSO01000600.1 coordinate 410,926, forward strand.
ATAGGCATATGAGACTTCATATTCAAATTTAAAAAGATTCACATGTCAAATACATCATCATTCATTTTTCAAAAATTTCAAATCTAATCTTTTTACTTTTTGCATATGACAAAAGGAGCACACTTTACTTTTCAAAAATTTCAAACCTAATCTTTTACTTTTTGCATATGACAAAATGAGCACATTTTACTTTTCAAAAAATTCAAACTTAATATTTTACTTTTTGCATATGACAAAAGGAGCATACTTTACTTTTCAAAATTTTCAAACAAAGACATCTTCCTTTTGCATAAGTCAAGAAAAGCATCAATCACTTTTGAAAATATTCAAATAAAACATGCACATGTGAAAGATGACAATCAATCATCCTTAATATTTTCAAAATTCAAACCTTTAATCATGTCATGCACATGTGAAAGATGACAATCAATTATCTTTCAAAATTTTCAAATTTAATTTTCAAAATATTCATGCACATGTGGAAAATGTATTTTAATACTTTATGATAAAAAATTAATTTTTGAGCCTTAATCCTAATTTCGAATTTTAAGAGATTTACAACATTTCTTTATGACTTTAATGTGAACTTGTTTACTTCTTGCTCATGCTTGGTTCCTTGATGTGCTTGACTCTATTGTGTGGACAAATTGAGCTTGAGACTCCTTCATTCTTTGAATTCATTTGTTATCATCAAAATCCATGTGTAAATATATAATTACACAAAACTTGAAACCTTAGGTTCAACAATCTCCCCCTTTTTGATGATGACAAATACTTGATAGAACCTGAAGCCTGTATTAATACTTAAGCTCCCCTTGAGAATGTGCGTTAGTTTTTCAAGCAAAAATATAAATATAATTCCAAGCATATATAACAAGTTTAGCAATTTAAACAATGTTAATGTTCTAGTCTAAAACTTCTCCCCCTTTTGGCATCATTAAAAAAGATCGGTAGCAAGTAAATAGACTGAAGAAAACGGTGCGTTAAAATACACTGTAGATAGTTGAAAAAGAGAGCCGTCCGTGACCCGACAAGTCCTGCAAAGTCTCGAGGCCTAACTCTATGAATTTAGTGCGGTTGAAGATAGAAACAAATCGCCTGATGTTGTTGACAAACGAGATATAAACAAACGCCTGATTTAAACTAGTTTGTCTTGTTCTTTATGCTATCTCTATAAAAACAGTCTTAAAGTTCATCCAATCCGCATCAAGTTTTCTTCTTATCTCTATAACTCATCTGCATTCCTTCAACATTCTCGCTTTAAGTTTTCAATTCCTTTCTCAATGGCTCATTCTTCTACATCTCAACCTCCTGTCCTTTCTGCAGCTGCCATTGGTGCTATGTTGCAGCAAGAAAATAATAGTATGGCAAATAAGTCAGACTCCGATGCTATCTACGACTTGGTGAGTCTCGGGACTCGCTACTCATCCTCTATTGTTGCTTTTTCCCAGCGGGTTCAAGCAAAAAACCATGAGGTTGAAAAGCTTAAGGAACAAATTGTTGTACTTCAACGAATTGTTCAAGAGTCTCACACAAGGGAAGGAATCCTTCGGCAGAAGAATAAAAAGTTGAAATCTCTATTGGATTCTTCATTCCGCTTGCCAGTTCCCATGAATAGGGATGACATGATATTGTATGAAGAGAATGAGCGTCTCAAACATGAGGCTAAGAACCTCAAGTTTATGTAAAAGTATTTAAGAAAAATCTATCTATTTTTATGAACTTTGATCTGTCTTTTAAGAGATATTCATAATATGCATCATACCTATTTCTCTTCTAATCATAGATAATCTATCTTCTGGTAAAGGTTTTGTGAATATATCTGCTAACTGATCGTGTGTGTTTGTGAACTCTAGTACTATATCGCCTTTCTGCACATGATCTCGAAGAAAATGATATCTTATTTCAATATGCTTAGTTCTAGAATGTTGTATTGGGTTTTTTGAAAGATTTATAGCACTTGTATTATCACATTTGATTGGAATGTGATTATACATGAGTTTAAAATCTTCAAGTTGTTGCTTCATGTAAAGAACTTGAGCACAACAACTACCCGCAGCAACATATTCTGCCTCAGCAGTAGATAGTGCAACAGAATTTTGTTTTTTACTAAACCAGGAAACTAATGCATGACCTAAGAAGTGACATGCTCCACTAGTGCTTTTTCGATCTATTTTACAACCAGCATAATCTGCATCTGTGTAGCTGATTAGATCGAAAGATGTGTGTTTAGGGTACCATAACCCTAGGTTAATTGTACCACTAAGATATCTAAGAATGCGCTTAACTGCAATTAAATGAGATTCTTTTGGAGATGATTGAAAACGTGCACATAAACACACACTGAACATAATATCTGGTCTACTGGCTGTCAAATATAATAAGCTACCAATCATACCTCGATATACTTTCGAGTCAACTGTCTTACCGGATTCATCTTTATCAAGTTTAGTAGATGGGCTCATTGGTGTTCCAGTTTCCTTAGCACCTTCCATCCCAAACTTCTTCAGCAATTCCTTAATATATTTTGATTGATTGATGAATGTCCCACTTTTTACTTGCTTAATTTGCAATCCGAGAAAGAATGTAAGTTCTCCCATCATGCTCATTTCAAATTCATCCTGCATAGTCTTAGCAAAAACTTGACACATATTTTCATTAGTAGCACCGAATATTATATCATCAACATAAATCTGAACCAAAAGAATATCATCATTTTCGTATTTAATGAAAAGAGTTGTGTCGATTTTTCCTCTTGAGAAACCTTTTTTAATCAAGAAACCACTGAGTCTCTCGTACCACGCTCTAGGAGCTTGTTTGAGTCCATATAGTGCTTTTGTGAGTTTGAAAACATGATTTGGAGAAATATGATTTTCAAAACCTGGAGGTTGCTCAACATATACCTCTTCATTTATAAAACCATTTAAGAAAGCACTTTTAACATCCATTTGAAAAAGTTTGAAATCTTTATAACAAGCATATGCAAGTAGCATTCGAATAGCTTCTAATCTTGCGACTGGTGCATATGTCTCATCATAATCAATTCCTTCTTCTTGATTGTAACCTTGGGCTACAAGTCGAGCCTTATTTCTAGTAATGACTCCGGACTCATCTTTCTTGTTTCTAAAAACCCATTTTGTTCCAATAATAGTATGATTTTTGGGTTTAGGAACAAGTGTCCAAACATCATTTCTTTCAAATTGATTAAGCTCTTCTTGCATAGCTAGAATCCAAGATTCATCAAGAAGTGCTTCATCAATATTTTTAGGTTCAATCTGAGATAAAAAAGCAGTATGATTGCAAATATTTCTAAGAGATGATCGAGTGCTTACACCTTGTGAAGGTTCTCCCAGAATTTGTTCCACTGGATGATCTTTCACAAATTTCCACTGTTTGGTTGCATCTCGTATTAAATTTTGATGATCTTTCCTGATGTCTCCATGTTGGACTTCCTCTATTGTGTTCTCTTTGTTGAGATTGAGACTTTCTGTATTATTTATACCTCCTGTTTCTTCATCAATGGATTTCTTGGAGAGTAGAGAATTAGATTCATCAAATACTACATGCATAGATTCTTGTACAGTTAAAGTCTTTTTATTGAATACTCTATAAGCTTTACTATTTGTAGAATACCCGAGAAAAATACCTTCATCCGATTTTGCATCAAATTTGCCTAAATTATCCCTGTCATTCAAAATAAAACATTTGCATCCAAATACATGAAAGTAACCAATGTTGGGCTTTTTCTCATTCCAAAGCTCATAGGGGGTTTTATCTAATTTAGACCTTAACATAACTCTATTTATAACATAACATGCAGTACTTACCGCTTCGGCCCAAAAATAACTAGGCAAGTTGTTCTCATTAAGCATTGTTCTTGCCATCTCTTGAAGAGATCTATTTTTCCTCTCTACTACCCCATTTTGTTGAGGAGTTCGAGGAGCAGAAAAATTATGCACAAAACCATTTTCATCACAAAATGTTTCAATATTTTTATTAACAAACTCTTTTCCCCTATCACTTCGGATACTTGAAATAGTATAGCCCTTTTCATTTTGAATTCTCTTGCATAACTTGGTAAAAGCATTATGTGCCTCATCTTTATGAGCAAGAAAGATGACCCAAGTATATCTAGAGAAATCATCAACAATAACAAAAGCATAATATTTTCCTCCTAGACTTGCAACTCTATTTGGTCCAAAAAGATCCATGTGTATCAGTTGCAGTGGTCTAGTAGTGGAAATATATTTCTTGGTTTTAAAAGAAGTTTTTGTTTGTTTACCAAATTGGCATGCATCACAAATTTTGTCTTTAAGAAAATTTGCCTTTGGTAAACCTCTCACAAGATCATTTTTTGAAAGTTTGGAAATAAGTTCCATGTTGGCATGACCTAGTCTTCTATGCCATAACCAATTAGTTTCATTTTGTACTGAAAAACAAATAGCATCTTGTGAGGTAATTTCTTCAAAATCGATTGTATAAACATTATTACTTCTAAAGGCAGTAAAACAAATGTTATAATCATGATCATTCAAAATAATGCACTTATCCATTTTGAAAGTAACTGTAAATCCTTTATCACATAATTGACTTATACTCAAAAGATTATGTTTTAGACCTTCAACAAGTAGAACATCTTCAATTATGAGAGAAGATTTATTACCAATTTTACCTATTCCCACGATCTTCCCTTTCGAGTTGTCTCCAAATGTCACGTGTCCTTCTTCTTTAGATCTAAGATCAAAGAACTTAGTCTTGTCTCCCGTCATGTGTCTTGAACATCCACTATCTAAAAACCATTTGTTTTTGCTTGTAGAGGACTTCATGCATACCTATAAAAACAATTAAAATGATTTTTCTTGGTACCCAAGTTCTTTGGGTCCTTTATTTATTAGTATTAGAAGAAACAAGATTTTTAGGTACCCATATGGCCCTAATAGTCATTGTATGTTTTCTTCTAATAGGACAAGTATGATAATTATGACCATTTCTATTACAAAAATTACAAATAGCATGTGACATATATGAAAATCTTGAATGATTATAATAGTATCCTTTTTTGACAAACTTATTATGAAAAGAATTTTGAATATTAGACTTTGATGTAGAAGGATTATCAAAGAAGTTTTTATAAGGTTTGAACTTTTGTTTTGGCATATATCCCAAGCCTGCCTTGTCAAAAACACATCTTTGACTACCAAGAAGTTTTTCAAAATTTCTTTTTCCATTCGTAAAGTTTTCAACAATATTTTCTAAATCAGTTTTCTTTTTCTTCAACTCAAGATTTTCGTCTTTCAAAACAATATTTTCTTTTCTTAAAATATCAATTTCGTTTGTTAAAGAAGAATTTTTCTTTTTCAAAGCAGTATATTTGATACCCAATTTTTCAAATTCTTCATATACCTCTTCTAAAACATTTTGCAATTCTTCATATGAAGGATTTTCAATATTATCAAAATTTGTTACCTCAATATCATCTTTAGCCATAAGACAGAGATTTGCTGATTCTTCATTGCTTGCTTCACTATCTGAGCTACTTGAATCATCATCCCATGTAGCTTTCATTGCTTTCTTGCCTTTGTTTCGATCTTTCTTTAGCAGGGGACAATCTGGCTTGATATGACCAGGCTTATTGCATTTATAACAAATTAAAGTATCATTTTTACCTGAATCTTTCTTGGAAAACTTTTTGAATGATTTCCTCGGAGGAGTTTTATTTTTCTTTAAGAATCTCTGAATTCTTCTTGTTATCATCGCAACTTCTTCATCTTTATCGTCATTTTCCTCATCTTCATCACTTTCACTTTCATGAGGAACAGCTTTAAGTGCCAAGCTCTTCTTTGGCTTTCCTTCTTCTTCTCCTCTTTTCAATGTGTACTCATGGGTGATAAGTGACCCGATGAGTTCATTCACTTCGAGCTTCTTGAGGTCTCTAGCTTCAAGAATCGCTGTCACTTTTGATTCCCAACGTTTTGGTAGAGAGTTGAGAATTTTTCTTACCATTTCCACTTTGGAATAAACTTTGCCAAGAGCTGTCAAGCTGTTTATGATGTTAGTAAAACGAGTGTGCATACTAGAAATAGATTCATCATCATTCATCTTAAACATTTCATATTCATGAGTAAGAATATAAATTTTTGATTCCTTAACTTGAGAAGTTCCTTCATAAGTAACTTCCAAGTTATCCCAAATTTCTTTTGCCGTAGCACAAGTCATTACTCTATTAAACTCATTACCATTGAGAGCATTATATAATAAATTCATAGCAGTTAAATTCAAAGTATAAAGTCTATCGTCTTCACGATTAAACTCTTCTTCTTCCTTTTTGACCTTTACTCCATCAACCACTTTTGTTGGAATATAAGGTCCATTTACAATGCATTTCCAGATTTCTCGACCTTGAGCCTGAAGGAATATTCTCATTCTAACTTTCCAGAATGAGTAATTGTCTCCACAAAAGAGTGGAGGCCGACTGCTAGATTGACCTTCACCAAATGAAGCTGCAATGTTAGCCATAAGATCTTAACTCAAAAGATAGTTAATCTTATAATAGAGCTTTAGCTCTGATACCAATTGTTGCCCAGATGACTAACACAAGAGGGGGGGTGAATTGAGTTGTATTTAAAAAAAATAACAATTATAAATCAAATATACAATATAAAATATAAACAAAATATGAAACAGCAATAAATATAAAGAGTAAGGGTAAGAGAGAAGCAAACTCAGTATGTTAACGAGGTTCGGCCCCACTGCCTACGTCCTCGCCTCAAGCTACCCCTTGAGGATCCCCGAATTCACTATTCAATCTCCTTCAGGTGGAGATAGAAACCTATTACACCTTTGAACAACACCGCTACAAAGGATCCGTGTAGAACACCCTCTACACTTGCAATCACCTTACACGTGGTGATTCAACGATTCCCTGTGTAGAACACTTTCTACACGCACAAGGGTTGTACACACCCTTTTACTGATACAAGAATTGATAGTGGGTAGGATATCAGAAAACACTCCTCAATGAGTGAAATAAGAACAATACAAGCACAAACTATATCTCTCAAAATGAACAAGGGTTAAGGCTCAATGCTTAGAGAAGAGAGAATGAAAGCTTTGAATGAGAGTTGTATGCTCTTGGTGTTGTGAATGTGAAGCTCTCAAATGATCTATTTATAGGCATATGAGACTTCATATTCAAATTTAAAAAGATTCACATGTCAAAGACATCATCATTCATTTTTCAAAAATTTCAAATCTAATCTTTTTACTTTTTGCATATGACAAAAGGAGCACACTTTACTTTTCAAAAATTTCAAACCTAATCTTTTACTTTTTGCATATGACAAAAGGAGTACACTTTGCTTTTCAAATTTTTCAAACAAAGACATCTTCCTTTTGCATAAGTCAAGAAAAGCATCAATCACTTTTGAAAATATTCAAATAAAATATGCACATGTGAAAGATGACAATCAATCATCTTTAATATTTTCAAAGTTCAAACATTTAATCATGTCATGCACATGTGAAAGATGACAATCAATTATCTTTCAAAATTTTCAAATTTAATTTTCAAAATATTCATGCACATGTGAAAAATGTATTTTAATGCTTTATGATAAAAAATTAATTTTTGAGCCTTAATCCTAATTTCGAATTTTAAGAGATTTACAACATTTCGCTATGACTTTAATGTGAACTTGTTTCCTTCTTGCTCATGCTTGGTTTCTTGATGTGCTTGACTCTATTGTGTGGACAAATTGAGCTTGAGACTCCTTCATTATTTGAATTCATTTGTTATCATCAAAATCCATGTGTAAATATATAATTACACAAAACTTGAAATCTTAGGTTCAACATTTTATATTAAAAAGGTAACGTAACCAATCACATTAGTGAAATGTATAGAGAGTACACAAAAAGACTACATATAGAGTTTTTGTATGCGCAATGAGCAAAACCAACAACCGAAAACACCAACAAGCAAAAAATCGAAAATTATAGAAAACAACAACCAGAAAACATTAGCAAAAAATTAAGAAACTGAAAACTAGCAAAAATCCCAAACAACACGAAGTAAAGGGGAACAAAAATGAGTGAATCGAGGGACAGAAAATTTTTCGATGGCGTAAGCTTACCAGAAGACGTTTGGTTGCGATTTTTGTGACTGTCAGATGCTTCCCATTGCTGTGGCAGTAAACTGTGGCCATACGTAGAACAAAATTTTATATGCAGTCACTTTTACGTATTTTTTATACACTGTACTAATGTAATTGGCTTGATTACTTTTTTTAATATAAAATAACTATTTTAGCCAATTATATATGTAAAGTAGATAATAATTACACGAAAGTGACTGAATGTAACAGAACTCAGCTAGCTATATAAATTTTGGCTAAATTTAAAGCATGCCTAATTCACTACAAATGCTCTTAACTTTAATTTTTCAAATTCCAAAAGCGAAACACGTGGGGGCACGATATCTTACAAAAGAAAATTGTTATTTAAAAAAGAGAATTGATAGTTTCAGAAGTGTGTGTAAGTGCAGTGTAATTATTTTAAAAAAAGTGAATAAATACGAAACCTAGATAAAAAATAATTAAATTCTTAATAGTAAATACCACTCTTTTTCAAAATGACTTATGATATTTACGTACTTTACGATTATATTTAATATGACTGTTTAAAAAAAAACTACTTAAATGCGTACTAACATGGCACGGCTAAAAAACAGAACTTTATTTCATTTGAATTTGACACAAGTCCCTTGTGCCTGTGTACCCTTCGTCCCCTACAAGGTTCTCTTTACTCTTTATCCCCAAAGATATATCTTCTTCCTACGAAAGACCCAAACCCGAGTTTCAAGTTCCACCATTCCAATTTTAGATCTTGACATTCATGTTTTGCAATCTCATCTTTGACTTCGTAGCTATATGAGTTACTTCAATTTTTTTTTTTAATTTTTAATTTTTTTATTTTTTGGTATTTCATCCATGTCCATCTAAAGCACCAGACCTATTTGAAATCTACCATTAATATTTAGGTGATTAAACTCTATACCCAAGTCTCGCTTATTTAGAATGCCTACTTCTTTTCGGCTGGAGTTGCCCATTTTCAAAAATTGAATCGAGCTGTGCAGTTTTATGGTTTCAAACCAGAAGGAGAGCTCTTATAAAATTGAGGAAAAATGGAAAAATCATTTTATTTTTATTTTTTCTGTAATTTGGAGGTTACCTTACCCAGTGTAGACTGCTTCTCACAGTTGGACTTCAAACCAAAATGAACTCAAAATTAGAGCTTGAATGGATCTGTTAGCTAAATTTAGAGGCAGAATGAAAAATGCAGCAACCAAAATGGAGGTTTGGAGGTTTTAGGGGAAAATGAAAGATTTTTGTGTCTGGTTTTCAAAATGAGTAATGACATACTTAGAAATCTTTTTTTTTTGTATAATTTTTATACAATCATGAGTTAAATTGAGGTTATTTATATAAAATGATATTACTTTTATAAGTTGATTTACAAAAATATCCCTCATTTTAACGTGTGGTTGTATAAAATTTTTATAAAATTGTAAGTATATCATTTTCCTTTCAATATTTCGATGATTAAAAACAAAATTGAAGCATGCCACGTCGCTATGTATTGCAGACCACGTAAAAACGTGAGTACTGCTAGCATTAATCCTTAAAAAAATAGTAATGATATCCACACAATATATTTTACAGTATATGTAGTAAAATGTAGATATTTTTGTAAAGTGGCATTACAATTATAAGGTATTTTACAAAAATATCCCCTATTTTAAAATATAATTATGTAAAGTATTGTAAAAAGTACCGTATTTATAGATTTTCTACAAAAATGTAATAACTACTGTAATTCCAATTATTCACTCTTTTTAAATAATTTGTAAGGCTATATCCGGCGGTTATGGTTACATAGAATTAATATTTTTCTTTAACTAAAGAAAAAATGTTAGTGAAGCTCTTCAAACTTACTGTTCAAATGTTAATGCTTGATTATTTTAATTTATTTATTTTTATTTAATGGTTAAGTAAGTAAATATTAATAAAATTATATATTTTTTCTTGATAAAAGATGTTAAAAAAATATTATAAAAAATAGAAGTAAAAACAATTATTAGAGCAGCATGGCATTAGTTCTTCCAATAGTCCAGATCATGTGGATGCAGCTGCTCGTGGCAACATCAATGACTCTGATATGACATGCAACTACACTCTTCATTGAATGGATCTGCTTCTTGTAATAAACCTATAGTTAATTTACTAAATAGTCCTCCTTCTAGATGAGTTGTAGTGTATTTTTATGTAATTTTAAAGGTAGTTATTTTGTAGCTGTATAGAATTAAGGTGGCACGAATATTATTTTGTTGGTTAGTATTGTTTGTCCATTTTTATTAGTATAAAGCAGCAACACTGTGTAAAGAATACAATACAATTTTTATGAAATGCAATAGAATTCTTCTTCTTCCTCTGTTTTCACTCGTGTTCCTTTTCTTATTTTGCTATTTTCACATGGTATTAAGAGCCTCATGGTGAGATTTTTTCTCAAATGGCTACTAATCAAAACCGCTCTCCTTTTCTTGACATCACCAATCTCACCAATCCATGCAGACTTGATCATGGTGATAACCCCTCAATCCCCTTGGTCTCTGTCCTTCTCACCACTAAAAACTATACAACCTAGTCAAGAGCTATGTATCGAGCTCTTCATGTAAAAAATAAGCTTGGTTTCATCCATGGAACTTTGTCAAAACCAAAGGCCTCCACAAACCCTCTCTATGATGCGTGGGAAAGATGCAATGATCTAGTTGTGTTTTGGCTTCACAATTCCATCAACACATCCCTCAAATCAAGCATTGCTTTGGTGGACAATGCTGCACAAATTTGGGGTGAACTCAAAGACAGATTTACTCAACAAAATGGTCATAGGATTTTTCAACTCAAAAGGGCATTAACAGGTTTGCAACAAGATACTGATTCTGTTAGTATTTATTTTGGCAAGCTTAAAACTCTGTGGGATGAACTTAGCATATATGACCCTATGCCTAACTTCACTTGTAAAAAGTTGGTTGTCTTGCTTGACAGATATCAAAGGGATTGTGTGATACAATTCCTTATGGGTTTAAATGAATCCTTCCAAGTTACCCGTGACCAGATCATGCTTCTAGATCCCTTGCCTCCTTTTAAAAAAAATTTCTCCATGATCTAGCAACAAGAAATGCAACATTTCATGTTGTCTAGTCTTTCTTTGACAGACTCGATGGCTCTTGCTGTCAAATAACCATACACCTCCTATAAATCCTTTCCTAAACCATCTCAGCAACCCAAACTTGATAGACCCTTTCACACTCACTGCAAAATTCAGGGCCATGTTTTGAATACCTGTTTTAAGGCAGGTAATGCCCCAGCCCCCATTTGTACTCACTGTCATATGACAGGCCATATGGCATAAAAGTGTTATAAGTTTCATGGCTATCCACCTGGGTACAAACTTCATGGTAAGACTAAGCAGCATGGGTTTTCCTCTACCAATCTGACTTCACTCAAGCCAGAAGATCCCTTAGATGACAAATTGACCTTCACCAAAGACCAATATCATCAATTGTTGTCTGTACTGTAGCCAAAAGTAGGGGTGTCAAATTGTGTTAATGAGTTGTATTCGTGTTGTATCAAAGCATGTATATTATACTATATAGGTCAACCCTAACTCGACCCGTTAAGTTTATCGTGTCAAAATTTCAAACTCTAACACGATTCATTAACATAACGGGTCATGTCGTGTCAACCCATTTTGACTCATTAGCAAATATTACAAAATATGTTAACACGACACAATAAGGATTGTTTCAAACTGTTTATATAAATGATTTGAATAAGCCCAAAATTTACTCGTTTGACTTGATTAAATTTAGTAGAATTTTATATAAATGTGAAAATCACAATATCTATACAAATTATAAAACTAACTACAAGTCTAAAATTACAATCCAAATAATAAAAATATCAAAATTAAAATTCTAACAATTTTACTTTTAGATATAAGGGTGTAATTGTAATTTTAACTTTTTTAACGTGTTATATGGGTTGACCCGTTATCAACCCATTAAGCAATCGTGTCTTAATGGGTTAACACGTTTTGACCCAAACTTGTTAAAATTAAATCCTAACTCGCTATTATCGTGTCGTGTTCGTGTTGGGTTAACGGGTTGTGTAACATATTGCCACCCTTAATCAAAAGTATGCTTTTTTTGTTCGAGTAGATCTCCTAAAAGGAGGAGGAGATGTTGGTTTTGGTATTGATGAAATGGAGGAATTGGAGGGAGGCATTATGGGAAGGTCTGGATAGAGGTAATGAAGATGCTGTCTTTGTAGTGATGGGTAAAGTAGTGCTAAGTGGAGGTGGATAAGTTGAAGTAAAAGGAGAGGAATTTGAGGAAAAGTAGCATGAGGTGGCAATTGAGAAGATGGAGTGGAATGAGGTTGATGGAATGGAAACTGAGTTCATGAAATGTAACATCTCGAACTTGATTTTGTGTTTAAATCAAGGAGCTTATATCCTTTCACCCCAAAAGGATAACCAAGGAAGACCTAATGTCTACCTCAAGGGTCAAATTTTTTTCCCTGTTGAGAAATGATAGAGGCAAAACAGAGGCATCCTAAAATTCTCATATAAAAATATGTAGGAGGTTTGTTAAAAAGGAGCTCAAATGGTGTTTTATTAGAGAGTAAGGGGGTAGAAATCCAATTAATTATGTAAGCTGCTGTGAGTAACCAATCATTCCAATATAAATTGGGAAGATTAGATTAAATTTTAAGGTCTCGAGCTATGTTCAAAAGATGTTGATGCTTCCTCTCTGCAATCCTATTTTGTTGAGGGGTTTCCACACAAGTTCTGTGGTGAATAATCCATTTTTATTGAAAAAATTTGTCATTTGAAACTCAAGGCTATTGTCACTTCAAAGTGTTTGAACCTTGGTGTGGAATTGGGTTTCAACAAGATTACAGAAGACTTTAACACATGGTCTGGTATTTGATTTAGCCTTGAGTAAATATATTCAAGTACTCATAAAGTAATCATCTACAATGGTCAAAAAGTATCTTGTACCATCATATACTGATACTGGGTTAGGTCTCCATATATCATTGTGGATGAGTTCAAAGATGATTTTGCTTTTATGAAAACTAATAAGAAATCAAAGTTTATGATGCTTTGCAAGTAGACACACAAAACATGGATTGATATCAGAAATGACAGAAACATAATTCTTAATTATAGGATCTGGAATGACATGTAATTTGGAAAGAGGGGTATGACCCATTCAATAATGTCAAATATATTAAAAAAGATCAATATTTTTTAAAGTAACTGAAATAAAGATATTTTTATATAATTTTAGAGGTAATTATTCTATAGCTATACAAAATTAAGGTAGCTCAAATATTCTTTAGTTGGTTAGTATTATACAGCACTGTATAAAGAATACAATACAATTTTTTTTTAATATATAAAATGCGGTAGGATTTGTTTTCTTCCTCCGTTTTCACTCGCGTTCCTTTCTTCCTTTTGCAATTCTTACAAAAATAATTAAGTACACTGGCCGTACGGCCTGTCAGCCGTACCCTAACTAAATGTGTTCTCACCTAAAGAGGGAAATGAGCTACTTGAAAAGGTTACACACCAGCTTAGGGCTAAACTTCGGTTCGGTTTGCACTAAGAAATTCTCATTTTAATATTAAAATTTTCATCTCATTATTATAATTATTTTTAAATTTTTATATAAAATATAATAAATACTTTTTTTTTTTAATTTTTTCAAATTTTAAAATAATAATAATATATTTTATCGTAAAATTTAAAATTCTTATTTCACTATCAAACCGAACCTTCGTCAGAGGAAGGGACCCACTCTACTAAACTACTGTTTGACTTTTAAGTTCTTCCCATGCATTTGAGGGGGCATTCTTGCAATAGAATAGATACATTTAACATGAGTATGTACCAATTATTTTGGTTTTGATGCAAATTAAATCTTGATCCTACATCATTGATTTTAACCAAAGTTATACAATTATATGAATTAGCATTGTTTTATTTTAGATTTTATTATTTTTAATCACGACCGTTGATATTAAATAAACAACCACTTCATTGATTGATTGAATATTACAAAATTCAAGACGAAAAACCATTTTTATTTATTTTTAATCTCACTGTATTAATTGCGACAAGATGTTTGAACGGTTGGATTACTGACTTTCTACTCAGATATTTTCTGTATAATTAATAGAAATATGCTTTCTGAGAAGAAAATGCAAATGGATTTTCAATTTACAGTAGTGAGGTTTGGTCGCAACATTCGAATCAATTCTTGTTTAATTTTAAATTGAATTTAATAATATTTAAATATTTAATTATTAAATTCATTTTAATTCAAAAGTTAAAATATTCTTACACATAAAACTCATAATATTTTTTAACTTAACACATTTTTATATATAAAATTTATAATATTTTTTTAATTTTTGTTATAAATAGTATTAAATTTATTTTAGATGATTCCATATAATTTATTTTATTTATTATTATTTATAAAAAAGTCAATTCGATTTAACTCAATATTTAAATGCAGTCTAAGTTTTGCTATTTAAATATCGGTGTAAAAAATAATTTCTGAAATTTCAAAATTAGATACCTCTCCTCTCGACCAGAAAATTCTCAGACTTTGGACCAAGGTGTGGAGGAGCCGAACTGTGAAGAAAATCCAACCATTTTTGATAAAAAGGTGTCAATTTTATGTTCGATATCTGTCAAAACCAAACCCGGCTTGGCATTTTCCCCTCTCTCTCTCTCTCTCTAGATCGAGCTGCCTCGGTCCCATCGATCATACCAGATTTGCCAGTACCGCTCTAAAACCACATAAATAAGCAAACTTGCACTCAAAACCGAACGTACGAACTGGGTTTTGGAAGAGGAAGACTTGAGAAACAGAGAGATGCTGAAGGTCTCCTGCAATGTGAGCAATGACCAGATTCACGCCCTAGCCCAATGCGCTTTTCTGGGTCGCTGTACATCCACTCTCCGGAGAAGCGACGCCATTTGGTGCCGGCCACTTCGTAAACCTCCGGTTCTGGTCCGGGCTGTCTTGTCGGACCGGGGTGGAGCTTCCAGCGGCGTCTTGGGGTCGGACAGGATGGTCGGATCCGGGTCCGGGAGCCTGGCGGACCGGTTGAGGCTGGGAAGCTTGACGGAGGACCGGTTGTCTTATAAGGAGAGGTTCATAGTGAGGTGCTATGAGGTTGGGATTAACAAAACTGCTACAGTTGAAACCATTGCCAATCTTTTGCAGGTTAATAACGCATCATATATATTATCCAAGTCTGTTTTGATTTAATTTCAAATTTTTTATGGTGTTATGGGACATTTGATGTCTGGGTTCGTTGGTGATGTCATCAGTAACGTGCATGTCCAAATGTGTTTTCAAGTTTTGAAGGTCATATGTAATTTCTTTTTGGGTCTTGTCAACTGGGTATTGTTTGGTCTTTTTACATCTTGTAGTTTAGCGACGGGGTATGTTTTAAAGCTCTCCATTTATTTTTCATGTTTAAGTCGAGAACCAAATCCATCTATTCTTTTGGCAAATTTCTGCGTTTTAGCAACTGGATATGTTTCATGGCTTCAACTGGGTATGCTTCTTTCTTTGTTGTTGAGTTGCTTAGACAGGTCGCCGTCTCTCCCCACTGAAACTACTGATGCTTGAACATTTTAGCCTGCTTTCAATCGACCGTCGGGTTGTATGCTCGATGGATATTAACTTCTGTATTCATTCTCTTGTATAGTTCCTGTGTACTTGGCTTTGCCTAATTATGTGGATTAATAAATCCTTCTTACTTATAAAAAAAAATATTAACCTCTGCATTCATTTGCCATCCCACCATACTGAAAATTGAATCTCTCTTCTCTCTCTCTCTCTCTCGTTATCAACAAGCATGTAAATTTTTTTTTTTTTTATTCGATAAGTGTGAGCATGTAAATTCTCATCTACATTCTGTTTCGTGGTCAGCAAAACGTTGTCCAATCCTAAAAATTTGTAATTTAAGTTTAGGTTCCACTGTCTTTGATGCTACCCATATGGTAGATGAAGTTTTGGTTTTCATTTTAGAAACGTTTTAAAAGAATTAATTTTACTAATAGTCATTCATCTATGCAGGGAGTAGAAGTGCTTTTAACCTTAATCGGAGAATGATTGAACTTTCCCAAAGAATTGCAATATAATAATTTCCTCCCAAATTTGTGATGTAGGAAGTTGGATGCAACCATGCTCAAAGTGTAGGATTTTCCACAGATGGTTTTGCAACGACCCCCACCATGAGGAAAATGCATCTCATATGGGTGACTGCTCGCATGCACATTGAGATCTACAGATACCCAGCTTGGTAAGCTTTCTTCTTCTTCTTCTCTGCTCTGTTTTTAATTTAGAATTCTTACATGATAAGTTTTAAATCAATATACGGGTCCATGGGACAGGAGTGACGTAGTTGAAATTGAAACTTGGTGCCAAGGGGATGGAAGAATTGGAACTAGACGTGATTGGATAATCAAGGACTATGCTACTGATCAAGTAATTGGAAGGGCAACAAGGTACATGTTGAGTTACCATTTCCTTTTTTCTTTGCTATGCAAGCCAGAATTATAAGGGTATCGAAACGTAGTGGTGATAGAGAATAAGATGGGGGTGAATCCTTCTATGACACGCTTCACTAATTTAATCATATTACACCCGTGCTTCCTTTCCTTGAGTGTCACTTCTTTGAGGATTATTGGATGTACATGTATCAATTACTCTAATCATTTCGACATATATGTTTTATGTATAAAAATTTACTCTAATCATGCGTTCAGAAAAAACCCTCTTTCTCCATTCATTGGTATCTAATTTTAAGATAATCACTATTTCTCCCCCACCCCTGCCCCCCTTCTCTGTGTGTGAAGCTGAAGGGTTTAGTCAAAGCGTAGCTTGTTTTCTTTCATGGTTAATGTGTGTGAATAGAAAGGAGGAACTTCTCTGTTCATACATGCGGTTCATATTGCAAAAGAGAGAAAAATTCATATGATTTTAACTTTATCACGTATGGTAATAATCATGCATTGCAGCCTATGTTAGATTGCTGTAAGACATAATAGGTAATTAGTCTTATTTACTGATAAAAAAAAAGACGTAATAGGTAAATAGTGTTGCATGTGTAAGAAGGTGGAGAGTCCTTTGATTATCTTCTACTTCGTTGTAAGATCGCGACTGCACTGTAGGGTGATCATGCCTAGAAGAATTGTGGGTTTTATTATTATTATTATTATTATTATCATCATCATCATCATTATTTATTTATTTATTTTTTAATTCTTGGTAAAGGGTAGTTGGCAGCCGGCAAATTGTAGAACTGTGGAAGATGGTTCTCATTTGTCTCATTTGGTGTATTTGGAATGAAAGAAATGATAGAACCTTTATGGATTGCAAACAGATGATGGAGGAGTTCGAAAATTTGTATCAATAGCATTAAAGGTTTAGTGCATTAATTTATAATCTTGCAAACTTCTCCAGAAAATAGAACATGATCTTCTGCTTACAATTGCCATCATAGAACATATAAAATGAAGCTTGATGAGTCTTCATTGACTTTTGTGTGTTTTCTTGAACTGTGATAGTTCTGAGATTTTATTTCTTGTCATCTCCTTTCTTGTTTTCCTATCAATCCTCCAAAAGTATATATTTTAATATTAGAAGCTTGCAACAACACTTTTCAATTCCTTAGAAACCAATTTAGTTGGGTCGTGAGTTATCATTCAGAAAACAAAAATTAGATGTACCTGATGTTCCTTGTAATGATTGATGTGTTTTAGTCTGACTGTGTGCTGGAATATAATCATTCAATTATCAGTCTTGTTTTTTTTTTCCTTTTTATTTGATTGATACTCTCCTATTGATTTGAAAATTACATTTGTGGAAGCTATTGAACATCTGTTTTCAGATGACTCAAAAACTTGACTTCTTAGGAATACTTGACGCCATCTCTGACCTTTCTTGTCTGATTTTGTCTATGTGATTTGAGATGCTTTCTCGCAGTTTGACATGTGAACCTTATGTTTCAGCAAGTGGGTTATGATGAACCAAGAAACCAGACGACTTCAGAAAGTTAGCGATGATGTCCGGGAAGAGTATTTAGTTTATTGCCCACGTGAACTCAGGTAGGGGGTTTTTGTTTTCTCTTGGCCTAAAATACCATATTTTCTGGCATGCAATGTCATACAATTTATAAGATGTAGGATGCATAAGGAATACATGCTCTGTTATAATTAACGTTTGCATGGTGACATGATTTTTCTCAGCATATTTTATTGTCTTATTGTTGAAACCCTTTTTCTCATTTCTGTCATCTGCGTGACAAGACAAGGCCAGCTTAAGGTGGCTCAACAAATTACAGATACCCAGAAAATATTCATCAATAAATTGAAAATGAAAAGGTCTATCCGTAGAGGAATCTATAGTTTTACAATACATACCGTTGAGATGCTATCCTTTCTTCTGTAGTTATGTATGAGGTACCAAATCTTGTCACAGTAAAATCTCTTATCCAGCCTTGGAGAAATCAGCTTGAAAATATGGGGAAGCAGATGGAACTGCATCAAATCACAAGGAATTTTTTATCTTTTTAAACAACGAAAGGATGACAACAACTCCACATTTATTAAAAAACCTTCACTCATGGGGAGGAATCACCATAATTATAGCAAGACAGCCCAACCCAAAAAAAAAAACCCACAACCAGCATCCAACGACTCCTAATGTCTAATATAAGGAATACCCAATCTATCCATACGTATAAGTCCCTTAAGTCTACCTGAACCAAAATCTTCTCCAAAAAATCCCAAGTCCCGCCATTAGCCCCATGTTTTGCTAAAAAATCCGCTACCATATTAGCTTCCCTAAACACATGTTTAAACTGAATCTTCAGAGAAGAAATAATAGATTGTGCTTCTTCCCAACAATTCCACAAATACCAATATTTACATGTCCCCGAAATAAACCATCCCACCGCAACACTAGCATCCGACTCAACCAACACATCTCTTAGACCCAACTGTTGACAAAGATAGAGACCATCAATAATTGCTCTACATTCAGCAATATTATTTGTAGCCTGACCATAGCAATTGGCAAAGCCCCCAAGAACCCGTCCCTGCGCATTTCTGACAATGCCGCCCCCCCCCCCGGGCGCCAGCCATCCCAGGATTGCCAAGTGAACCACCATCTACATTTAGTTTTGCGAACCCCCCTGTCGGTGGAGACCAAGCAACCAACTTTGGCACCTTTACTGTAATCGGCAAAATTGGGCAATTTAGCTCCCTCAACACTCTCAAATCGCGCTCCCCCAACACTTTGAATGACCTCATGGAACCATAAATTTTTTTTTGATGAATAAACAAAATTTTATTAATCAAAGCTGGACGGCAGAAGCCAGTATTACAAACAAGGCAAGATGCCCTAACTAGGTAGGTACAAAAGAGACTAGAAACTCTTGAAGGGCCAAGCCGTTGAAGTCAACAGCAATAGCCCAACTACAAAGAGTCATGGAACCATAAATATCCAAAATAAAACATTTTACCATCCGAATAATACCCTTCCAATCAAATTTAACATCTTCCATATGTGCCGCACACCGAGCTTTCCAAAGAGCCCAAGAAATCAGAATAGGAATAATACCACGAAGCCTGACACCACCATACATTTAATACATCAGTCCACACTTATGTATGTGGTAGTCGAATGCCAAAAATTCCCGCAAAAAAATCCCAAACCTTCCTCGGCCCCTCCCCAGCACAAAACACATGATCCAATGTCTCAACCTTGTTAGAAACACAGCAGTGGCACTTAGAAACAACTGGGATACCAAGCTGTTGGATAATATCATCAACGGGAACGGCATTTTGATATGCCCGCCAACACAAAGAAGACATCTTCTTAGGGACATAATCCTGCCATAACCACTTCTTCCAAGGACAAACACTACCATGAGAACGAATAAGTTGCCAAGCCGACTTCGTAGCAAAACCCCCATCCACCGTGTGCTTACAAACCAGCACATAACCCCCCCCCCCCCCCCCCCCCCCCCCAAAAAAAAAAAAAAAAAAAAAAAAAGTACCAATTGCCGAATCCCATCAAGATTCCATCCCACCCCAACCCATAAGTTCTGAACAAGCAATTTGGAGTCCCCCACTAGTGGTAAAGAATCCGCAATAGACCCATCACCTAGCCAATTATCATACAAAAAATTCAAAGCACTCTCTCGTACTAGCCATCTCGAGTTCCTTAACATCAAAGGTAACACTTGTAAAACTTCTTTCCAAAAACAGGAACCCTTTAACACCACCCCAATTGAGGCAACGTGATCATCCCTCACATATTTTTTCCTGAAAAATTCTGACCAAAGGGATCCACCCATAATTACTTCCAAGCAAACTTCATAAACAAAGACTGTTGGACCTCCGAGAGATCTCAAATCCCCAACCCTCCTTCCTCAATCAGCATACAAATACGCCGCCAAGAGACCCATTTTCTTTTCTTACTCTCCACACTTGATCTCCAAAGGAAGTTTGAAAAAATTTTCTTCAACTTAGCAAAAATTCCTTTAGGCAAATTCATCACAGACAACAAGTGAATGGGCATACTATTAAATACATGCTTAATAAGAATTATTTTTCCTCCAAAAGAAAGTAACTTACTCTTCCAACCTGCCAATTTCCTTTGCACTTTTGCCAACAAAGGATCAGACATGCTCAAATTCTTTCTCCCTACGTGAAGCGGCATCCCCAAATACACACAAGGCCAAACGCCTTCTGCAAACCCCGAAATTTGCTTCAGCTGCATCTTCCGATCATAGGGAATATTAGAGGAGAAAAAAATAGAAGACTTATTTGGACTAATAAGCTGTCCCGATAAATGAAAACTTACGAATCACGCCCATCAAATTCCAAATAGAAGCCTTTCCACCAATTGCAAAAATCAACAGATCATCCACATATAGCAAATGAGAAACCCAAACACCCCCATTTGAATTAAAATACTTCACTCTCCCCAACTGATCATGATGAAGCATACGAGAAAGTAATTCTTCTGATAAGATAAACAAATACGACAAGAGAGAGTCTCCCTGACGAAGTCCACGAGAAGGCTTAATAAAACCTTTGCAACTACCATTCAACATGACTGAAAAAACCGAAGAGGAAATGGAATTAAAAATCAACGACCTCCACTTCTCCAAACAGCCTAGCTGGCGTAGACCTTCCAACAAAAAACTCCAATTCACACCGTCATAAGTTTTAGCCATATCAATTTTAATCATGACATTACCCCCTCTAGTCTTCTGATTCATGCCATGAACAAGTTCTTGAGCAAGAGACATTGTCAAAAATACTTTGACCACAAATAAATGCAGCCTGCTTCGACGAAACAATGCCCCCAATGATTGGTGCCAATCTAAAAACCATGATTTTAGCCATGATTTTATAGACTACCGAACACAAGCTAATAGGCCGAAAATGACCAAAGCCTTTTGGCGCATCAACCTTCGGAATCAAAACAATGTTAGTCGCCCCCAAAAAAGTAGATAACGGAACACCTTAAAAAAACTCCCTCTCTATATCAAGTAGATCTTGCTTCATAACCTCCCAAGTAAGGATGAAAAAACTTGCTGAAAACCCATCTGATCCGGGATTGCTATCTTGCGGAATAGATCACAAAGCTAATTTAACTTTTTCTAGGATGGTGGCACACACAACATAGAATTTTCACTCTCAGTAATGACAGGAGTTAGTAGACGGAAGCTCTCCTCATTCACGTCAACTAGTGTTGCCGATAGTAAGTCTTGGAAGAAATTCACTGCCGCTTCATGCACCTCTTCAACTGATCGTAATCAAGTCCCATCACTCAGTTTCATGCACTCAATTACATGTTCTTTTTTTTTAATATGCATGGAAGCATGAAAAAATTCCGAGTTCAAATCTCCCTATGTTAACCACTTGATATGTGATTTTTGACACCCCAAAATCTCTTCATGGTGACGCCATTGTAGGTGCTGCTGCTTACACGTCAGCAGCTCGCTCTCCCGATCCTGAGAAAAATCAGAACTAAGAATTTCTTCTAGTTCCATCATTCGGTATTCAATGCTTTTAATTTCCAGTTCAACTCTCTCAAATATTTCTATATTCCACTTCCTCAAAGCCTGCTTTAGACATTTCAGCTTATAACTCACCCTCACCATAGCACAACCCTCAACCCCTTGATTCCAACACTCTCAGACCAACGGTAAAAAACCTTCATGAGTCCCCCACATACGCTGAAACTGAAAATACTTAACCCCACACCTACTCTCCTTCTCCAAATAAATTAACATAGGACAATGATCTGAAGAAGTTCAGGGAAGATACTCCATACGCACATCCTCAAAGACATTGAGGAACAACGAATTCACCAAGACCCTATCCAACCTAGCCCAAACCCTCCTCCCCCCGAGCCTACCATTACACCAAGATTTTTTTTTTTCCCACCAGATGGAAGCTCAATAAGACCACAATCTTGGATACAAGTATTAAACTCCTCTTTTGCCCAAGAAGCACTCAACAAACCTCCCACCTTTTCCTCATCACAACGAACAGTATTAAATCTCCACCAACAAAACATGGCCAAACACCCGCATCTAGAGCACACAAATACTCCCACAACTCCCTACACTTCCTCTAAAAAAAACTTGCGTACACTATGGAAACCAATACCCGCACACTGCCACTAACAAACCAGCCAGACAAGGCTTGATCTGACATGGAAATGTTCACAAACTCCAAACTAGCTTCCCAAAACAACCAAACTTTACCCCCTACTTCAGCGTTATTAAAAAAACTTGGTAGGTTCAACCACCTAGCCCATCGCCGACATTTATTAGGAAAAAGAAAAGGTTCTAAAAACGCCACCACTGATGGCCGATTTTTATTCATAATGCGCCAAAGTCTACTCTTCGACGAAAGAATACCCCTAATATTCAATATAAGAATCTTTATAAAAATTAAAATTTTTTTTTGGACCTATTCCTCCTATCCAGGACAACCAACGGTTCTTTCTTCTTCACTCCCCTTAATTTCTTCAAGGGAACATTCAAGTCTGAATCGGAATCAAAACACTTGCTAGCGAACTCCTTCAATTCTGCATCTGGTTCTCCCTCAGACAGAGAACACCACTTGTTAATACAACCATCCTCTTGCAATACCCCCACAGTTGCCAACTGCGACAATTCAAATTCAAGCGCTTCATCCACCACTTTCTGCGAACTCTGTGGCGACACTTTCATATCCTCCAAACACTCAAGAGCTACCTCTGTATCTGAAGCCTCTTTAGAAATTTCAAACCAATTGGCTGATACTTTTTTAGTTGAATTAGCCTGATTATCACTACTCACCTCAGCATCCCGCCCCTCCAGTTAAATCAGCACAACACCCCCCAATCCTCCACCATCAATTTCTTCCTCAAATTGTCTCCGAGTAAGAGCCTCACCCTTCGAATCCACATAATAAACCTCCATCGCTTCCATCTCCACTGCACGCCGACTCTGATTAATACCATTTATATATCTGCTTGATGGCTTGCAGAAAAACCCTCCCTTTCAATCATCACCTCTGGTACCGTTGCTTTCGTGCTTTTAGTCCCTACCGCCTTCCACCTATTCTTAGCCTTCTCACAACCACCACCTTGTACGCCATTCATAGCCCCATTCTTATCAGATTGATTCCGACGACCACACCTGCTCTCCTCATGACCCTGTTTTCTACACAAACCGCAAAATAGAGGGAGAGATTCAAAGATAACCTCTTGATAATGATTGATTGCAAGTCCTGGAACGCCCATCCAGAATTCATTTTTCAAAGGTTTTGAAATATCTAATTCAACACAAATACGTGCCACCTCAGGCTGAGTCGCACACACCATTGCATTGTCCCGCTTCAAAAACCGCCCAAAACCCCCCACCAATAGTTCTCAACATAGACTCGGGAAAAAAAATTGGTGGCAACCCCGGAAGAGATAACCAAACTGGGACCAAAGGAGAATCTTCTTCTTCAACAAACTCCGGTGTCCAATGAAACACTCGATAAGGAGCCCCCGCGATATCAGAATTTCCCCGAGCCATAACAGCAATAAAGTCGTTAGATAAATGGACAAGAATGTTTCGAGGATTCTTCAACTGTTCGACAACAGGCAAAACTTGTAATCCCCAATGAGATTTGATGAAGCCACGTACATGATCTAGAGAAGGCCACCTACACAAAAATTTCAGCACCACAGAAAAACGAAATGGTTCTGCTGATTGCTTGATCTCTGCTCTAGAGGAGGAAAAACATCTCACCACCTGAAAACCTTGGTTCCCTGAATGGAATATCAACCTCAGGCAGAACTTGAGGCCGATCCATCACATCCACAAAACCTCTTCCGGAAACAACCCCCATTGCTCCTCCCACTCGTCTATCCAAATTCTCCATCAACTGCTGATCAAACCCACCCGTAGCACCACCTTGCCCACTCCACGTAGCCGTGAGGCCTGCGGCTGGGACCAGTGCAACCTAATCGCCTTTCAGAGACGAGAGAATTTGTTTTGTGGTGCGTGTGGATCACGCGCCACTCTAGAGACTTCTTCCTAAATCACAAGGAACTTAAAAGCAAGAGTACGAGAAAGAACTATTTATTTTGCTAACTAAATGTAAGTGGTAAAGAGGTGTGGATGATGCTGATAAGTGAAATCCTAATCCACACGAAAGGAGTAATCTAAGTGCGAGAATTATTGTTGATATGGTAAGCTGTCTAAATCATTAAAAGGATACTGATGGTTGAATAGTTAGACACATCATCAGATGTTAGCATACAGCTGGAGCAGCAACACTTTTGTGAATGCAAACTGGTCTTTACTATGACAAGCATTTAATGAAGTTTGAGTTTTACTTTAAATAACAGGCTGGAAAAGTAACAGATGCTAGGATACAAGATGCGTCATGGTTAATTTTATCACATAATTGATGCAACACAAATTCCCACCTGCATGCAAAATTATCGTAGCTAAGTCACAAAAGATCCAATTAAACACTTTGGATATGTAGATATGCATCATAGAAGGATTTGACGTATCACATGCACAAGCATCCACATATTTTTCTTTTGATAAGTAAGAAAGACAGTTTTTATTAATACGTATCAAATAAGCAAAGCCCGTGTACCACAAGCATCCACATATATGCCTATATATATCTATATTTTTGTTAGTCATACACATATATGGTATATATATACGTAAGTATAGATTTGTATTAGTCATACACATATATGCCTATATATCCTATGAAAAGCCAATGTATGATAAAGTTTGAAAGGGCCAAGGGTTAAGCTTCAAAAGTCTGTCCCTTACTGCAAGGAAAACACTTTTGTGCGCCAAAATTCTTCAAATCAGTGGTGTTGCATGGAAGCTGTGCCATACCACTGATTTGTTTTACTGCAACACACAATTTTTTTTGTGTTATTGGAAATGGTCTATGGTGTGATGCCTTGTATTGACTGATGAATATAGGTGGTGTATGGGAGATCCCACATTGTTTGGGAGGAGAAGTTCTTGCTCTTTATAATGATTCCAATGGGGCTCTAATTGTATTATTGACTAGTCCTTTTGGAGTATAGGCCCATATGTGTTTTGGACCTTCCCTTAGGCCGTTGCATTTGGGGTGGAGGCTAGTCTAATTATACATTAAAAGATATAATTGCCAACATGGCTTGAGTTGATGATAATTTCTCCTTAACTCTAAAGCTCTAAAATTTATCCTATTCCCATACACCTTATTGACTTTGAGTGGCTTTCTTCTTTTCAATAATTGCTTATGTTTTGGCATTGTAGATTAGCAATTCCAGAGGAGAATAGTAGTAGCTTGAAAAAAATACCAAAACTGGAAGATCCTGCTCAAAATTCTAAAGTGGGACTTGTGGTAAGATCATCTGGTTTATCTAAATTCTTTAATCAGTTTTCTTAGGTTTGAGTATGTATTTTATCCTTTTCAGCCCAGAAGAGCTGATCTGGACATGAACCAGCATGTTAATAATGTCACCTACATTGGATGGGTTCTAGAGGTTAGTAGAAGTTTCCTTTTATTAATAATTGCTAACTCTTACTATAAAGATGCCAATGCTTCCTTGTTTTTCTTGTTTTTAATTGTTGTGATCCTTTTCTAATCTATTTCTGAAATAAAAGTAATCCTCATATATACCCATAACCTTTATATTCCTTGAATCAGGGATGGCCATGTGATAGTCCACAGGTAGGAAGATCAAATATCATTATCATTTTGTTCTATAGAGCATGTAGACTACATACTCTATGAAAGTTTTTTTTTATTTTTTTTGTAAGTAAAAGTAAAACTTAATGAATAGAAAAAGGCACAGCCTAAGTACTACTAAATACCAGAATATAACATGAAAGTTTAAATTTTCCAGGCAAAACATTTCCGTCAAGGGGGCTCTTCCACTCTATGGCATAATATCCTTGCCTAATGGAACATCTCTTTGCTTTCTTGGGCATCTGAATGCCTTGCTGGTTCTTGATAAGTTAGGTAATTTAATTTACACAAATCAAATATATAGGAAGTATACTAAAGGAGACACGCAACTGGAGAGATGAGGAAAAAGAACACAATTCCATGAAATCTACAAACCTAGTGGAATGGGAGCTATTGTGCGCCTCCATCCAAGCATAAAGAGAATTGAACATAATGGCTCTTAAGCCTGATACTGTCCTCTCAGAATCTTCAGAGGTCCAAGTATTATGTTCCTGCCGGTGCCAGATACACCACATCAAACACACTAGGACCATCGTCCAGACCTCAAAATCACTATGGCTTTTAAGGAGACCATGAGAACAAGCCATCAAGTCCGCCCCGGTGGGCATGACCCACTCAATCCCAAAGGTAGGAAATATCGATGCCCATAGATTCCTAACCACATTGCGGTGAAGCAGATGATGAACAATGCTTTTTCTGCCCTGCTTAAACATACAACACCATTACATTACTATGATAATTTTTCTTCCTCAAGTTATCCCCAGTGTTAAATTTGACATTGCCATCCAAACAAAGATTGCCACCATTGATGACACCTTATTTCTCCAAATATTCATCCAAGGAAAAGGAGGGCCATCTTGGGGGAAGAGCGCGTGTTAGGAATTGACCTTAATAATCTGTCTTTCTGATGGAGTCCAGTAGATCTTAATAGCTCTACCTCTTATCAACCTGAAAGAGTACAGACAATTGAGGAACCAAGAGATCATCCTCACTTCGCAATCATGCACTTTATAATAGATTTAACATTTCATTGGGGTCTATTCGCAGAGATCTGCATGAGTTCTACCATTCAATGCCTGTTTCTGTCGGGAGGTGCTAAACAATGCTGGGAAATGTCCTTAAAGGTTGATCCCACACAACATATTGTGCCATAATCTAATCTTAGAACCATTTCCCACCTTCTAATAAAATGATAGAAGTCCCCCCATCCTCTGCTAATGTTTTTCCACGCCCCCATCTGAAAGGCCTGCTAACCTTACTTGAACGTCAATCTCTTTACATATTATCTTACTTGACTTATACCACCAATCTCCACAAGGAATCTCTCTCCAATCTTCATGGTATAAGGCCATAAACACTTATTCAACAAAGTTTTGTTGAATAATAACAAGTTTCTAACCTCCAAAGCACCTGGAGAAATCAATGTGCACATCCTAGACCACTTAATGAGGTTGTAGTTGAATTCATTGCTGAGTCGGCCCCACTAGAAATCTTGCTGAAGTTCTTCAAGATGATAAGCTACACTGATGGGATATGGGAAATAGAGAGAAAACGCAAGCAAATTAGAAACAATACTTCTTAACAGAGTGATCCACTCTATCCAAGTGATCAATATGTTATTGCTTTTGAAACTTAAAGAGCAATTTGCACGGTAAGCCTGACGATATGATTGGCAATTATCTCTTATCATCAGCTTTGAAAGGTTTAAATGAATTAGTTTTTAGGGGGATCTTACAGCCTTCCCCATCCAACAAAAAGATCTATTATAGCTTCATGCTGAAGTAAAATTTGGATTTTGGTGCCCGTGATCTTTTTAAAGAACCTGAGCTTCACTCTTAAAAGGATTTTTTATTGTCTTATTTTTTGTTTTGATCGATAAACAGATCTTTTATTTGTCTTGTTACGGATACTTTTTCTGTATCTTATAAAGCCATACATTTTCTCTACCACAGAGCATGCCACAAGAAGTCATTGATAGCCATGAACTGCAAACTATTACCCTAGATTACAGACGGGAGTGCCAACATGATGACATAGTTGATTCACTTACCACTGTGGAACCAGTTGAGGATGCTACAGCAGTTTCTGAGCTTCAAGGAAAAAATGGGTCTGCTGATGTAAAGGAATTCAAAGAAGATTTGCCTCAGTTTTTACATTTATTGAGATTGTCGGGAGATGGGCTTGAAATAAACCGAGGACGCACTGTGTGGAGAAAGAAACCTGCCAGATGATTTAATTTGGTCGGCTCCACCTTTTCTAGATCTCAACGTTTTTCATGTTCTTTGGTCGTGTTTTCCTCTTTTCTGCTCCAAAGGAATTTTGCTCCAACATTATGCCCTTGTTAGGCGATGGGTTTTAAAACTCATTTCATAATGCATAGAGATTGCCATGGTCTACTCCAAATTATTGGTTAGATTGAGCAACACGAAGATGTGCTTATGATTATTCATGCACACTCGAACTCAATGAATCGATTGTATATTTTATGTCAACATTTTCCTTTTACTTAATTATAAGCTCAATGTTCCAAGTTTGTTAAAGATCTTTGAAAATCTTTTCCATGGCTGATTTCAGACCATTGTGTAGATGGCTCGGTCCCAAGTTTCGAAACACAATTTGTATGGTTTTAAGTTTTCTTATTCTATGGACATCAGCATGATCTACCACACTTCCAGAGATGGATACTTTTATTTTAGATTGGCACCATTGTCCAGGACAAGCTCTCTACTAATCGTGGGAGTGCACACCTTCAAAGATGGATACTTGTTCAGCTAAATCTCAATCAAAGACTGGGAGTTTTTTATTCTGATTGGTGGGGGCTCGTAATCAAGGACTGTCTGAAATTACAATCCTAAAACCAAATGGGTTAAAATTTTTGCTTTCTGCGTAAATATGCGGTAAGCTCATAGCTTGATAGATCAGGACTTGCCAGAATTCTATCTTCAGCTGCCTAAATTTTCCTCTAATACTAAGGATTTTTAACTTGCAAGATATCTGAACGTACGTTCCATTTTAGGAGCAAAATGTCATCTTGATCCATTGAATCCATGGGATCCTGACATCAGAAAAACCATAGTCCCTGCTGCAGAATCGGTTCCCCATAATTTCAATGAACCATCACATTCAAGTTGCCAGGTGTTGCGCTCAGAAACATGTGTATATATATAAGGAGAAAGAGTAATATTACTCTTCATTCTAAATATTATCATACTCAATCACACATGGTGATATGCACTGACTTACAATTGGTTTGAGAGCACTCTTAAGTGGAATAGCTAAACTCAAGCCTAACTTTTAACTAATATGACATGAATTTGTCTGCCTATTCCATTTACGTCTAATTCCCACATTAGATTATCTATATATTTTTTATATAATAATAAAATAATATTAATTTATTTTTAAAAAAATTTTAAATTATTTAATTTTATTATATTTTACCATTCTGCTGATTATATATTAATTAGTAATAACATTATAGTCCTAAAAAAACTGTTGCAACCAAATCATAATAGGAAGTAAGGAATAAAAAATATTTTATTCATTTTGACTATGTTACAGTAACTATCAAATTTGACCCACAATACTTACTGTAGCAGAAAGCCATCACTCTCGACATTTGCATAATCCAATGCAACACATTTTGCGACTCTATTAACTAAACAACCTATTGAATTTATGTGCATAATCAAGTGCTCTACCTTGATTCGACAACTTGGCAAAACAGATTATTTGCGTATACCTTATAATAAGACAGATGCCCACTTATCTCTCTACCTTACACATACATGGTGTACCACACACATATATATAGAATAATGATACTTTTACACTTTCTTTACTATTGTTTTATTACACAGTTATTATTTTTTTTTAGAAGAATATAAATTCAATCAACCAACGAAACATATAATTTAATTAAAAATAAATTCAATTTTAATAAAAATTGACATTCTTTAATAAAAATTAACATTCTTTTACTTTTTGAGTTAATATTTATAAAATTAAATTTATTTTTAATTTAATTACATGATTACATTGGTTAATTGAATTGATTTTCTTCTATGCAAGAAGTTCAATGTTATGAGATTCTCAATCCAGATTCAAATAGCAAAAAAAGAAAAGAAAAATAGCAAAGTAGTAAAGCATTACTAAAGGAGGTGTAAGGGTATATCTTCTTATATATAAAAGAGCCAATCCTGAAATGAATAGTAAGCATAACATTTCTTCCAATTTTATCATTCCTCTTCACAGTAATATCCAATTTTATCTTGAATTGAATTGTAATGCACAGTAAAGATAATAAAAAATTCTATAAATCGTCGAAAATATCCGTGAATACACAATAATGAACAGTAACGATGCACAGTAATATAATAATTCGATTACTACACAATAATACACAGTAACTATGCACAGTAATATAATAATAAAAAATTCAAAATACACAGTAAATCCAATAAAAAATTCAAAATGCACAGTAAAGATAATAAAAAATTCTATAAATCGTCGAAAATTTTCGTGATTACACAGTAACGATGCACAGTAATATAATTACAAAAATTTCCGTGATTACACAGTAACGATGCACAGTAATATAATAATTCGATTCTTATACAGTAAAGATAATAATTGAACGCAGTCAAAAATTTCCGTGATTACACAGTAACGATGCACAGTAATATAACAATTCGATTCCTATACAGTAAAGATAATAATTGAACGCACAGTAATATAATATAAAAAATTCAAAATACACAGTAAATCCAATAAAAAATTCAAAATGCACAATAAAGATAATAAAAAATTTCAAATTATCGATTTTAAAAATAATGGAAGTTCGAGGGAGAGAAGAAACAAATGAATAAATATACAGGATGATATACGACAGGTAGGAAGAGAGTGAGAGAGACAGAGAGAGATTACTTTGTGTCTTTGTGAAGCTTAGGGAATTCTGAACAAATTAAAGAGATAATCATAATGAATTAAGACCAGATTTTCAAATTAGCTATTCATAATCCAATAGATTGGCATCTTTATGGATTCATTACCTCACAAAAAGATTTCGTTTCTTGTTAATTAGCGGGTAGTGGTTGGTGGGTCAGCTCAGTACTGATAGATCCCTTTCTTTTTGCTCAGTACCGATGATTGAGATCATTCTGATCTTAAAAAGCCTAATTATACGCAGCGACCTGATTGCACCATGACTCAATATTTCTTTTGTTTTGTTTTGTATGCATGAAAAATTATTTTAGAGCCCATAATAAAAATAAAAGATTCATATAATGTGTCACATTAACAAATATAATTAATAGCAACAAAATCTAAAAGATAAATAATATTTATAGTCATAAAATGTATAAAAGCCGTAATTATTTTTTAAAAAATTAAGTAAATAAAGAATTTACATGAAAATTTTAGTTTATTTTTCATCCCCCACCGCGTTTATAAAAAAAAAATATTGTATTTAATTAATGTTTGTCCGTCGCATGTGAACTAATTTCATGTCTTCTTAATTTAATTAGTTTAGTAAGTTTCTGTTGGTTAGTTAATTTCAGAAAATTTAGTTTTATTATTAGTTAACTATTTTACATTTTCTTTTCTTTTCTTACATTGTCTACTACAATTGGGTTTTTTCTGCCTTCCTTGCATGTCACTCATATGAAATTATTGACAGAACTAGAGTCTATTTCAAACTTGCATATAAGAACATATTTATGTCCGTTTCTGTTTGGCAGGATGACAAGTTTGACAAATCCATTTCTTTTGTAACTGTTGCTAATGCCATCTGGCCCTTTTATCATACAGGATTGGATGCATCCTTCTTTCTGTTGGGCAAAATGAATATCATGGTGAAGTCTTGCGAACTTTGAACTATGTTGTAAACCAGTCAGACTATACTGTGAAGACCCTAAGAAATGTCACAGAATATTTATCCCTAGCAAAAAATATTAGTGTGGCCCAGGTGTTCCTTCCGTCTGATGTCATGGATGATATTGATCTTTATTTAATTTATTTTATAAAAACAAATTGGTAATCACTCCATAATTGAAGACAGGCTGGCGTTGGGATAAGCAGATCGGTACGGCTCTTGTTATTGTCCATCCGATTCTAACCACCCCCTCTCGTATCTTTCTTTCTTTTCCTGTCTCTGTCTCTGTCTCTGTCTCTCTCTCTCTCTCTCTCTTCCTCATTTCTTCAATGCTCTATAGTATCGGCCAGCTTGTAATCAATCATGTACTCTTTCCAGAATTGCTCTTAGTTGTAATACTGTTCGTATATTAGTAAAAAATTAGTAATTTTTAGCGATAAGATCAACGCATGACTTATCCCTAAAAATTATTTTGAGCTTCTCTTTCTCTCTCTCCTTCTCACTCTACTGTCTCCCTCTCGCTCATCTCTCTCTCTCTCTCTCTCTCTCTCTCCCTCTCTCTCTCTCTCTCTCCATCTTCCTAGATATGCCCCTGCTAGCAACCCACCGTGACTGGTGGTCCGTGGAGTTGTGTGTGCGGCTGGCGTGGCAACGGTGCTCGATTGAGAAACAAGTCTGAACACATCTACAAAGATATGAAAAGATCTGTTTTTGGTTGATTTTCTTGCGTTTATTTCAGATCTGTTTGTAAAAAATTTATTCAAGTTTTTTTTTTCTTTCGTTTGATTTCTATTTTTCAGATCCACAAAACAATTTTTTCTTCTATCTGTGTTCATATGTTTTTTTTCAGACTTTCATCTTCACTTTCTCTTTCCTCTTCTCTCTGAAAGTAAACTTTTTCTCTCTCTTCTTTTCTTTTGTTCATGTTGAGGATCGAGAACAAGATTAACACGCAGGTGACCTTTGCTAAGCGGAGGAAAGCTGTACGAGTTTTGCTGCAATTCAAGGTATTCACCAGAACAACAAAACCATTTTTGTACCCTCTAAACCACAAAAGGCAAAGCAAAACCATCAAAACTGCTTCCTTCTATTTTTATTTCTCTATTTTCTAAGTCATCTTTATTTTATTTTCATCTCCGAGTTGATTTTTTGAAAGAGAAAAAAAGTGATTTTTTTGGGTGTTGAACATGTATTTTTGTTGTGTATTGACAGATCTATATCTATTCCTTTAGATCTATTAGTTTTCACTTTAAACGTAGAAGTTAATGCAACCCTCATCTGCTACCAAAAATAAAATAGAGCACACAGAATATCTACCAGAAGATAGAAACACAAATATGAATATTTCTGAAATATTATTTTATTATCTTGAAGAAAAAAATTACAGAAATTTGAGGCATTTCGCCTCATTCTTTAAACGATCTTGTTCTTCAAGAATCTGCATGGCATCCTTATCTAAAGCAGTAGGCAATCTAAAAGAAGACTTAAGCAGAGATTTTAATTTCCTATTCTCTTGCTTTATTGCTTCTATCTTCATGTTAGACTCGTGAAGAAGGCGCTGAAGGATAAAAATTTTCTCATTGAGTTTGTCCAAATCATAAGGTTTGGATTGTAGTCGCTGAGAAAATGCATAAATAGCTGATGAGTAATGGGTACCGAGATTTACAAGCTCGTAGATAGCTTCAACATCTGACTTATTAGTCAGATCATTATTGTATTGCACTACAGCACCAATAGCGGAAGCAGAAACAGCTGATGAAGAGGGTGTTGAATATCTCATGTATTGGTTACGAGAAGATTGCTGAGCCATTGCAGAGTCAGAATGCAGAAAGAGATTACAGAGTAAGAATGCAGACTAATTACAGAAAAGTAAAGAAGATGGGATGCGAGTGAAGATGAGCTGAATATCTCTTTTATAGAGAAAATTATGAAAGGAATGACGAATCACCTCTAATGCTTCACGGCGTCCATCGTGAAGCGTCTCTCTACAAGAGACAAGAGATGTAGTAGAATAGCCTTGCGGCGCCTGACAATTCCAGAAGATCTATAAAAATAATGCGGTGCTTGTCCGGTTTAAAAACGTGGCTACCGTTTTTGTTGAATATGGAGGTTGGCGAATTAATATTAATGATTTCTCCACTAACTATGTGATTTACAGCTGCATCAAAGGATCAGTCAGTGCCTTCTTTTTTTCTCTCTGTCTTTGCAGGTTTCCGTAATCTCTTTCCTCGCCCACAGTTTTGCTAAAGAACCGCCTATGGAAACCGTGGTATAACCGGCTATTTTGTATTTGTTTATTTTATTTTTTTATTAAAAAAAAAAGAGAGATGGACCCATAATTGCTTTCCCTCTCTTTATCTTTCTGGCATGCATACAAGGCCGTGGGACCTACTCCAACCACTCCCTCTTCATATTCTGTCTAATCTTTTGGGTGTCTAAAAAACAAATACAACACATAAAATTTAATGTGATATTTATGCATCCCGTAACCAAAACAACGACATGACTTACAGATATAAATATTTTTCTCATACTGTAAAAATAATGTTTCTTTAACTTTAACAAACTTTTATAATATACATACTAATCTAATTGAAAACTTACCTTTAAAGAATTCTTGTGATACTTTTCAATATTGTTTAAATATATGTTTTATATATTGCTCTTTAATATCTGCATACGAAAAACTTGTTTCATATACTTTTTTTATCTGTGAATTGCATGTATTTATATCATTCACTTTATTTGAAATAATTGATTATTTCTTTATTATTATTATAATACTTTTCAAATAGGTCATCTATAATGATTTTCTGGCTAACTATCGATCTCAATCCTATATTCACAGGTCATATGTGCCTTGCACATAGTCCATTTACTAGTATATATATATATATATATATATATATATATTCGAGAACGAGCTCAACTCTTGGCCAATCCATCCTATAATTCCGACTTGAAATCACAACCTTTCTATAATTCTACTTTTCAATATGGTATCATTAATTTTGTCATCTTTAATTACATTGATTGATATGACATATTTTAGGTCTTGTTTAGATATAAGAAATGTCTCATCTTATCTCACAATTACAATTTTTTAAAATTTTTACACAAAATATAATAAACAACTTTAAAATTTTCAAATCTTAAAATTATAATAATATTACAAAATAATATTCTAATAATATTTTATTCAACTTTTAATTTTTATGTAAAGTCACTATTGAAACAGCAATTTATCAACCACTTAGGCCCGATTTGGTTAAAGAAAGTAATCGCTATGGTATGAAGAGGGCACCTTAGAGACCAAAAGACCATTTGGCATCTGAGGTGCTCTGTTATGAAAAGCATCCCAAGGGCTTTTATCTAGGGTTGAAAATTCAAAGCGGAGAACCAACCCGAACTGAACCGATTGGTCGGTTCTAAACTGGTTCTGTCCAGGACCAATTCTTCCATTTTAAAAATTGGCTAAAACTAGTCCAGTTCTGATTTTAGGTTTTTCGGCACTGACTTGAATCGGACCGAACCAGTTCGTATATATATAATTAATTTTTAATATGATATAAAATATTTATTTATATATAATATATAATTATATATGAAATAATTTGATATTATAATTTATAATATAAAATTTTAATCTTAAACATAAACATTTGTTTGATCATATGTTATTAATATAAAAAATATATATTAATTACATTTTATGGCCTAATAAATTATCAACATATTTCTTTCGATAAATACATAATATATTAGTAATACTAATATACATTAGCTTATTAATTACATTTCACTTTAGTTAATTAGTATACCAATGTATATTAGTATATTAATTACATTTTATAACCTAATACTAATACTATTAGTAATCAACTTTAAGTCTATATATAAATAATTATATAAATAATTTTTTATGATATATTGACATTTGATTAAAATTAAAAAATCGAATTGAAATTGATAAAATCAGAAGTATCGATTCAGGATGGTAATTACTTCGATTTTGATTTTTAAATATACAAACCGGATCAATTACACTCTTATTTTTATGTGAGAAAATTCTGGAGGGACTAATGAATTAGAGCCCAAATTGACCAATAATTAAATTTTTTTAAAGAAATTTAATGGTTATGAAAGTGTTGGTTAATGAAATGTTTTTTTTTTTAAAATTTTTTTTTATCGGTACGGTAACAGGCTAGCAGCACCTTATCTCACGTCCGTCGCTCACCAATAACACTGTTCATTGAATGAACATACGCAGACACATTTTACACTGACACTCTCTCATTCATCACGTCGATTCTTGCCCTAACCCCACCATTTTCGTCTAGCCTGACTTTCGGCAGCAAAGGCTGCACCATGATGGAAGCCTTCCCGTGTTGCAAAGCCTAACCCATCTGGGCCAACAGTGCCGTCGCACATGGATGCTCTGCGGCGTGGGGCAGGGGTCCTTTCTACAAGGCCAAAAGCTAAGAAATTTCAGTAGCAAAGTCTGAAAGCACCTACATGATATGAGTCGTTCTCTTTCGAATCTCTGCAACTACCGTGCGAATCTATCCTGTTGAAGGTGATGGTTTTCTGCCCCTTATCTGTTGCCTGTTGGTACAACTGCAAATTCACGTGGGTTTAGCTTGACCGAGAATCGAGAGGTGTAATTTCTTACGGAGGGGTCTGTGAATTTTTAAACCACGGATACATCCTTTTATCTGTTATACCCCCCAATTCGCCTATATACTCAATGTGCTAACCGCGAGGAAACCCACGAAATCCACCAGTTTTCGCATCTGCAACCGTCGACCCTCTCTCCCAATGTTTGCCCATAAACGGCATAGGTCCCATTCAAGTACCACGACGGGGCTTCAAACAAGGTTGTATCAGGTAATGTAATCTGCCCTCCTATTTCAAGTTCTGTTTTGTTTTTTGCTGGAATATTTCCGTGTTCTCTACTGGTATATGTGGATCTATTGTGTTGTATTTTGTACCGTGACACATTGAGCATTAATTGTTCCGATTTTCATATTTGCAATTGGGAATTTCTGTGCTTGATTTGTGGATTTCATTGAGTTTTTTATATATTTTTTTAATTTTTTTTTGAATTTCTATGACTTCGATCGGAGGAAATGTTCAAAAAGTGATGTATGCAAATGCATTAATCACTATTGAATTATTTTCAAGCCTAAAGCTAGCGGGGGGATGTTCCAGTTCATGACTGGAAACCTTTCTTGCAAGCTTTTTGCAGTATTGGATAATCAATTGATGTTTCAGTGCTTTTTTCATGAAGTTGATACTGATTTGATAATCAGCTGATATTCTCACCATTTGATTTAAATTATCTTGGATGAAAAGAATCTAGCTTTCCAGATTCAAGGAACAAACTTTCAACCTGGCCTAAAAACATAATCCTGAAATCAAGCCTTACCAAAAAGATAGAGCAGAGTTGCGAGAATCCAAAAAGATCAGTAAAAGAAAGAAGAATGGGAATTGACAGTGAGACTAAAAGAAAAAAAAACAGATGAAAAACCTTGAACATCCAACAGTCTTATGTATAGATAAACAACATCCATGTTGGTAAAGGCTGTGTTTTACCAATATGGATTGGAATTAACATTGATGGTGAAAAAGCAGTGGTTCTACACAACACTTCACCTAGGGGGGTGAATAGGTGTAATCTGATTTTTATGGTCTTTTTAAAAAGATTGTTAAACAACAATTAATCAAAGCAATAAACAACACAAATAATCAACACAAGATTTTGTTCACGGAGTGGAAATTCATTTGAAGAACGTCTTCAAAATCTAAAACCACTCCGGGTGTAAGACACCACCTCAAATCCACTATAGAAAATTTAGCTTGGTACAACCAATTTAGAGACACTCACAAAACCTTTGTAGTAGCTAAACCTGGCTTGCAACACCACGAGCGACCCACTCGATCTCTACATGCATGTAGTGTCGGAACTCCGACCTTTCTATAGCTTCCCACGAGAACCTCTCGATCTCTGCGTCACCAGCAGCTCCGGGCTCTTCCGGCCAATGAACTTGTCCACTCCAATGGACTCAATTGAAGATTGATGTTGAATGTAGTGTGGTGGAGATGTGTTTATCCAAGAGAGAATCAACGAAGTGGGGGAGAGGTTGCTCTAAAATATCTTGGAGGCCCTTAGGGTTTTTGCTCTGATTCTCCACACACAGAACAGTAGAGAAGCTGTTTTATTTATAGTACAACTCAAAGGAGGCGCATGAAAACCGTAGGTTTTAAGTCATCTGGAACATTCGCTCGAGCGCAGTGTCGAGTGAAGGTCGAGCGCCGAAATCTGTCTGAGTTCGCTCGAGCGGTACAATCTGCTTGAGTTCGCTCGAGCCATGTGTCGAGCGAGTGTCGAGCGGTCCAATCTGCTTGAGTTCGCTCGAGAGCCTTGTCGAGCGAGTGTCGAGCGGTGCAATCTGCTTGAGTTCGCTCGAGCCATGTGTCGAGCGAGTGTCGAGCGATGACACTTGTTTTGACCAGTGATCAGCACACTTCAATCCTTTCGCTTCAACATTTGTTACAACACTATTTTATACAAGTTTTCACAAGAATATGCCAATCAACTCATTTTTGCCTCAACAATCTCCCCCTTTGGCATTTCTGTGACAAAACCTCTAACCTATACATATGACCTAATCCTAGCACACCCATCACTAGATTCATATTCTTGAACAAGATGAAATATTTCTGCACATACTTAGCAAACGGTTAAACATATTGCACAAAGAATTGTTTGCAAATCACAAACCACAATTCATGAATAGATATGACAAGTACAGGCTTTAGAGACAAAATATTTCATTAAAAAATTAATCAGAAGAAGAGTTCAAGAACAATTAGACACACAGCAGCAGTAAACATGAGATATAAAACCAAAAGATAAAAACCAAAGGCTGCTGTTCCAAAAACAAATGTGTTGCTAACAATTAACACTCCCCCTGAGTTAGTATCCAAAACTCCCCCAATCTCCCCCTTAATCAGTACTGTACTACTCCCCCTTTTTGTCACAATCTGACAAAGGGTCTCAATCATCTGCAGGACTGCCACCATCTTCATCATCTTCATTAAGAAGCTCTTCAATGTCATGGAAGCGTTGGGTCACATGCTGCTGCAGGCTATCAAACCGGGCGTCTAAAGTATCAAACCGGGCATGAACGGTAGCATCTAGAGTATCAAATTGGGCGTTCAAAGTATCAAACCGGGCGTCAAGGCGTGCTAAATACTCAAAAACCTGCTGAACACTGGGCTCGGTCGAGTCGGGTGCCGAAGGGGAGGGGGCCGAGCCAGACGGCTGAGAAGTGGATGGCCGAGAGCTGGAGGGTTGAGAGCTCGAAGGCCGAGAACTCGAAAGCTGAGAGGAAGGTGCGGGAGGATGCTCAACACGGATAGGATGCGGGGTGGTGTGAGCACGACTGAGTTGCACCGTCCTGACCTATGTGAGCCTTAAGAGCTATTCTAGGCTCTTGTGGTAGAAAGGCAACCGACTGGGAAAGTGCGGTTCGGGTGATGAGACATGCAAACGGCAAGCCAATCCGTTTCTTGGAGGACTGAAAAGCCTCAATAATGACCCGACAGAGAAGAGACCTTAGATCAAGAGGGACATCATTGATCAAGGCATACAGAAGAATGGCGCGGTCAAGACCCACGTCACTCTGATGACCCGTAGGATATAGATTTGTAAGAACAATCTTACTCAGAATGAGATTGTCGGGCATAAAAAGAATAGTTTGGAGAGGGCTCTTCCCTTCCCAATGACTGATCCCACCACATAGACAGCTAGCAATAGCTTGTAGAGTAGGAGGAGATGTCCGTGTATATGGATAGTCAGGATAAGGCACACGAGGGGCATTCAGCAAGTTTGCTATCATGCCCGGAGTCACCCGGAAGGAAATGGTCCGGAGACTAACCTCAAAGGAGTCATCAATAGAAATAGCATGAATGTTGGAATAAAACTCCCGAACCATCTCCACAGAAGGAGTGGGATGACTAGTGGCCAAGGCCTGCCACTGGTGAGACTCAAAGATGTGAGGGATTATAGTCTCAGAAAGCTCACCAAGAGAGATATCACGCTCAACAATAGGGGTACGTTGAGAGAAGTTCTGAGTATACAGCTCCTGAGCATGTGCACTATGGAACTGAGCGTGAGCAGGTGCAGGAGGGTTTTGGCGAGGACGAACACGTCGAGACGACATGGCTTTTGGTGAAGTGTTGTGTAGAACCACTGCTTTTTCAATTGGTATCAGAGCATGGTTGGTTGGCATTGTTGGTTTCTCATGATCGGCATGATTGGCATTGTCATGTTAGCATGTTCATCACATGGTTCGTTGGGATTGGCATTGGTGTTTTATCTTGGTTGGGCATGAAGGTCAAGGTTTTGAGTTTTATCATCATCATACATTTGTCATTTTAGACATGCATCCATCAAGTCGTTACATCACCTTTAGTCTTATCTAACGTCACTGATTCTGTCTACAGCCAAAAGCCATGTCGTCTCGACGTGTTCGTCCTCGCCAAAACCCTCCTGCACCTGCTCACGCTCAGTTCCATAGTGCACATACTCAGGAGCTGTATACTCAGAACTTCTCTCAACGTACCCCTATTGTTGAGCGTGATGTCTCTCTTGGTGAGCTTTCTGAGACTATAATCCCTCACATCTTTGGGTCTCGCCAGTGGCAGGCCTTGACCACTAGTCATCCCACTCCTTCTGTGGAGATGGTTCGGGAGTTTTACTCCAACATTCATGCTATTTCTATTGATGACTCCTTGGAGGTTAGTCTCTGGACCATTTCCTTTCGGGTGACTCCGGGCATGGTAGCAAACTTGCTGAATGCCCCTCGTGTGCCTTATCCTGACTATCCATATACACGGACATCTCCTCCTACTCTACAAGCTATTGCTAGCTGTCTATGTGGTGGGATCAGTCATTGGGAATGGAAGAGCCCTCTCCAAACTATTCTTTTTATGCCCGACAATCTCATTCTGAGTAGGATTATTCTTACAAATCTATATCCTACGGGTCATCAGAGTGACGTGGGTCTTGACCGCGCCATTCTTCTGTATGCCTTGATCAATGATGTCCCTCTTGATCTAGGGTCTCTTCTCTGTTGGGTCATTATTGAGGCTTTTCAGTCCTCCAAGAAACGGACTGGCTTGCCGTTTGCATGTCTCATAACCCGAATCGCACTTTCCCAGTCGGTTGCCTTTCTACCACAAGAGCCTAGAATAGCTCTTAAGGCTCCCATAGGTCGTAGGACGGTGCAACTCAGTCGTGCTCACACCACCCCGCATCCTATCCGTGTTGAGCATCCTCCCGCACCTTCCTCTCAGCCTTCGAGTTCTCGGCCTTCGAGCTCTCAGCCCTCCAGCTCTCGGCCATCCACTTCTCAGCCGTATGGCTCGGTCCCCTCCCCTTCGGCACCTGGCTCGACCGAGTCCAGTATTCAGCACGTTCTTGAGTATTTAGCACGCCTTAAAGCTCGGTTTGATACTTTGGACGCCCGGTTTGATACTCTAGATGCTACCGTTCATGCCCGGTTTGATACTTTGGACGCCCGGTTTGATAGCTTGCAGCAGCATGTGACCCAACGCTTCCATGACATTGAAGAGCTTCTTAATGAAGATGATGAAGATGGTGGCAGTCCTGCAGATGATTGAGACTCTTTGTCAGATTGTGACAAAAAGGGGGAGTAGTACAGTACTGATTAAGGGGGAGATTGGGGGAGTTTTGGATACTAACTCAGGGGGAGTGTTAGTTGTTAGCAACACATTTGGTCTCTTTCCTTTTCACAGTTCATACGGTGTTTTGGAAGTGCTTGGTCTTGGATAGACTTTGTTCACAATATGACATGCTGTGTTTACAGCTTCGCCCCAAAAATGGGCAGGAAGAGTCTTACTATGCAACATGACTCGAGCCATTTCTTGAATAACTCTATTCTTTCTTTCGACCACTCCATTTTGTTGTGGGGTGATAGGGGCTGAAAATTCTTGACTGATGCCCTCTTCATCACAAAAACTCTCAAGATTTGAATTGTCAAACTCTCTTCTATGATCACTCCTAATTCTGACTATCCCCATTCCTTGCTCATTTTGAAGTTTCTTGCACAAGGTTCTAATCACATTAGGAGTTTCAGCTTTTTCTCTCAGAAACTCTACCCATGAATATCTGGTAAAGTCATCCACCATTACCAGAATGTATTTCTTTCCTCCCAGGCTTTCAGTCCTAGAAGGTCCCATAAGGTCAATGTGCAATAACTCCAATGGTTGTTCAGTTAGGATAGCTGTTGTTTTCTTGTGAGCTGTTCTAACTTGTTTTCCCAATTGACATGACCCACACACCGTAGTCTTCACTTTACTCAGCTCAGGCATTCCTACCACCATCTCTTTCCTGGCAATTTTGGACAGATTTTTATG
Organism: Carya cathayensis; assembly: GCA_011037825.1. Classification (NCBI taxonomy): domain Eukaryota; kingdom Viridiplantae; phylum Streptophyta; class Magnoliopsida; order Fagales; family Juglandaceae; genus Carya; species Carya cathayensis. The sequence goes on from QGSO01000600.1 coordinate 453,671, forward strand.
ATTCACATGTCCAAGTCTTTGGTGCCACAAGTCTGTAGCATCACTTTTAGCACTATTGCAACCATACTGAAGACTAGGACTGATGCCATAACAATTGTCAGACGTCCTGGTTCCCTGCATCATACAATTTCCATCCTTATCTGAAACAATGCATACTTCTTTTGAGAAACGAACTTCAGCACCATTATCACACATTTGACTTATACTGAGTAGATTTGCTTTTAATCCATCTACAAACAGCACTTCCCTCAAGATGGGTAGTCCAGGTATTTCAATTTCACCCTTTCCAATTATATCAGCTTTTCCACCATCTCCAAAAGTCACTGTTCCACACTTGTACTCCTCAACAGCTTTGAACAGATTTCTATCACCTGACATGTGACGTGAGCACCCACTATCAAGATACCACACATAGGTGTCTCTAGCCTTTAGAGCAATGTGTGCCACATGACATGTGTTTCTTTCTCCAGTTCTGACCCACATCTTTCTAGCTTTTGGAGGACTACCCTTTTTGGTAGTCGACAATTGGTCTAGCTTGACATTAAGCATCTCATTCTGCCTAGTTAAGGCCGTGACTTGATCCCAAAGATTCAGATGCTCTCTTTTTGACTGGTTATCTACATTTCTCATGGGATTCTTCTTAAGCTTATAGCAATTTGGTCGGATGTGACCAGCCCTACCACAATTATGACACACCCGGTTTTCTTTGCTATCTTTTTGTCTCCTGAACGATGAGGTATCCTCATACTTGATGAATTTTTTCAGCTTAAAACACTCCGTTACAACATGACCTATTTTACCACAGTGGTGACAAATATGACTTCTAGCTCTTGGTTTCACGTGAGACACAGCACCCATTTGGATATTTGAGGATTTCTTGCCATTGTCAGATGGGTGAGTCTTCCCATTGGCGATTGATTCACGAACAAACACAATTTTCTTCTCTTTTTTGTGGGAGACCTTTGAGCTGGTTGCAATCTCAGATTTTATTGGATCATATCCTAGTCCACTCTTGTCACTAGGGAGCTTTCCAAAGCTTAGGATTTCATCCAATTTTTGCTTCCCATTGGAGAAAGATTTCAGTTTTTCCTTCAGCAAAGTTATCTCACTTTCTTGAGTTTTTAACTCATCTTCCAGAAGCACCTTCTTCATTTTAAACTGATCAGCTAGACCAATGGCTTCAGTTAATTTTCCTTGAAGCTCTTCATTTTCTTGTTTAATGAGGTCTATCTCTTGAATGTGAGTTTTGTTGAGTTTCCTCAATTTGACACATTCCTTGTATAGCTTCTCATATACTTCTTGCAACTCATCTTCATACTCAGATTCATTTCCAGACATGTTCTCATCATCCGACACATTTTCACTATGTTGACTTTTGCTATCTACCGAGACAGTGAATGCCATGTAATTCAGATTTCTTTTTGGGGAAGAGTTCTCCGAGGAATCACTTGACTCCGACTCACTCTCACTTAGGGATGCCATTTTTGCTCTTTCTTTTGCCTTTTTGTAGTTTGCACATTCCAGTCGAATGTGTCCAAAACCGTGGCATTCATGACACTGCACACTAGACTGACCCTTGTCTCTATTTGTTCTAGTGTGCTTCTCAGAGTTTCTATCCTTGTTCCCTGAACTTGAGCCTCTGTTGTATTTTTCAAACTTTTTCTTTTCAAAACTCTGATTCTTCTTATTTCTAGCCACAAACATTTTTCTGAATTTCTTAGCATAGAATGCTATTTCCTTGTCACTCATAGCCAAATCATCGGATGACTCATCTGACTCTTCTCTAACAGTATTGAGAGCTATGGACTTGTGCTTCTTGTCTGCTGGAAGAGTATGTTCATATGTTTGGAGAGAGCCCACCAACTCTTCAATTCTCATAGCATCTACATCCTTGCTTTCTTCAATAGCTGTGACCTTAGGACGAAATCTCTCAGGAAGAGATCTGAGAACTTTTCTCACAACTCTATTCTCAGGGATTCTATCCCCTAGATTAAAGCGAGAGTTGACGATATCATTTAGCTTGGCATAGAAAGCATCAAATGTTTCATCGTCCTTCATTCTTAATTCTTCAAAACTAGTGGTCAACATTTGAAGCTTAGAGTTCTTTACAGCCTTGGTACCTTCATGAGTGATCTCAAGAATATCCCAAGCTTCTTTGCAATTTTGACACATTGATATCCGTTTGAACTCTTCTTGGGACACAGCCATGAAGATCGCATTCAGCCCTTTGCTATTCCAACCACATTCACTTATTTCATCCCTGGAATAATTTTCTATACTTTTGGGAGTTTGAACTCCATCAACAATAACCTTTGGTTCTGTCCAACCATTTGTTATGGAAAACCACACTCGTTCATCCACAGATTTTAAGAATGCTCTCATTCGAACTTTCCAATAAGCGTAGTTGTTTCCATCAAAATATGGTGGAGATGTGAGTGATTGAGACCTATCCATTTTAAACCACTACAGCAGGATCACACTCAGGAACTGAATCGTAGCGGAGTGAACCTGCTCTGATACCAATTGAAAAAGCAGTGGTTTTACACAACACTTCACCTAGAGGGGGGGTGAATAGGTGTAATCTGATTTTTATGGTCTTTTTAAAAAGATTGTTAAACAACAATTAATCAAAGCAATAAACAACACAAATAATCAACACAAGATTTTGTTCACGGAGTGGAAACTCATTTGAAGAACGTCTTCAAAATCTAAAACCACTCCGGGTGTAAGACACCACCTCAAATCCATTATAGAAAATTTAGTTTGGTACAACCAATTTAGAGACACTCACAAAACCTTTGTAGTAGCTAAACTTGGCTTGCAACACCACGAGCGCCCCACTCGATCTCTACACGCATGTAGTGTCGGAACTCCGACCTTTCTATAGCTTCCCACGAGAACCTCTCGATCTCTGCATCACCAGCAGCTCCGGACTCTTCCGGCCAATGAACTTGTCCACTCCAATGGACTCAATTGAAGATTGATGTTGAATGTAGTGTGGTGGAGATGCGTTTATCCAAGAGAGAATCAACGAAGTGGGGGAGAGGTTGCTCTAAAATATCTTGGAGGCCCTTAGGGTTTTTGCTCTGATTCTCCACACACAGAACAGTAGAGAAGCTGTTCTATTTATAGTACAACTCAAAGGAGGCGCATGAAAACCGTAGGTTTTAAGTCATCTGGAACATTCGCTCGAGCGCAGTGTCGAGCGAAGGTCGAGTGCCGAAATCTGTCTGAGTTCGCTTGAGCCAAGTGTCGAGCGATGGTCGAGCGGTACAATCTGCTTGAGTTCGCTCGAGCGCCCTGTCGAGCGAGTGTCGAGCGGTGCAATCTGCTTGAGTTCGCTTGAGCCATGTGTCGAGCGGTGACACCTGTTTTGACCAGTGATCAGCACACTTCAATCCTTTCGTTTCAACACTTGTTACAACACTATTTTACACATGTTTTTACAAGAATATGCCAATAAACTCATTTTTGCCTCAACAGATGGTATTCCAAACACACCCTTTAACAACATGGATAAACCTTAATTAGCCAAGGTTAAGTTCAAGGGGGCAACTAGAACAGGCAAAATGCTTCCCATTAAGTTGATTGGTGGGAACTCACAAGACATGGATTATGTGCAAGCTAAATAGTTAGTTACACAAAAAATTCTAAAAAAAAAAGAAAAATAGTAAGAAACGAGAGAGAGATAGAGTAGTGGTTTAGTGAAGTGAGAAAACTAACTTCTAGTCTCAAGGTTTACATTTTGGTAAGTTATTTTTCCCATTCCTATTTTCGGTGTTGGAAAGAAATTCATATTAGTAAAGTTATAATTAGCATTTTCTGGGATTAAAGGGTTGATTTCTGAAGTTTGTGTGTATGTGACTTTGATATGAAGTTCACATTCGTCTACACTAGGTGGGAGAAAATAGTGCATGATACTCGTGTATTCCTCCATGCATTGAGTCAAGCCCAAAACAAATTTCCATGGCCACCTAATGGTAAACCTCTAATATTATTTAATTGTTTGTCTTCATATGTATTTTGTTGTATTTTTGAAAATGGGGTGGTAAGTAACTGATTTTTTGTTTGAAATGGGTTAACCGGTTATTATTATCTAGTGGATTTTGCATTTCCATGTTCACTGGGAGTTTTGCTCCCATATGCCAGAGAAAGATATCATAGGAGTGACTGTCATAGTTAGCGGTTATTTAGGGGGTATAAGAACTATTTTAATTATCGGCTGTCATCAATTCGTAATATAATCAAATGCACATTTGGCGTTTGGAAATCACAGTTTAAAATTTTAAGATTAATGCATGCATATTCAATTGAGCAGCAAGGGCTCTTCATGAAAGCATGTTGTACATTACATAATTTTATTAGAACGTCGACTCTGAATGGCTGGTCATTTGAGCATTGGAGAAACACGCCGTTCGATCTAAATGGTCATGTGGTTAGTGATGCCGCATAATCATCACGGCATCCTAACATGAGCATTGAATCAGACCCCCAAGCTATGGTAGCAGTGAGGGATGAGATTGCCATACTTATGTGGGTAGATATGGGTGGTGATTGAATGTTATTTTTCCAACTTTACATGTATATAATTTTATTCTCACTATAAGGATGTACTTTTATTTGAAATTTATTAGCATTTGCCAATTATATTTCGAATTTCTCAGAGGTCTTTGAATATTGGTATTTTATAAACTTTATTGGTTATACGAATTAAATAGGTTTAGAATAAGCTAACGTTCAGAATTTTAACATCTAATATTTCAAATCATAACGGTAGTACTATATATGCACGTGCTTAGATATAAACTATAAATTTTCCGCTAGAAACAGGTTATACATTTTCGTCACTGTAATGGTAACTTTAAAGACTGTCAATTTTTTCCAGAACCCCCCATAATTGTAAATATTGATCTATTTATATTAATGGGATTGGAAATACAATAACAAACCACATTTAATAATTTCTAATTTCAAATTAGAATAATATTTATTATAATAAAAATTTCGATTTTATAGAATTACGGCTTTTCCTAAATTCGAAAAATGTCAAGAATTATTGATTAATCTAAATTCCGAAAATCATTTGCGATTAATTATGTGATTTTAATATTGTAATTTATTAATTATTACTTGTTAATGTACATATATTTATAAATAATATTCAATCATTACAAATACTATGTAATAATTGGTGGACTTACAACTATCAAATCCCTTAAAAAGTTCAACAATTTCATCTCACTTCTAAAGTCAAACACCAATTTTTAAAAACTAAAGGTATTTAATATTATATCCAAACCATTCACAAATCACAAATAATCTCAAATCTATATCCAAACCTCACCTTAATTTAAATGGTATTTAGAATATGATGCATTAAGTGACCTAATTAAAGATGATAAAAATTTGGAAAATGATATGTACAACTGAGCTTACGCCCCTGCCGCGGCCTCACGTCCATGTGGAAAATGGAACGACGTCGTTTGACGTCCCTCCCTTACCCTTCGTTTCCCACCTACACCCATCGTGTTCGAAATTTCCCCTCCCCCTTCAGTTCTTCCTCTCCCAAATCGAGACCCTTTCCTTCGTTTCCCCCTTCCCCCTTTCATCTTCATCTCCCAAATCGACCGACCCTTGCCCTTTCCTTCGTTTATCCCTTCTCCCTTCCATCTTCCTCTCCCAAATCGGCATGGAAACCCCCCACATTCCTCTCCGAAATTGACCGACCACCTTCCACGGAGTCTTTCACCTTCGGCTACGTGCAAGCACGATTTTCCCCATCTTTGTCCTTTAAACTTGGCAGATCTATGATTTTTACAAGATTCCCACGAAAATCTCACCTTCCTCTCCGAAATCGACTGACCACCTTCCACGGAGTCTTTCACCTTCGGCTACATGCAAGCACGATTTCCCTCATCTTTGTCCTTTAAACTTGGCAGATTTATGGTTTTTACAAGATTCCCACGAAAACCCCAATATAAATGAGGAGGTCCGGAAGAAGGAGTTGGTGCTTGTGCTTCGTGAAGCTAAAATGTCGCATTCACGCACACTACTGTTGTTTTATTGGGCTTTGGCATTTGTATTTGCATGTTACCGCTTAGCATCTAAGTAATTTGTATCTATTGTTAATTTTTATTTTTATTTTGGATATTGCAGGTTTGGATTGGTATTAGACTCGGCATATCATTTTGTTATGTACAAATATATATGCTATATGTTGTTGTTGAACTGGATTTGTATTGGACGAGGTTTCGAATTGTAATGGATTTGTATTAGATTTGTAATGGATTTATATTGGACTCGGTTAGGAATTTTTGTTGCTAAACGACTCAGAAACATACATTAAACAGCTGTCAAACCTCTGAAATATATAAGGACTCGGTTTGGATTTTTATTGGACGATGGAGATGGATTTGTTGTTGCTATATGGACCCGGTGGGTTTCCAGGTGATGGGGAAGCCGGTAGCTGACCAAGAAAACCCAATCTCCACGAATCTGAGCACACGGAAACGAAATCTCTGATCAATTCGGGTGGCTTCCAGGTCAGGTTTCAAGCGACAGCACTGGTCTGAATGGGAAGTGAAGTCATGGGGCTGGGGCTGGGGCTGGGGAGGGCTTGGTTCTCTGATGGGCGGGGTGTAGGGCTTGGTTCTCTGATGGGCGGGGTGTGTGTGTTTCTTTCTTGAAATGAAACGGTGTGTTTTATTTAATCTAAATGAAACGCACCATTTCATTTAGGCTTGGTTCTCTGATGGGCGGGGTGTGTGTGTTTCTTTCTTGAAATGAAACAATCTAAATGAAACGCACCATTTCATTTAGGCTTGGTTCTCTGATGGGCGGGGTGTAGGGCTTGGTTCTCTGATGGGCGGGGTGTGTGTGTTTCTTTCTTGAAATGAAACGGTGTGTTTCATTTAGGCTTGGTTCTCTGATGGATGGGGTGTAGCGCTTGGTTCTCTGATGGGCGGGGTGTGTGTGTTTCTTTCTTGAAATGAAACGGTGTGTTTCATTTAATCTAAACCGTTTCATTTAGGCTTGGTTCTCTGATGGGCGGGGTGTGTGTGTTTCTTTCTTGAAATGAAACGGTGTGTTTCATTTAGGCTTGGTTCTCTGATGGGCGGGGTGTAGGGCTTGGTTCTTTGATGGACGGGATGTGTGTGTTTCTTTCTTGAAATGAAACGGTGTGTTTCATTTAATCTAAATGAAACGCTCATTTAGGCTTGGTTCTCTGATGGGCGGGGTGTAGGGCTTGGTTCTCTGATGGGCAGGGTGTGTGTGTTTCTTTCTTGAAATGAAACGGTGTGTTTCATTTGAAAAATGTTGTTTGCACACGCCGTTGGGTACCTTCCGTGTACACGCGTCCCAGGTGGCATTATTAGTGAAACGGTGCATTGTGCAAAGCCCCTCCCGGCCCTGCCCCATTTCTTTCCCCTTCGTTTCTCATTCCCCTCCCCGCCCCCCCGCATGGGCGGGGGCAGGGGGCGGGTTGGGGAGGGGCGGGGAGGGGAATGAGAAACGATAAATCCATTTCTTCACACAATAAATACATCATTCAAATACCTTATAAATTTCATAAATTCCACGAAAAAAACTGAACTATATGCCACAAATACATTCCTTAAACTCAAATCCATTCATACATTAAATCCATGAATAAATTCATGCTATCCATAAATACATACAATAAATCCACAAATAAATTCCTTAATTCCACAAATAATACATGAAAATATTACGAAAATCATGATTGCTGTTGTGATCCATCCATCTCATATCCATTCATCTTGTATTTGCAACGGTTGTGATCCAGCCAACTGAAATTGCATCTATAAAGAATGAAACCCAGTTAAAAACGGAAATATTACTAAAAAGTACATTCAGTCTATCATGAAAATTACGTATCCACATACATTTTCTTGACTCTAAAGCACTGTTTCTCGGATCTGAGTGGAACTAATGTCAATAGTTGTGGTTCCTAGAATGGCCTGGTGAGAAAATAAACACATGAAACCTAGCCATATCATTAACATCTAAAAATATATATATGTACTTTATTTATACCTGCACATGTCCAGCATTGGCGATATCCATCTCTGAATCGCCAAATAAAGATCTCGCTGTGTTCAAGGTGGGTGTATCTCCTCCATCTCGCTAATAATTAAATAATAACTCAGAACACAGGCAGGAAATATATTTTTCTCTTGTAAAGAAAAAACCGAGAATCATATTAATTAAACACACCTCTTTGCGTTTCCCTTTTTCTGATGCTTTTTTCGCTTTTGCTTTAACTTTTTGCATATCTTTCTCCATCCTGAATGCTCTCCTCAGAGATGGAGGTCTGCCTTTCCCACGCACAACATGTGGACTGCGTATTTGCCCAGAACCTCCGACAGTACTTGTGCCCCCTGCCGATACTGGAACATTGGAACCTGTTTGGGTCATCAATGGGATTTCTTGGTTGGCACCATACAAGTCAATCATTGCATATAACTTAGCTTTTGCATCCTGAGTATGCTCTTTCGTACCCGCTGCAAGAGTAATCATCAGATAACATATATTCAACATCTCTGAATATCTATTAGAATCTGCCCGATGTTCCCCTGCATCAAAGCTACTGTGGATCAACGTGTATCGCCTCCTGATGATATCCTTTCTCTATCAATCTAAAATATACATATCTGGCAATGATGTAATCTCGTGTAATCTGAAAACGGCCAAAACGTGCCTACACAATATCCCCCTCATCTGGAATAATCCACAAGAACACTGAGCAACTGAATCTTCTTCATTCAAGTCCACATAATATGTAACGAGCTTAGCGAAGTCTGCCATACAAATTTCATCCTTTACCAGATAGGTCTTCATTGCACCACCATCCTGATGTAACTTAGGATTCATATCAATCATGCCATTTACTTGCTGTTGTACTTCCTTGAATTTAGAATTTGTGTACAACTGTTGAAACTTTTTCTCAATTGGAGATCTAGATATGCAGGGGGTTGTGACACTAAATGAGTGGAAGTCTGCAGCATTTTCATTCTCAATTTTTTTCCTCAACGCGTTATCAAACTGATCGACAAACTCTTTCAAACTCGTCTTAGCATGAACATACCCATCAAAAAAGGCATTCATGCTCGCACTTCGCTGCGTTATACTCATTCCAGCCCAAAAGCAATCTTTTAAGAATGCTGGACCCAATGCTGACGCTCTGCATATAGACTTTGTAACCACGCATTCTCATGCAAATTGTACATGGTAATTAACTGATCCCAAGTTGTCTCAAACTCTTCAACACTCTGGCTGTCATATACACATTTCATCAATGAATTTTTCATCCCAATTTTGTAGGAAGCATACGAGCTAAGCTTCTCGGGCACTTTCTTCAATATATGCCACAAGCAAAATCTATGTCGGGTATTTGTTAAAACAATAGTTATTGCATTTTTCATCACCCTATCTTGGTCAGTGATAATAGCTTTGAGAGCTATACCATCCATACACTGCAACCAAGTTTGGAATAACCACACAAATGTCTCCGTATCCTCACTAGAAATCAAGCCTGCTCCCAAGAGAATTGACTGCCCATGGTGGTTCACACCAACAAATGGTGCAAACGGCATCCCATATCTATTCGTCAGGTATGTAGTATCAAATGTCACCACATCACCGAAATATTGGTACGCTGCTCTACTGCGAGGGTCTGCCCAGAAGACATTCTTTAACCTCCCCTCATCATCTAAATCCATCAATGCAAAAAAACCAGGATTTTTGAACTGCATCCTACAAAAATATTCTCGAAGTGCACCAGCACCTCTGGCGCCAAGTCGTAGATGTCTTGTCTTGTCGATGTAGTTACGACAATCCTTCTCCAAAAACGGAAGGTTCTCGAACCCGCCTGCGCCAACAACTAGAGATCCAAAGCTCTTGTTCATTCGAACACTAGCCATATCATTTGTATCTAAAACTCTTTTTACAGCATCACTAACTTCTCTATTACATCGAAAGAACCGAGATTTTTTTGGACTAAGACCGTGGTTATGGATATTATGAACCGTAGTCAAACGAAGTTTTCCATCACATTTCAGGGCATTAATCTTTGCCTTACATTCAGTTTTGCCTGTCGGACGTGGGTTGACGACATTGAAAGTTCTATTACAGGCCTTACCACCACGAGCACAAGCAAGGGTGACATACCTAGCCGTGCCATCTTCATCCCTCTTAGTCCTTTTTGTCATCACCCCAAACCCACACTTTTTACCATAAGATTTATAATAACTCACTAAATCTTCATGAGAATTAAACTCCATCCCCTTATTTGGCTCCTTAATCATATCATCACCATCATTGTCAACATTCTGAGAGTTCCCGACACTGCAATCCTTGTTTTCTTCTGCATTAGGTCTATCCTCATTAATTTCCACATCTGTAGAGGATGTACATGGTGGGTCAATTTCTGGTATGCATGCAGTGGAGCTACCGGTATTGTTGAGAGGAGTTGGAGGTTCCATATTATGGGGAAATGGGTAACCAGCATTTGGCAAAAATCCCGGTGACCACGCAGACACTTGACTATAGTAACCATGCATGTAATTTGGGATGCTTGGACAAGTTAATGGTATGTCCTAACAAGATAATACATTAAAGTTATTGATGTATTGTGGAAATAAATAGGTAACTCAACACATTCCAATGTTAATGATATAGTAAATGATATAACATACCGCAGATGACGGATTTGAGCTATATGGTGTTAACGTAGATGGTTGTTCTTTCCCTTCTCCCATACTGAGAGGGAGCCAAATGCAAGTACTGCATTTGAAGACTCAAAATGCACCAGCACGGTACAAAAACATCCATAAAATAAATCACGATAATAAATTGCAATGGGATGTGAAGAATGGAAATTAGGAGTAGCACGGTACACATTAAAAACAAGAAAAAGAAATAATGCAATTGCAATGGGTTCACATTAGAATAGAGATACATGAGGCCGCACATTTGTATGACCATGAAGGGAGTCATGTGCACTTTATACAAACCAATTCCTCAAAATACAATTCAGAACGGGGAAACATAAAAATATTCATTCCACTATATAAACTGGATTTACATCTTCAAACTACGTACTGCATGGTTGGCACGAAAACTTAACTATACCTCTAGAAATATATTCCAAATGCGCAACATAAAATTACAATTGAAATAAAGAACAAAGAAATAATAAATTCCACTCAAGTTAATAAATTTCTAAGCTAATAAGTTTTCTTAGCTATCAGAATCTCTAAGTTAATAATTTTTCTAGGGTTCAAAGCCAAGTTTGTTTTCTAAGCTCAGTTTGTGAAAACTGTACAATGTCTATGCAAACTGATAGCAAACAAAACGTGGGTATTTAGTCTATTCCTGGGAACAACTCAAATGAAAATCTCATTTCAATGTAGAGTCATTTGTGCGATTTTATCAGATCTACTGAATCTAAATATTTCAAAAGATAATATACCTTAAATGGAAAGCCAAACCAGATGAGGAGAAGCCAAACCAAATGGACAGCGAAAGCCGAAACCCATAGAAATACTGCCGGTAACAATCGAACTGCATATGGGTTTCACAAGGCTCAACTATGGTAGGCACGAAAATGGCAACGGAAATGAAGCAGAGGAAGCCGACCGCAAGAACCAAGAAATGAAGAAGAGGAAGCTCGGTGTCGGCAACGAAAATCAAATCCCCTGTAAATGAAATCGGATCCCTTTTTTCAGTTCGCGCTTCTCTTTTTTTTTTTTTTAAATCAGTCAACTGACGTGGCAGTAGCCACGTCAGCCGGGGACGCCGCGCGGGAGCAACCCCAATGGTACGTAGAAGAACTGTTTTACTAAATATTCTGGTTCCCTTATAGATGTCACCATAGCTTGGCCCACAGTAGCCGATACTCATCATCCATATTTAAAAAGCCCTGCTTCTCCAAGGGTGAATCACGTATCGCATTATACACTTTTAACCACGAATTTTTTCCTAGCTCGTCCTCAATCTGGGGCCTGAGCCTCGTCAGGTGAGAGACACAAAGCCCAAAGGTGGTTGCCTCGCTGTCCATTGCATCTGACCCCTTGCTCCGCTTTGTTGGCGGAGCCTCAGCACCCTCGCAGGGCTTGGAAGCCTCAACAATCTCGGAGCGCTTGCAGCCTGCAACGGACTTGTTTTGTGAGCATAAGTTCTGCAACACCTGCCCCCTTTGTCTACCGGGGCGATAGACCATGTGTGTCGATGGAACCAGAACCGATGAAGAAGGTGCCCACATGGAAATATCAGTTCCACGAGGCACTCTCGGACCTGGATAGTGCAATGTGCCAGTCGCCACTAGAGTGGCAAAAATTGCATACATATCCTCATAGAACGGAAAGCCCCCGTTACGGAAACGCTTCCATTCCTTATTTATCTAGTTCAAATAATGGCACGGTTTAGTATAAGATATTGGCTAAGAAGTTGTAAAAAATGAAGGAAACATGTATTGGTTAGATTAGCTTACCGTAATGGCATTTGCCCAATGCTCGTCACTGCCTATCACCTTTTTCGTTTCAGGGTCCCATCCCATGCCATTTTGTTTCATCAAATCCGTGAACATGCCCAGCCTCTTCTTCATCCTTTTAATCTTCTCCTTTACTTGTTCCTCGGTAAATTTCACTCTTCCAAAATGATTAAGTAGACTAGCATAAAACTCGTGACATTTGCGGCCAAACTTTCCCGGCTGCACTTTCCCACGAGTAACGTCCGCAAGCATCGTCTCAATAAACTTACCCTCTGACTCATTGTTTCATAACTTACCATCCATGGGACGATGACCATCCATGAAAAATAAGTAAAAAGAGTTAAATCAGCGATATTGCGATGACTTTGGTATGTGAAAGCATGAAGGATTCATGCGACGATAAATATAAATTTTAAGATATGAATTTCAGCAAGTAATATGAACTAATATGAGATGAAAAAAGCATAATTTATATACAAAAAAGATGTCGGCCATACCTATTGATGGTGACTTACGTGACAAGAGCGTAAGTCGCTAGCAAAAAAAAAGACAGGAGTTTATCATTACCATTGAATACACTATTGATGAATAAAGAGGGATGTATGTAGCAAGTTCGAGTCTAAACATTATCTATAACGAGTCTAAACACAATAACGAGTCATCAGGGAACTTGAGAAACAACTAACTACCCAATATTCTACAAATAACAACTTTCCATTTTTATGTATCAGTGACGAGTCCAAACACAATAACATTGTGGGCAAGCTTACGAGGTTCAGGAATGTAAAATGAAGGGAAGTGCAGTGATGATAATACCTGGTGGTCCCGAGTCTTCGTGGCTAGCCTCATGGCTTGATGTAGGGCTATACAAATTACAGAAAAACCGACCGGAACCGACTCAGACCGGCCGCCGGAGATCGGAACCGGCCGGAATCGGAGTAGAACCGGTCTGCGCACGGTAGACTTTATGAAAAACCGATGTCCAGCGATTCGGTCCCGGTTTGAACCTGGGCCGGATCGCTGAACTGATTGATGGTTTAAATCTATTTTTTTTAATTATACATATATGAAACGACGCCGTTTCACTTCAGTTTAAGTGAAACGGCGTCGTTTTAGGACTTAGTATTTGAAAAAAATAATAAAAGGAACGGCGCCGTTAAACCCTAGGGTTAACACAGCGCACGTCCCTTCCTCTTCTTCTCTGTCTATTCTTTTTACTCAGTCTCAGACATTTTGCCGCCGTCGCCCCCTCCTCTCTCTATCGCTCTCTGTAGCTTTCTCTCTCTCTCTCTCTCTCTCTCTCTCTCTCTCTCAAGGCGCACGCAGCCACGCAATGCCAGCTCCGTCGCCAGCTCCCTCCCTCTCTCTGTCTCTAATCTCACCTCGCGGTCTCTCTCTCTCTCTCTCTCTCAAAAATCTCAGTCACCTCGCTTTCTCTCTCTCGCTCTCTCTCACGGCGCACACAGCAACCGATGACGCCGACGAACTGACCAGAGTTACGCCGAGATCGAGGACGATGGTTTCCTCCCCATTCTCCGGCCGGTTTCGATCGAGATTTGTCTCATTTTCCTCCATCGGTGCGGTTTTGGTTTTGGACGAAAAACCACGCCGATAGGTCGGTTTTCACCCCTAGCTTGACGACGTAGATGACCGGAGAGAGTAGTGCGCAGTGAGGTTAGATGAGGTATGGTGGATCCGTTCCTCTTTGGCTGCTTCAATTTATACTCCGCGAAGGACGGTGCTAGACGCACCGTTGGTCGCTCCCGCTGGGAGTCACCGCTAGGCAAAAAAAAACATTTCTTTTTTGTTTTTTTTTTTTCAAATCATTTTTTAATACTTTTAAACATTTTTAAAAAATATAAAAAAATTATAATAATATTAAACAAATCTTTCTTAATCATTAAGAAAAAGAAAAAAAAAAAAAATTTTGGCCAGCGGTGGCTATAGTGTTTTCCCTCCGTGAAAGGAAGACCGCGTGAAAGGAAGTACAGTCGGTTTGGTGCTGGTGCAGAGAAGAAGTGCACAGATGTCGGCCTTGGAGAAGGAAGGAGCAGGGGTCATGATCTGAGATCGATTTTACCGTTCAATCAGTCTTTTTCAGATATCAGTTCCAACAGTATTTAGTTGAAATTGTATTTGATCGTTCAGATATATGTGCAGTTTACTTTTAGACCTCTTCTACCATCCAAACAACGACTTGAGCTGCATCCGAGTTGAGTTAAGTGAGTTTATACTGTGGGTTGATTTTAATGCTCCTGCGCCAAATGCGAGGGAGATCTCTATTTCAGATTTCCATTTCAGATATCACTTTATTAAGTTGAAATTGTGTTTTGACCGTTTGTTTAATGGGTTTAAATTATCCGTACGAATTGTTTGAGTTTATCATAACTCAACTCAGCTGTGACCCAAATTGTCAAAGTGATGGCTGATTCAACAGACTCATTTGGAATGGAAAAGACAACAACGTACTTTTCTGCTCTGAAATTTTGCAGCAACTTGATTACGCTCTGAAATTTTGCAGCAAAGAGGGTAATGAAGGGTCACAGCTGAGTTGAGTTATGATAAACTCAAACAATTCGTACGGATAATTTAAACCCATTAAACAAACGGTCAAAACACAATTTCAACTTAATAAAGTGATATCTGAAATGGAAATCTGAAATAGAGATCTCCCTCGCATTTGGTGCAGGTGCATTAAAATCAACCCACAGTATAAATTCACTTAACTCAACTCGGATGCAACTCAAGTTGTTGTTTGGATGGTAGAAGAGGTCTAAAAGTAAACTGCACATATATCTGAACGATCAAATACAATTTCAACTAAATACTGTTGGAAGTGATATCTGAAAAAGACTGATTGAACGGTAAAATCGATTTCAGATCATGCCCCCTGCTCCTTCCTTCTTCAAGGCCGACATCTGTGCACTTCTTCTCTGCACCAGCACCAAACCGACTGTACTTCCTTTCACGGAGGGAAAACACTATAGCCACCACTGGTCAAAATTTTTATTTTTTATTTTTATTTTTATTTTTATTTTTCTTAATGATTAAGAAAGATTTGTTTAATATTATTATAAATTTTTTCTATTTTTTAAAAATGTTTAAAAGTATTAAAAAATGATTTAAAAAAAAAACAAAAAAGAAATGTTTTTGTTTTGCCTAGTGATGACTCCCAGCGGGAGCCACCAACGGTGCGTGTAGCACCATCCTTCACGGAGTATAAATTGAAACAGCCGAAGAGGAACGGATCCACCATACCGCATCTGACCTCACTGTGCACTACTCTCTCCGGCCATCTACGTCGTCAAGCCGTGAGGCCAGCCACGAAGACTCGGGACCACCAGGTATTATCATCACTGCACTTCCCTTCATTTTACATTGTTGAACCTCGTAAGCTTGCCCACAGTGTTATTGTGTTTGGACTCGTCACTGATACATAAAAATGAAAAGTTGTTAGTTGTAAAATATTGGGTAGTTAATTGTTTCTCAAGTTCCCTGACGACTCGTTATAGATGATGTTTAGACTCGAACTTGCTACATACATCCCTCTTTATTCATCAATAGTGTATTCAATGGAAATGATAAACTCCTGTCTTTTTTTTGCTAGCGTTACCACTTACGCTCTTGTCACGTAAGTCACCATCAACAGGTATGGCCGACAGATTTTTTGTATATAAATTATGCTTTTTTATCTCATATTAGTTCATATTACTTGCTGAAATTCATATCTTAAAGTCTATATTTATCGTCGCATGAATCCTTCATACTTTCACATACCAAAATAATCGCAATATCGCTGATTTAACTCTTTTTAGTTATTTTACATGGATGGTCATCGTCCCATGGATGGTAAGTTATGGAATGATGAGTCAGAGGGTAAGCTTATTGAGACGATGCTTGTTGACGTTACTCGTGGGAAAGTGCAGCCAGGAAAGTTCGGCCGCAAATGTCACGAGTTTTATGTTAGTCTACTTAATCATTTTGGGAGAGTGAAATTTACCGAGGAATAAGTAAAGGAGAAGATTAAAAGGATGAAGAAGAGGCTGGGCATGTTCACGGATTTGATGAAACAAAATGGCATGGGATGGGACCCTGAAACGAAAAAGGTGACAGGCAGTGACGAGCATTGGGCAAATGCCATTACGGAAAGCTAATCTAACAAATACATGTTTCCTTCATTTTTTACAACTTCTTAGCCAATATCTTATACTAAACCGTGCCATTATTTGAACTAGATAAATAAGGAATGGAAGCGTTTCCGTAATGGGGGCTTTCCGTTCTACGAGAATATGTATGCAATTTTTTCCACTCCAGTGGCGACTGACACATTGCACTATCCAGGTTCGAGAGTGTCTCGTGGAACTGATATTTCCATGGGGGCACCTTCTTCATCGGTTCTGGTTCCATCGACACAAATGGCCTATCACCTCGGTAAACAAAGGGGGCAGGCGTTGCAGGACTTATGCTCACAAAACAAGTCCTTTGCAGGCTGCAAGTGCTCCGAGATTGTTGAGACTTCCAAGCCCTGTGAGGGTGCTGAGGCTCCGCCAACAAAGTGGAGCAAGGGGTCAGATGCAATGGACAGCGAGGCAAACACCTTTGGGCTTTGTGTCTCTCACCTGACGAGACTCAAGCCCCAGATTGAGGACGAGCTGGGGAAAAATTCGTGGTTAAAAGCGTATAATGCGATACGTGATTCACCCTTGGAGAAACAGGGCTTTTTAAATATGGATGATGAGTGTCGGCTACTGTGGGTCAAGCTATGGTGACATCTATAAGGGAACCAAAATATTTAGTAAAACAGTTCTTCTACGTACCACCGGGGTTGCACCCCCGCGGCGTCCCCGGCTGATGTGGCTACTGCAACGTCAGTTGACTGATTTAAAAAAAAAAAAAAAAGAGAAGCGCGAACTGAAAAAAGGGATCTGATTTCATTTACAGGGGATTTGATTTTCGTTGCCGACACCGAGCTTCCTCTTCTTCATTTCTTGGTTCTTGCGGTCGGCTTCCTCTGCTTCATTTCCGTTGCCATTTTCGTGCCTACCATAGCTGAGCCTTGTGAAACCCATACGCAGTCCGATTGTTGCCGGCAGTATTTCTGTGGGTTTCAGCTTTCGCTGTTGATGAACTTGCATTCTCCTCGTCTGGTTTGGCTTTCCATATAAGGTATATTATCTTTTGAAGTATTTAGATTCAGTAGATCTGATAAAATCACATAAATGACTCTACATTGAAATGAGATTTTCATTTGAGTTGTTCCCAGGAATAGACTGAATACCTACGTTTTGTTTGCTGTCAGTTTGCATAGACATTGTACAGTTTTCACAATCTGAGCTTAGAAAACAAACTTGGCTTTGAATCCTAGAAAAATTATTAGCTTAGAGATTCTGGTAGCTAAGAAAAATTATTAGCTTAGAAATTTATTAACTTGAGTAGAATTTATTATTTCTTTGTTCTTTATTTCAATTGTAATTTTATGTTGCGCATTTGGAGTATATTTCTAGTGGTTTGTATAAGTTTTCGTGCCAACCATGCAGTAGGTAGTTTGAAGATGTAAACCCAGCTTATATAGTGGAATGAATATTTTTATGTTTCCTCGTTCTGAATTGGATTGGTGCTTAAAAAATATTTTGACTTGGTAACCATAACTCAAGAACTAATGCAGTGTTGTTGAAAATCAAGTACCAAAGATATTGGCAGTTTGGAAAATGATTGTAATTAATTAAGCGATAGTTTGAGTGGGGGCTAGAGTATTTTCTTCAAACAAAGATAGTAGCCATTTATTAAATACCCAATTGAGGAATTTATACTAATTAAACTCATGCTGAGTCTCCATTGACTGAGGTAACCTCCATATATAGCTGAGTCTCCATTGACCGTGATACTCCTAATTTCCATTCTTCACATCTCATTGCAATTTATTATCGTGATTTATTTTATGGATATTTTTGTACCGTGCTGGTGCATTTTGACTCTTCAAATGCAGTACTTGTATTTGGCTCCCTCTCAGCATGGGAGAAGGGAAAGAACAACCATCTACACTAACACCATGTAGCTCAAATCCGTCATCTGCGGTATGTTATATCATTTACTATATCATTAACATTGGAATGTGTTGAGTTACCTATTTTTTTCCACAACAAATCAATAACTTTAATGTATTATCTTGTTAGGACATACCATCAACTTGTCCAAGCATCCCAAATTACATGCATGGTTACTATAGTCAAGTGTTTGCGTGGTCACCGGGATTTTTGCCAAATGCTGGTTACCCATTTCCCCTTAATATGGAACCTCCAACTCCTCTCAACAGAGAACCAAGCCCTACACCCCGCCCATCAGAGAACGAAGCCTAAATGGTGCGTTTCATTTCAAGAAAGAAACACACACACCCCGCCCATCAGAGAACCAAGCCTAAATGAAACACACCGTTTCATTTCAAGAAAGAAACAGACACACCCCGCCCATCAGAGAACCAAGCCCTCCCCAGCCCCAGCCCTATGACTTCACTTCCCATTCAGACCAGTGCCGTTGCCTGAAACCTGACCTAGAAGCCACCCGAATTGATCAGAGATTCCATTTCCGTGTGCTGAGATTCATGGAGATTGGGTTTTCTTGGTCAGCTACCGGCTTCCCCATCACCTGGAAACCCACCGGGTCCATATAGCAACAACAAATCCATCTCCATCGTCCAATAAAAATCCAAACCGAGTCCTTATATATTTCAGAGGTTTGACAGCTGTTTAATGTATGTTTCTGAGTCGTTTAGTAGCAAAAATTCCTAACCGAGTCCAATATAAATCCATTACAAATCCAATACAAATCCATTACAATTCAAAACCTCGTCCAATACAAATCCAGTTCAACAACAACATATAACATATATATTTGTACATAACAAAATGATATGCCGAGTCTAATACCAATCCAAACTTGCAATACCAAAAATAAAAAATAAAAACTAACAATAGGTACAAATTACTTAGATGCTAAGCGGTAACATGCAAATACAAATGCCAAAGCCCAATAAACCCGCAGTAGTGTGCGTGAACGCGACATTTTAGCTTCACGAAGCACAAGCACCAACTCCTTCTTCCGGACCTCCTCATTTATATTGGGGTTTTCGTGGGAATCTTGTAAAAACCATAGATCTGCCAAGTTTAAATGACAAAGATGGGGGAAATCGTGCTTGCATGTAGCCGAAGGTGAAAGACTCCGTGGAAGGTGGTCGGTCGATTTCGGAGAGGAAGGTGGGGTTTTCGTGGGAATCTTGTAAAACCCATAGATCTGTCAAGTTTAAAGGACAAAGATGGGGGAAATCGTGCTTGCATGTAGCCGAAGGTGAAAGACTCCGTGGAAGGTGGTCGGTCGATTTCGGAGAGGAAGGTGGGGGGTTTCCAGGCCGATTTGGGAGAGGAAGATGGAAGGGAGAAGGGGTAAACGAAGGAAAGGGCAAGGGTCGGTCGATTTGGGAGATGAAGATGAAAGGGGGAAACGAAAGAAAGGGTCCGGTTGTACATATCATTTTCCTAAAAATTTAGATGAAGAGTAACATGATTTTATCCATGGATCGAGCTGCCATACATGATGCCATCAATAACGAAGTTTAAGAACAGCCTCATATTGAACAATCGAAGAAACCATAAATGCATGTGTCAAAACCCCAAGGCAGGAGGCCACGGGCCATGCCTTGACTAGCACCAGCCCGTGCCAAGATAGCACGCCAGCAGCACTGTTGGCGTCACTTGGTTGCCCGCGGACCGAGCCCTTGGTGAATGCATGGCCTAGGCGCCCGCGCAGCGCACGCATGCACGCCCATGCATGGCCTAGGCGCTCGCATGCACGCCCAATTTGGAATTGACGGTGCGACTGCCCAGCATGCCCACGCATGTTGGCATGCCGTTCAACGCCCTGGTCTTGACTAGGGCCATGCTGATCAACGCCTAGGCACCATAGCCTGGGCCATGCCGACCAACGCCCAGGCCCCATTGGCTTAGGCCATGCAGCAGCCTGCCATGCTCGAGCCCACCACAGTCCAACCCAGCGACTCACCAATGGCGCCCAGCCTACACAACCTGGGCCACACATGCAAGGACCATGGACTAGCCAAGGCTAGCCCGGCAGGCCAACCTGAAGACCCACGCACACAAGTAAGCAGCCCATGCTGTGAGTCCTCCAGGCCACCCATAGGCCACTGACAACATGAGGCCTTAACCAGGAGACGTGGACCCAGCAACCATTTTCCTTTGTAATCATTTTATTTGCTTTCTAGTATAAGTTAGGCACTAGGACATCAGTTATGTTTATCTTAAAACAGTTGGACGAATTTGGCTTGTAAGCCCCCATAGACACATTAGTGTTTTGTCACTTAGGCTCCATTGGGTGTAATCCGTGAATCCCAAAGGAGAAGGCTCACCCTGTGCAATTCATGAATCAGGGTAACCTATTTATTTCATTGTTTTTCCTTTGATTAATGCATTGATGAGGTATATCAGCATTGTGGATTTTGTTTATTGCATTGCATTCACATTTGCTTGCTGAGCATTTTGAACCATTCGGGTGGAGCACCGTGTAAGGCAACCACGAGTTGCCATTGAAGGGCATCTGGTCTGCACTAGACCACCTTGGTCGAATCTGGAGCAAGGTCAGGGACAAGCTGACAGTTATCACCCACCAGCCAAGCCACACGCTTAGCCCTTGCCACCTGTCAAGCCATAACCGCTCCCCTACTTTGTAGGAAGTAACCAACCATCCCTTAAACCGATCAGCCATCACCCACTTGGCCAACCCACTAAAACCACCCTTAGCCACGTGTGCTTCATCAGCCGAAGATACCTGTGTGCCTGACTTGGTCAGCCCACCAGTAGGAGACACGTGTGCCTGACTTGGTCAGCCAGCCATTTAACCGCCACATCCCACTCAACCGTTTTTAGCCCACTCAGCCACTGCACATGCATGCATGCACGCCCAGTGACTAGAATCTCGCCCACTATCAGCCATTGAACCTCATACGAACTCAGCCAAAACCACCTACAACCATCACAGTCAGGCAAGTGGCATTTCACATCGGTCAGCAAGGAGCAAGAAGGGGCGCGACAGTTTGGTGTCTAGGATCTCAACTGAGGACCCTATCAGCATGGCCCATGCAAAGTTACATAGCCATATATAAATAGAGAGGCATTTGGACCCGGTCGGGTGTCTAATGTTGATTTACACCAGCCATTAATCAAATGCCACGTGCAGATTTTAGCTACATTGAGAATAGAACAACACGCAGCAAATCAAAATTTCATGGCGTAAAGATCTCTGAAAATTTCACAATAGATCAAAAATTTGTATTGGGCCAAGGGAAAATCTTCAAACCAGTGCTTCCTATAATGTGAGATTATCGGAACCAAGTAATAAATTGCCATGTAATAGATGCAACTTATAGGAACTAAGCCGCGCTGCAGGGAATCCTTCGGTTTTGCCCCCCATCTCTCCTTCTGTTTCACAACTCTCTCTCCCATACCCCATCTCTCCTTCGCGCTGCAGACGAAAATCAAAACCGAAGTTCACCCTTAACGAAAATCAAAATCAGACTTCACGAAATCATCCTTACGAAAATCAAAATCTCTCCTAACCTCTCTCTCACTCCCCTCACTCCCCTTCACTGGTTCACGTCAATTCCCACGGGTGAGTTATTTTCTGTAATTTCTAGGTTTCAGTTTTTACATTTTACATTTTCTAATCCCTAATTTCTAGGTTCCAGGATTATTGTTCCATAATTTGTTCTAGAATATTTGGCTTCTATATCGGACAGTTTGCCCAACGACGAACCCACAGTGAAAATCATGGTAAAATCTGTTGGCACAACCTCATTTGAAAATCTGTGTTCTAGCTGTAATCAATAATGAAAATCTGTTTGTGTACTCCCTGTTTTCAATGAATGTTGAATAAAAATTAGAAAAAATCCATTCTATAAGTGCTGTAGCAGCATATAAACTAGAAAAAATTTATTATTCATCCTTGTTAATCTGGAGTGCATTCCAAGTTCTAGATTATACTTTGTATGACTTTTGCTTGAACCATATCATGTTCATTCTTTGTATGGCCTTGTTTGAACCATATCATGTTTGAACCATAATTTATTAAATTAATATAGAGCTGTAGCTATTTGAATATAGATTTACAACTTGTGGGTTTTTTTAGTCATTGATTTTTTTATTGATTACATTGTTTTATGTTGGGATGAAGAATTTTGGGTGGAGTTCGGATAGTGATGATGTTGAGATACTAACGAGTAGAAACTTTCCTATTGAGGATGAAACTGTGGAAGAGCAATGTGATGTGAATGTGGGAGATGGATTGGAAAGGACAGATGGCATGAATTTGGGAGATGGAGATGGAGTGAATGTGGAAGATGGAGATGGAGTCAACATCATTTCCACTTCTAGTAGTGGACTTTTTGAACCATTCATTGGGAAAGAGTTTGATGAAATTCAGGATGCCCAAGCATTTTATAAAGCGTATGCAAGACGGAAAGGTTTTGCAATGAGGACTAAACATACGCAATTATCAAGAGGGGACAAAAAATTAATTGGAGTACTCTATGTTTGTACAAGAGAAGGATTTAGGCGTGAAAGTATCAAACAAAAAGAAAGAAAAATTCCCGAACCTGCTGAAACAAAGATTGGGTGTAAGGCTACCATGTGTATAAAAAAGAATGGTGAAAGGTGGATAATATATAAGTTTGTGCCTGAACACAACCATGAGATATTCACACCAAGAAGTACTAGCTTACTCCGTGGACATAGAGGAGTTACACGTGTGCAAAAAAGCCTCATTCTCACTTTAAATGAGTCTGGTGTACCGACAAGAAAGATAATGTCAGTATTGAGTCGAATGGGGGAGGGTTAGGGTTCGGGTTAGTGAGTCGGGTGAGGTAAGGTTAGGGTTTTATGGAGGAGTTGAGTGAGGGAGGGTTAGGGTTAGGGTTTTATCGAGGAGTCAGGTTTTATGGAGGAGTCGATCTAGGGTTTGGGTTTCTGGTTTCATTAATGGCGGAGGGAGATAGCGAGTAGAGAGAGAGAGAGAGAGAGAGAGGGGAGGGACGCATACAAAGCTTTTATGGAGGGTCTTCAAGAAACTAAGGACCTGTATAGCAGAATGAGGGGTTTCGGCTTGCGGGAGAGGGAGGGGGAGATCGTGAAGGAGAGAAGTAGAGAGAGCGAATTCGAGAGAAGCAGAGTTTGAAAATGGGAAGCCGGATTCAATTCGAGAATGAGAGAGTTTGATCTCCTGTTATGCGTCCAAGCCAACTCTTCATGAACCCATTACGTGGCAGCTCACTATTGGCTTCCGATAAACACAACTTGTAGGTGCCACCGGCCCGAAGCACCTCTATAACTAGAATAGTATATATTGGAATTGAAGCAAGACCAGATTACTGGAATCAAATTGTATACTAAAAGTAGGATAGGATAACTGGAGTTAGATGAAAGTAAATAATGCAGATAAAAAGTAGATAATACAAGTATTGAATCAAATTCTTGATTATTGAAAAATATTACTCACAAGAGTAATTACAAGGTTGAGTAATGAAAGGAGAAAAGTGGAGAAGATTTCAGGAGAGAGTTCTCAAGGAAGGGCACTTAGGAAGTTCTTTTCCGCTCTATTTCGTTCTTCCTTGCATTGAAATGAGGTACTTATTTTATAAAACAAGGATGTTCCTTTACAAATATTAAAATAGTCAAATAGTGAATAATGAACAGTAAAATTGATAGACTTGTTCAGTTGAAATTGCAGAAGTTTGTTTCATTTTCTTGTTCCGAAAGCAAAATAATGGGAGTCTCTGAAAGTAGGGTTAGGAGACCAGTAGTCTTGGTCAAGAAACCAATAGTTTTCTCGAATTTTGTGAAATATTTTGTAGTTTGTATCAGCGAATCAACCATCTGAAAGCTTTGGTGTGCCTTCAGAGTCATAACCAAAGAAGTTGATATATGGGTTATTATTAGCAACTAGAGCCTTGGAGGATGCATTTGATTTAGATCCAGAATCTTTTTCAGCTTCAAGAGACACCTTTAATATCTTAATTAAATATTTCTTCTTTAGTTCGTCAAGAATGATATTCTTTTTAGAATTAGAAGATGATTTTTCAAAAGTATTTGAAGTAGTGGCATGAGCATGTGGATATTTTGGCAAAGCAGGTATCTGTTGTTTCACAGCAGGAAAATCCTTCATGCTTTGAATATCTAGAGCAAGCGGGGGAAAATCTCTGGCTATGGAGGAAATAATGTCTTCTATGTGGGGAAATTTATTCCATCATTTGACAAAATAGTGTCTGATCAAAATATCACCATTCTTTTCATAACTCCATTTTAAGATCCAAGGAACCTTATATCTTTTGCATAAATGGAGTAAGTAGGGAAATTTTGAATTATGACGGTCCATTTTTAGGAGGGCGACAGTGGAGAAATATTTAACAACTGTTTGAAATATTTCCAGAAAGATTTCGGAAATATGACCAAATTGGTTCCACCAACGCTGAAACCAAAGTGTGAAAGTATACTCAGTTTTCTTGTCAAAATTGAAAAACCAGGAATGTGATTGATCTGGGATTTGAAACATTGTAAATTTAAACCAAGCGTCTATGTTGCCATAGTAACAGTAGACAACATCTAATTGTGGTAATTTATTCAAAGTATAGGGATGGGTTCCCCATTCCTTTTCAGTAATCACTTTCAGAATATAAGCACTGTGGAATATTATCTTGGTTTTATCAGATTTGTCAAAAATAGGTTTAATAGTGAGAGATTCTGTTTGAAACAAAATCTTAAAGTAAAATTGGAGATGTATTCCTGAACTCTCAGGAATCCAATGGAAATTTCAAGGAAAATAACTAGAAGCAATTTTAAATAGATCTGTATACATGGACCGGTGTGGTTCGATGTAAAACAAACTTAGAAATATGCTTTTTTAATGTATTCGGTTTTTGAAGCAAGAAAATATTGGGTAGGCTTAACTGCATAAATTAGTTTAGCATATGGGTCATAAGTGGTTGAAATAGCTGAAGCAAATGAAATAGGTCGGAAACATTTGTCTATTGATGAACATTGGAAACCTTTGTCTTCATTTCTAAATATCATTAGATAAAATGGTCATATTGTTTCTGCTAAAAAGATTAAATTATTCCTAACCAAGATTAGGTTTCTTGGTTATGATATTTTGGAAAGCAGAATTCGATCCATCAATAAGGCCATCGAATTTGCTTATAAATTTCCTGATGTTATTCTTGATAAAAACCAGTTTTAGAGATTTTTTGGTTCCTTCAATTATGTTGTTGAATTATACAAGAATATGCGGAAGCAATGTCGTCCACGTTTTCAAAGACTTCATTCCAATCCTCATTCATGGACAAATATTCATACTAATCTTATTAAACAAATCAAGACACATGTCACTTCCATGTCTTGGAATTCCTACTTTTGATTCTTTCAAAATAATTGAAACAGATGCATCTGACATTGGTTATGGTGCCATTCTAAAACAAATAGTTTCACCAGACTCATCTGAACAAATTGTTCAAATCCATTCTGGAGTCTGGAATTCTGTACAGCTTAATTATAGTACTATAAAAAAGGAAATATTATTTATAGTACTATGCATTTCTAAATTTCAGAGTGATTTATTAAATAAGAAATTTTTATTACGCATTGATTGGAAAAGTACTAAGTATGTTTTAGAAAAAGATGTTGAAAACATTGCATTGAAACATATTTTTGCACTTTGGCAAACTATTTTAAGTGTTTTTTATTTCAATATTGAATATATAAAGGGATCTGACAATTCCATTCCTGATTTTCTTACCCGTAAATTTCTGCAAAAACCATGAGCAAGAAAAAAGATAGAGGGAAAAAATCAGAATCACCTTCCCTAATTCCACACAAATTATTTCTTAAAAATGAATCTACTTCCCCACTAGACATTGCCAATAAGTTTACTACACTTTGTAATATTCCAATTGTCTGACCTATTTTATTTGTTTTAGTTATTTCAACCACTTATGACCCATATGCTAAACAAATATCTACGGTTAAGCCTACCCAATATTTTCTTGCTTCAAAAATTGAAACATTAAATAAGCATATTTCCAAAGTCTGTTTTACATCGAACTACACCGGTTCATGTATACAGATCCATTCAAAATTACTTATAGTTACTTTCCCCCCAATTTCCATTGGATTCCTGAAAGTTCAAGGAAAAATCTCCAGTTTTACTATGAGATTTTGTTTTAAACAGAATCTCTCACTATTAAGCATATTTTTGACAAACCTGATAAAACCAAGATTATTTTTCATAGTGCTTACATTTTGAAAGTGATTGCTAAAGAAGAATGGATAACCTATCCCTGTACTTCGAAAAAATTACCACAATCAGATGTTGTATAATATTACTATGACTACATAGATGCTTGGTTTAAATTCACAATTTTTCAAACCCTAGATCAATCACATTCTTGGATTTTCAATTTTAACAAGAAAATCAGGCATACTTTCCCACTTTGGTTTCAGTGTTGGTGGAATCAATTTGGTCTTATTTCCGAAATCTTTCTTGAAAGATTTCAAACAACCATTAAATATTTTTCTACTGTGACCCTTCCAAAGATGGACCGTCATAATTTAAAATTTTCATACTTACTCCATTTATGCAAAAGATATAAGGTTTGTTGGATCTTAAAATGGAGTTATGAAAAGAATGGTGATATTTTGATCAGACACTATTTTGTCAAATTTGTGGGTTAAATTTCCCCACACAAAAGATATTATTTCTTCTATAAACAGAGATTATCCTCAGCTTGCTCCAGATATTCAAAGCATGAAGGATTTCCCTATTGTGAAACAACAAACACCTGATTTTCCCTAATATCCACTTGCTCAAGCCACTACTTCAAATACTTCCAAAAAATCATCTTTTAAGTCTAAAAAGAAAACCATTCTTGATGGACTAAAGAATAAATATTTATTTAAGATATTAGTGGCGTCTCTTGAAGTCGAAGAAGATTCTAGATCTGAATCAGATACATCCTCCAAAGCTTCAGTTGCTGATAATGACCCATATAGCAACTTCTTTGGTCATGACTTTGGGGTGCCAAAGCTTTCGGATGATTGATCTGCTGGCACAAACTATCAAATATTTTACAAAGTTCCAAAAGACTACTGTTCTCCTAACCAAGACTACTAGTCTCCTAACCCTACCTTAAGAGAATCATATTATTTTGCTTTTGGAACAAGAGAATGAAATAGACTACCGCAATTTCAACTAAAAAAGTCTATCATCTGCTAGCACCGAAAGAAATTTTGATTCAATGTGTGACGCCCCCAAATTCCGCTTGGGATTGAACGGACATTTGAAGCGTCGAGACATGCAACACAAGGTTACCTGCCCCCGTTCATGACATATAAGATGCAATGTTCCTAACATGCATATAGCATTATGCAATATTCGCAGCGGATAATTTTTTTCTTTAGCAATACTATGCACCAAACTAAAAATATCCCAAATACTTGAAACATATTTCATACATAAAGGCATACTAAAAAGCCGTGATCACCACACTAGTCTAAAATGGTTGTGATCAAAAGAATACTTGAGATACAACTCCAAAAGTACAAGCATTAACCTAAGTTAAATACTATACCATCATCAACATCGCACCGTAGCCTAGATGACCGTATTCAGATGGTCAGATTCCAATTCTTCTTTGGGTCCTGTAACAAGATCTACCATTCGGGGGGAATGGTAGTTGGGACTACCACAGTGAGATTTGATTACAAATCTCAGTAAGTTAACATAAAACTCACACACAGGTTAAAGATGCATGCATGGCAGTAAAAGCATAAATGCATAAGTAAAGTCGTACATAAGCATAGCATAACTTGACATATAACATGACATAACCAGAACTTAAACGTGAACTGAACTTGACTTAACATGACATGAACTTGAGTTTAAAACATAACATGGACTTGAAATGTAGCATGAACGTAAACATGCATAACATAAATATGAACTTGAAAATAACATAAACTTGAACATATCATGACATAAACGTGAACTTGAGACATACTGTAAACGTGAACTTAACATGATGTGAACATGAACTTGGAACATAACTTGATCATGAACATAACATGTACGTGTACATAACAAAACATGAACTTGATCTGAAACTTGACTTATCATGCACTTGATCTGAAACTTGACTTAATACGTACTCCACAGTTGTTGTGGCCCCACGTATTCTACGTGTCACAATTGCTGTGTCTCACGTAGTGTATGCTCCACAGTTGTTGTGGCCCCATACTTCATGCTCCACAGTTGTTGTGGCCCCATGAATACACGTAACATAAAATATAATACGTACTCCACAGTTGTTGTGGCCCCACGTATACACGTAACATAAAATATAATACGTACTCCACAGTTGTTGTGGCCCCACGTATACACGTAACATAAAATATAATACGTACTCCACAGTTGTTGTGGCCCCACGTATACACGTAACATAAAATATAATACGTACTCCACAGTTGTTGTGGCCCCACGTATACACGTAACATAAAATATAATACGTACTCCACAGTTGTTGTGGCCCCACGTATACACGTAACATAAAATATAATACGTACTCCACAGTTGTTGTGGCCCCACGTATACACGTAACATAAAATATAATACGTACTCCACAGTTGTTGTGGCCCCACGTATACACGTAACATAAAATATAATACGTACTCCACAGTTGTTGTGGCCCCACGTATACACGTAACATAAAATATAATACGTACTCCACAGTTGTTGTGGCCCCACGTATACACGTAACATAAAAAATAATACGTACTCCACAGTTGTTGTGGCCCCACGTATACACGTAACATAAAAATATAATACGTACTCCACAGTTGTTGTGGCCCCACGTATATACGTAACATTAAATATAATACGTACTCCACAGTTGTTGTGGCCCCACGTATTCACGTAACATAAAATATAATACGTACTCCACAGTTGTTGTGGCCCCACGTATTATACGTAACATAACATGTCTTATCTTTCTTAATGCATGAGATATTAATTAATATCATATACTTTTCTAACATGGCGTATACTTGTAAATGGCACAATATGATTTAATCATAACATTTCATGGCATACTTAACATGGCATACTTATAACATACATCATTGTATGACAGAAAAGATTATGTAACAGATAATTATTCATGAGAGATTAAATCATACGTAGCAGATAAACATGTAATGACATAGCATGACATGGCATATACGATAACATACATACATAAATTGTAGTTCTCTTACCCATCACACATACACAATAAACTGATAGTAAGTTAGAGGCTAACTTACCTCGATCGTCGCGTTCTATGAGAATAGAGCGCGAGACACGAGGAACTGCACAACAGCTGGAAGAGGAACACTCAAGTCCTTAAGATTTTCACTTCTGAACTCAATTGCCATATTGTAAGCACTTGCAACACCACGGCCAACTTGAGGTTTCACTATACTCGGAAGAGATAAATTGACTTCAGAAAGCCTTTGCACTAAAACAAGTTCATTAAAATTATCAATAACAACCAAACAAACAACTCATTTCTCAATCCATATACTCTTAGCCATAGTCAACCACAAGATGACACCAGTCATCCCGGACTATAATCCATATCATCACTGCTTCGGGACACTGTCATACAGTTTCCCAACATTACACCATACGCTCCACACTTCTCTGCTACGCCATCCAACCCTTCGTGACACGCCATCCGGTGTATCACGACTTAGTACAGAGTACACTCACGTGAACTCTCTT
The DNA here is from genome assembly GCA_011037825.1 of Carya cathayensis. NCBI lineage: Eukaryota > Viridiplantae > Streptophyta > Magnoliopsida > Fagales > Juglandaceae > Carya > Carya cathayensis. The sequence continues at coordinate 484,053 of QGSO01000600.1, forward strand.
CCATTCACACTACAAAACCCATCACTGCGATACACGTCTCACGGTGCATCGCTACGCGACACGGAGTACGCGCTACGCGTACTTCCTTCGCTACAACACTCATCAACACGATGCACATCACACGATGCATCGCCATACCACACGGAGTACACTACATGCGTACTCCCTTCCTTCTACGACCCACATCACTACAGCGCACGTCGCGCGGCGCGTCGCTGCATTACACAGAATACGCTACACGCGTATTCTCTTCACACAACCCGCCGTATCACATCTACGGCATCCATCTCACGCCTATACTTCACAGCACAGTCCACAAAACTACAAAATCAAGCCTAACACTTCACAACCACACTTCGTTTCACAACTACGCAGCGAACTCCACAAACACTAACTACACAGTCTACAGCCAACCAAATCAACTATGTTAAACATAAATAACTAAAGATAGAGGGTTATACCATCGACGGGATAACCCGTGCGTCGCTCGCTGCTCGTCACGAACATGCGTCGGAGGAGCATACGTGGCGGTACGGTGTCTGTCCACCACATAAAGTGGTAGTTTGGGCTTGAGAAAGGCTAGGCGTGGTCTTGGAAGACTCACGGTCGCCTTGTGATGGTCAAAGGTGGCGGAGCACGGCGGCATCACGCCGTGAACAGTAACTCCGAACGGTGAGCGGAGGAGACGCGAGGTAGCGAAAAGCCATAGAACTTCATGGAAAGCTAGGGAAAGGTAGAGGAACATGTGGTGGAGCTGTGGTGGCGAGGTGGTGGTCGGACGGTGGCTAACGGCGGCAGATCGGCCGTTTGAAACCATTTTTGGCCTTGGAGAGTGCGGGAGAGTGTGAGCTCTACGAAGCTCCGTTGGCCATGAAATTTCTTGGAGAGGTTCATGAGGATGAGAGGAACAAGATGGTGGTGGTGAAACACCACGGGTGGCCGTGTACGGCGGCGCACGGTGGTGCAACCGAACGGGTGTTTTGAGAAACCCATATGAGAAAAAGTGAGAGTTTGGGAAAAAGAAAGACATGGGGAGGAAGCCCTTGATGTGGTGAATCCAATGGTGGTGCTTGGTGGCTGATTTGGCCGTGTATGGTGGTCCAAAATGGTGAAAAGCCTTAAAAACCCATTTGTTTGGAGGCGAGAGTGGCGGCTAACCGTGGCTCGGATGGAGGTGAAACTTGGAGGGGATGTTCACCGGTGAGAGGGGAAGAAATCTGGGTGGGTGGTGTAGTCCACGCCGCCGGCGAGCGGCGGTTCTGGGCGGAGAAAGAAATCGGCAACAGGGGAGAAAACAGGGCAGGGGCAGCAACTTCCGGGGGCTCTCGGCGACTAACGGCTGGTCCGATGGCTCTGAAAATTGGTGTGTATGAACTATGGTGAAAGGGGAAGAGAATGGCGGGGGTGGTGTACGACACCTCCACCGGACGGCGGAGAAACGGGCGGTCAAAGGGGCGGCGACGGTAATGAGACAAGAAGGAAGAGCACGGGAAGAGAGAGAGAATTGGTGGCCGGCGTTGCACACCTCCGGTGCAGATGTGTTCGCCGGTGAGGGAGGGACATGCCGGAGGTGGAGGTGAGGCACGGCGGCCGGAGGTGGCGCCGGTAGGAAGCTAGAACCGATCAGCTATGGTGGAAGGGTGTAAGTCGACCATGGAGAGAAGGAGAGGAAAGAGAAGGAAAAAAAAGAAAAAAGGAAAAATGAAGGAAAAAGGGTAGGAGCCTAGGTAATAAACTTCAATCCTACGTTTTGGGATCCTCAAATAATTCAACGGTGAATTAAAACACTGATTAAAAACGCGTAAATGTTTTATTTTAAATAAAACACTTTAAATAAAACACCACGATGAATTAAGGTAGAATATTATTTTATAAACTAAAATTTATAAAATAATATTTCCTCATCATTATATAAAATGATAAAGTACCGTTAATTAATCGAAGATGATAAAACCAATTAATTTAAATAAGAGTTTTCAACGTAAAATTAAACATCTTAATATCTTAAAACAACTAAAATATTTAATCTAAGTAATTATCCACAATTATAATATTTTCAGAGCTCATTAAATTATTATAATTGTGCTACTTTAAAAACAAGCTTATCTAATACTTTGAAATTCGATGGATAAGATCCGGGAAAACGCCATCGAGGTACAACGCTTAGGATAAAACTATTCATGATTTTACAGCTGTCGGTGAAGAACAAATTACGTGATTTATGGAAAAGATAATCTATACGCATGATTACAGATGAGGGTAAAGACGAGAGAGACGTGATTGCTGTCGGGAAAGAATCCAAAACTGATTATTTTAGCGGGCTGTTACACAATGAATAGTGAAAAAAGGCCCTCCTTGTTTTATAAAAAGGAGGACCTCATTTTCGGTAGAAGACATAATTTCTTAGAGCTCTCTTTCCTTAGATCTCTCTCCTGAAGTCTCATTCTCATCTTCTCTTATCCGTCCATTACTTGTTTCTCTGATAATCTTGTTTTATTTCAATCTTGTAAGTGTATTAAATAAACGATAGTTTGATTCAGCATTTGCATTATTTACTTTCATTTGCACTATATATATACACCAAAAGGAAGCGGAAGGATAAGCATGAATAATTAAGTACAAGTAATTATGGGGACCAGAATACTGAATAGGACCAGATAACTGGAACTGGAAGTAATAAAAATAAATTAAAAGCGGGATCAGATGACTGGATAGGACCAGATAACTAGAACTTGATAATACTTAAAATAAATTGAAAACACTTAATGAGAATAAAAATATTTATTCATGATGAAAATAACTTATAATGAATACTCATAAAGACGTAACGATTTTCAAGAAAAATTTGGGTATGAAAGGGAGAGAGGAGAAGAAGGTATTTGGAAGGAAATGAATTCTGAAACAACGTGATGCCTTCTTTTGAAGCAAGATTCCCCTTTTATAGATGAAGAAGGCACCAATTATAACTATTAAAGCAATAAAGTAAATAGTAAAAATAGCAAGAATCTGGTAGTTAGAGCAAGAATTTGCCAATTGGAATCCCACCAATGTCAAATCAAGTAAGGAGGCTAATCAGTCTTTAGGACGGTAGCCTTCAACAGTTTTTGTCAGTTTGTTCTGATGGATCATTCATCTTCAGATAACCTTGAGGTATCTTTTGAATCATGTCCAAATATTATGTTGTATGGGTCAGCAACTGAAGTTTCGGATGATGCTTCCGACTTGGTAAGAAACCAATGTTTGGTCCCATTCAAAAATAAGAAACCTCATTTTCAATAGAAGACAGAACTTCTTAGAGCTCTTTTCTTAGATCTCTCTCTCCCGAAGTCTCCTTCTTCTTTGCTCTTATCCTTCCATTACTTGTTTCTCTAATAATTTTGTTTTATTTCAATCTTGTCAGTATATTCATTTGCAAACATTGGTTTCTTAATTTTGATAAAGAAATTCAATGGTGAAACTTCAGTTACTGACCCATACAACACAATATTTAGACATGATTAAGAAAATACTCCAAGGTTATCTAAAGATGAATGATCAATCGGCACAAACCGACAAAAACTATGGAAGGTTACCGTTCTAAAGATTGATTGGCCTCCTTACTTGATTTGACATTGGTGAGACTCCAACTACTAGATTCCTGCTCCAACTGTCAAATTCCTGCTATTTTCACTATTTACTTTATTGCTTTAATAATTGTAATTGGTACCCCCTTCATCTATAAAAGGAGAACCTTGACTCAGAAGAAAGCATCACTTTATTTTAGAATTCATTTACTTCCGAATGCATTCTTCTCATATATGCTCTGATACCAAAAGTAAGTGAAAGGAGAAGTATGAATAATTAAGCACAAGTAATTATAGGGATCAGAGTAATGGATAGGACCAAATAATTAGAACTGGAAGTAATGAAAATAAATTAAAAGCAGGACCAGACGACTAGATAGGATCAGATAACTGAAACTTGGTAATAATTAAAATAAATTAAAAACACTTAATGGGAGTAACAATATTTATTCATGATGAAAATAACTTACAATGAATACTTATAAAGGCGTAGCGATTTTTTAGAAAAATATGATATGAAAGGGAGAGATGAGAAGAATGCATTCGGAAGTAAATGAATTCTAAAATAAAGTGATGCNTTGATATGATCTGTAACTCAACTTTTAAATTTGTAAGTTTAATTATTTAAATTTTAATCTAATACAATATTCTAGCTATATTATATGTTGATGATCTTTTGCGCAATATCATACAATTTTCTGTCGTGACGTTGCATGCATGGTACCGATCGAAGTGTAACATTGATGATCGATCGACGTCACAAGATTGCAGTCATTACATAGCACAAGCCATTGTTGAAAGATTGAGCTTATTTTGGGAATTAAAGAGCTTTACAATTAACAGTGTTAGACACTCAATATTTAATTAAATATTTCGCACGTTAAATCCAATTATTAATTGAAAAAGCCTGACCCACATGTTAACCCTTTGCTCTTCCAATCTCCAATTCCCGTCTAACGTTTAGGATCTATATATTCTGCAAAGTTGCTACTCCAGCTTAATTTGTTGAAGACTTCTAAACTTTCTCGAGCTTTTTTATCTTTTATTCCATATAGACTATTCACCATTTGTATTATGCTTGCTTTCATAACTGGTTAGAGATCATAACACAACTAATTAATTAGAACCTCATTCCAACAGGCAACAGATTTATTGAATTCGGATTAATGTATTGCCAAAAGAATACATATGATCAGACATGTCATCCACATTTAGTATTCTATGGACTTGAAAAAACACACACACACACACACACTCTTTTCTCTCTTGCGCACAAAGGTGAAAACAACACTGGCATTAGAAAAGGGTTGGGGGAGGGGGCATGGGAAGCGTCTTCATACATATGCCAAGTATGAATATAGAGGCTTCCACAGATTCATATGCATGACACGCCATGCATCAAATCATGTAATATTCTGGATTGTGTGAATGTGTATGAGAACCTGGTGAATGGGATTCCAAAATAGTTGAGAGGGAAAAGCTACAGTTGTTGATAATGAATTCCAAAGAAGGCTCAAGCCACATGTAGACTAATGCTTTAAAACAAATCTTGTCAATTATTACAATTCATTATGAACAGCTTGAACTTTGAGACCATATTCACGACCTTTGGTTTTTTGGGGCACGAAACTAGTAACTTAACAAGAGTTGCAGATTCTGTTATCTTGCCCTTTATTGTTATCAAGGTTGGACAAATGTGGCAATTACACCAGACACAGCAACTGTAGTTTTCTGGTTTACTAATGCCCCGTGTTTCTACTTTCTACTCCTTGGAAATAGTTTTTGGGATGGCATCCTCCATTTACAATCTGCTACAAAATTTACTCTTTTTGACACGGTTACAGGGCAGGAAATGCTATTGCTGATACCCTTGTAAACTTGGAGCCACTGACTGTACCGAACAGCTTGTTTTGTTCATGCTCACAACTCCAGTAATCTTATGCTTTGGCAGAGTATAGGCTTGGTATTGCTAAGGTCCCACGCTTTAGATGTCGAGTAATTTCTATCTTCGTTTCTGCTGTACAGATTTTAATGTTTGTTGGTTCTATTTTTCAAGAACATCTTAATAAAATGATTCAAGAGGTTCTTTGTTCTTTTTTTTTTTCCTTGTAAAAAGAAGAAAAAAAAAAGTTCACATGGCATAGTTTCTACTATCAAAGTGAACAAACGCCAATTCCCATCATTACCTAAACTAGGCAGCTTCTACATTAGATAGACATTTATGCGTCTCGAACAACAATATAGTAACATAACTTTGTTCTGGACAATTAACTCCAAACATATAGCACCAAACCCACTACTGTCATCAAGTATACTAGCTCGAAGAACACAATATTTTAAGACAATTCCAGAAGTTAACTAAGAACATTGTGTCCTAACAAGCTAAAACGGTTCCTTTCCCTTTCAGTCAGCAGCAGTTTGTTTCAATCCTGTTGTAGGTAAAAGAGCAACACTCTCAGTAGTTGTACACGAACAAGTATTTGCTCCAGATCAACAAACACCGTCTATGGTCACAAGCACCATATCTAATTTCATTGTCATGTGTGTGATTGTGAGTGTCATGTATGGGCGAGTTCTCTATTTTATTCATGTCATTATCATAGGGCATAATGATACTCCCCGGAATCATCAGGTTTTGGGTGAAAACATGCTCAGGAAAAACAAATTCCAAGTAATTAGCACCCTCAACCCCTTCAAATAAAAAATACACTGGTTTGTTTGGTTTAAAAGTCAATATTTGTCAGTACACTAACACACCCTCCAAAATGGACTTTAAAACACAAGTAATTTTTTATTTACAAAATTTATTTCATTTCTACTGTGTACTCGTAACATTTAATAGACATATATACCCAACTGTGTCGTAAACTTGTACTACTGCTATGAATTCAAAGAGATAAAGCACCGTAGAAAACTTACACAACCAAATAAAGCCTGAGCCTCAATTGCTTGAAGGCAGGAAGATTCTAATGAGCTCGTTTATTGTGATGGGTTTCCTACAAGTGGGGCATTTACTCTGCATGCGCATTGCAGTTGTAATACAAGCCTTACAGAATATGTGACCACACTTCGTCGACATTTCCTCAACTACTGGGCCCATACAAATTGGACATGTAAGTGTAGGCTCCTTTGGTGGTAAAGGTGGTTTTGTCACATTCTCTCTCTGCCAAAAAAATAATACAATTAGTATCCAACCTCAAACACACATGCATGTGCAGGAACATAAACATGCATAAATCGTAGATTCATGTAAGTTATGCAAATCAAAATTGAAATCAAATAACGGAAACTAGAGATTAGAGACAACTAAGAGACTTCTTGTCCACAATACTTTATGAAAATCCATTAAATAACATATGATGTGGCTCATGATCAATTAGAGTATTGATAAAAGGCATACTATTAATGCCGTTATCATACCATGAGACTGACATTGCATAAGAAAATCAATGCCTTGAGTTACTTCAAATCAGCATGCCATTGACATCAACTTCACACCACAGGAGATTTATTTTTTATTTTTTAAATGGCACTGGGTGCCTGGGAACATCGTCTCAACTAATCCCGGGGGTGCACAGGTCCTAGGTAAGGATTTTTCCATAAGTGCATCTCGGGTAGTTCACACCCCTGCAAAGTCGGGGAACATCTCCAACTGATTAAATCGTTGGACCCTAGTCACAACCCTAGTCTCGTGCACTGCACCCTCGGAAGTTTCCCTACACAGAACTAATTAAATCGTTGGCTTTTCACCATAGGGTGTGGCTCCAAATGATTGTTTGCACTCATGAGGTATTGTTGAACCTTAAACCTTGAAGAGAGTGATACTCCAAGACCAAGGCCTTCACCACTTGGGCCAACCCCTTGGGTTCCCAAAAGCTTAAACTAATAAGAAAAGGTAAATTTTATTATTTATTTTATATCTTAACAGTGTCATTTTATATGCTATAGAACCATTTCCAAATGGATGAAGTATCCATGCCAAACATGGCACCAAAAGGTTAGTAACACAAGATACTTGCCAGGTAAAAATCAAGATGTGTGATTAGAAAATACACATTCCAACTTTCATACGCTTATTTGTAATTTATGAGGCTCAATGATAAGGTTTGAAGTGGGAAGTGATTTGTCATCCTATGGCCTTTAGGTCACGTGGCATTAGCAAACCATATAACAGGTTAGCGGTCATAGGCAAGTGAATTAATTTCCAGCAAATCAAAAGTGCTAACCTAATGTCATTTCACCAATTCAGAATGCAATATCTATGTGTTTAGCTCGACCAGCCAAGGAGATAACCAAACCCCCTGCCCCCCCAAACCCCAAGTTCTACCATATTATATTTATCGTAACCTAGCAAGTTGTACCAACCCAAGGAAGACCCAAACCATATCTAAGCCCTTAATCCAAAGAAACTTGAACCAATCACACAATTTGGGGTATTAGACAAGTAAGAATGCACATCAGTAACCAGTGTAAAAAACCACAAGCATTCGAACCCTACAGCTGCAATGTATCATAACAAAAGGTGGGATTGGGTCAAAACCCAGCAAATTAAAATCAAATAAATGCAGATCTGAGAACCAAAACCTATGATTAAAAAGGAGTTCAATTTTTTCCTTTTTTTTTTTTTAATTGGTAAAAATAGGGAAGTTAGGGAATTTTAGCTTGACGAGTGATTTTTTCTTTTTCCATCTTGAATTTGATACTGAACCAATGGATCTGAAAGCAACACCTACATTGATTTAACTAGAGCATGTTCAGGTGCAGTAGTAGATCAGTCACATTTAACTAGTCATTTGTTCCCCCACCCCTTGAAAAGAAATATGAATTTGTAGATGTCTTCGTTAAGCATAAAGCATTTCAGCCTGATGCTAGTGGTCAAAGGATGGGCTTAGGATGAATGGTAGACAGACGTCCTGGGTTCAATTCAACATCAATAGTCCCCTTTCATACAAAGTTCTGGCCAGTGGGGTTGTATATTGTAATCCCATGCATGTGTCCGAAGGGCCCCCTTGCTGAGGTTCAACATCATAAAATAAGTAAAAAAAGTTTCAGCAGATGGAAGAAGGAACTAATATTGGATATACATGCAGACATCCGTAACCATTGGTTGACCTAAACCCATTAAATAACTAGCACATTTTCAACAGAAAATGAAACAATATCACCTAAATTATAAGGATTGTTGTTACCGTATTGTTGCTACTGCTTGCCAAATTTATGTACATCTCGCAATTAAAAATTGTTTGGCGGGGAAGATCTCTTCTTTGCCTGTCACGGTTATTCTGGGTAACCCTAGTCCTTGTTTCTGCAATGACCACAGTGGAGATGGAGAGAGAAATACATGTGACCAAAACTTAAAATACCACATGTGTACATTCAGCTAAGAACAAATGAATGCGGTACAATAAAATGGTCAGTAGACCATTTGGCTGCTATAACTTGCTAGCACAGGCTAGTTAGTATGATAAAGTTCTTTAGGAATAGAGTAGAATATTTTTCTCTTTTTTTGTATAAGTGGGAATAGAGTACAATCTTGAAAAAACAACCCCTCTAAAATATAAACAAAGAATTACCGACAGGACATACAGGATACTCAAATATGAACATGATTGTTCTGTGACTCAATCATAAAGCTTTTCTCCCACCAAAAGAGCATGAGAAAGAAGGAAACGCCAGGATTCCACCATTTTTGCTCATGAAGTTGCATGATTTGCAAGCAATAAGTTCCATCAAATCTTAAATAGAAAGAATTACTGAGACAAAACAAGAGCACAAAACACATGCACTCACATAAACAAAAAGGATCACATCTTTGCACCATTCTTCTAATGTAATTTGAGAGTGCTCTGATCTCTCCAGAATGTTAACCAAGGGCAACTACAGAATTCTATAACCACAACTTCTACTGAAGATGCCACTTTGAGACTTTCTAGGTTCCGATGAATTTAGGATTATGTTGGAAAAAAGAAAAAAATTCATAATTTTGGATCATATAAAGGAAAATTTGAAAATATATTTCTTTTATATTTTTTACATTTCCCTTAACTCATCTTCCTAAAATAGCTTCTTCGATTTTCTTTATTTTAAGATGCTCCCCTTTGCATATTCAGCTCCCCTTCTAGCTCACTGAAATCTAGAAAGGTCAAGACAGAAGGAATATTTAGCTTTATTTTACTCTATAGATTGAACTCAATTATCCATGCATCATGCACGGTCAGAAAGCCATCCCCTATTCATAGATGCTACAATAAGCTTTGAAAAGTTGCATTTGTAGATATGGAACCAAAAGCATGCATCTTCTAAGGATTGAGTCCTTTAATCCACTCATCATTAGCTAAGGAATAGATAGAAGAAAAATACTGCCATAAGGAAACCAAAATTTCTCAGATAAATAACTAGGCCCCACACAGACAAATATGATGATAACTATGTCAATCCTCATATTTCATAACCTTTTTTTTAGTAAGTCAGGGGCAGATGAGGAAATATTTCATAAAATATTGACAAATAAATCGCATATTTTGCAAAAAACAGGGCAGATGAGGAAAATAATATAACCCAAATATCCAAAAGTTCACAAATAAGGAAAAAAAAAAAAGAAAGAATAAACAACAGTACAATACGCTCACCTAGGTCCACATCCACTACAAGCCTTCCCCTATTCCTTCTGGACTTGATTCTGGCCTAACATTAAAAATAACAGTTAATAAGATTAGTTGTGAAAATATCAAACCACATTGATATCAAAGTTGAAACAGTTTCCCATAAAACAAAAGAGGCATACTTGAGCAAAAGCCCTCGGTGAGGACTCGACAACATCGTCATCAATGGCCTCAACATCAATCATAGCAGGTGGTGCAGACTGCCCTCGTGGGCCAGTTTGAGTTCCATTATGCTCCACTTGCATTGAAGGGCCCTCCAGATCCTGATTCTCATTTGGCGGTGCCATGTTGAGGTCTAAATCCAGTACCATATTCCTTTGACGATTCCCTCTTACAGGAGCCCCCCTGGCTGCCTGAGAACTCATGCTAGAAAAATTGAGTCCCTATCCAAGTCAGAAGCCTGAAGAACATAAAGCAAGATGGTAATATCACTTTTTCTTTTTTGGGAACATACTCGGCCAGAAGAAAACATACTGGATTCTATAAATACATAGAGAATGCGATGACTTTTCAGGCAAACAGCCCTAATGTGGACGGCAACAAATGAAACCAGTATCCTCATGATCACATATTTAGATTTGAGACCTTTTACCCAACATTTTGGCCTTATGGCATGTGTGACATACATGCCATCTGCTCCCATATATATTTGATTGTCCTTGTTTTTAAAAAATGTACCAAGTATTCGTGTAATTCATTCTTTTAAGTTCCTAACCAGATATTTCTGAAGTACCACAAATCTAACCCATATAATTATGAGTACAGAAAACAACACAACCGAACCACCTATGGAAAGATGAAGAGTTTATCAATTTCATACAACTGAAATTTCGAATCAAGCCAATGTCTATGCAGAAAACATGGTCCAAACTCTGGAGTGCACACAATAATACTAAAGTTGGGAACGACAGAATCCTCTTAATTTAAACTCTGTAGCCTTTTACAGAAATTATTTTACTTCTACTTCCGCACCTGAAGAAGGCTTTAGGAAAATCATGTCATATTTACAAATATATACATATATAATGTCAGGAACCCAGCTAGAGAAGGGAAGGGGATGATGGAACCAGAGCTTACGAAGTGAAGAGGCTTCTGGATCGTAGTGGAAAGTGAACTGAAGCAGAAGGAAGTAACAGTCAACCGTGCAGTCAAATTCGATCAGACGGTTCGTTTTGCTAAGAAGTAAGAAGCTGCAGTCATGGAATGATACATAGACACGCTGCGTTTAGTAGTGACAGTGGACGGAATACCTTTGCTGTTATTTTAACTTTTCTATTGTCATTTACATTGGCTCTGTCAATTGTCAGAATACATGGGAGGGAAGGGAATTCATTTTGGGATTATTCTGGAGTCTTGTAAACGTTGGAACTTCCTGGAGGTGGATTGCCTCGAACAATCCTTTATCTTGTAATTTCCTTTTCAATGCAATTTATGATGCTTTGATTATCCATTGGCATTGCATCTTCATCCTTCATAGTCTACTGGGTTAAGAAGCTCCTTGCAGAACCCTAACATATAATCTCAGCGATATTCGGGGGGACAGAAAAAGAAGAAAAATGATGACTTCTTTTACTGAAAATTTTAACTTTTTCCTAAAGACCTTTTGGTTTCCAAAGACAACACCATATTTTTCCAAAACTTTAGAAAGAATCAATCCTACCATCCATATAACCCAAAAAGAAACCAAGAATCGACTTTTCCGCACAAAAAATTAAGTCCGAACTCTCTTGCGCCAAGAAAGGTCGGATATTACGAAATCGGAAAAAATCTAATACAAGCCCAATCAATTAACACAATGCGATTCAAAAAACAAGCTGATTAGTATAAACAAAACAAAAGAATAATCCAAACGACAAAACTTTTTAAAGAAAAAAAAATGGAACTAAAAAAGAAGGTACCTTTACGCCGGGACTTTCAAAAGCAAGACAGAATGATCCCGTTCAGATTCAGGTTTCTTACAAACATAAAACTTATACATACACATGCAAATACCGAAAAACTCTTTGTAGAGAGAACTTGAGCGAACAGAGGAAAGTATGATTGAGAAGAACAGGCGAACTGCTGTATAGAAGGTAGGGACTATTGAGTGGGACAGCCTGTGAGAGAGGCTCACTGTGACAGACGGAGGAGGGAGGACTCCGCATCTACGTGGCCCTGCCCCTAAGAACTGTGACAATTTTAACTTACGCAATACTATTTAAAAAAAAAAAAAATATGAAGAAGAAGGGGAAGAAGAAGACGAAATAAGATCTATTATTAAAAAGTAATTTTTTTATATAAATTTTATATTTGCTTATTTTTTTAAAAGGAGTACATAAAATTTGTATACTCTAATACTGTAAATATAATTTCTCTTTAAGTAATCAAATTTGATTTATAATATTCAAATTTTAAAATTTATCTTTCAAATTAATATATATCACCTAATCAATATATGATGTAGAGTAGACGTGCTACACGCACCCTCAAGCCTTGACAGCGGACCACGACATGCCCAATCAAAGAACCAGCATTGGTCATGGTCGTGGGTATGAGTAAAGAACCACGGCCATGAATGATCATAGGTTTCTTCACAAATCTATAGCCATCTATGGCCTCAGGCTATTATGGCTCGTGAGTGTCTCACAGTCACAAGTTTCAAAAAGAGAAAATGGAGGTCTAGAAGATAAGGGAAAGAAGAAGAGGTTGAAGAGAAGAAAATGAGGATGAGAAGACAGTGGAGGAGGTGAACAAAAAAAAAGATGGAGTCGAAGCCTGGAAATAGAACAAAACAACATAGGGAGAGAGAAGAAATGAGAGATTCTAGAATGAGTTACATTTTAAGTTTTCTTTATATAGTATGCAGTCAAACACCAAAACTATGTAATTTTTGTTATAAAACTTACGTGACAATCACCCAATTACTGAAGGAAAGCAAATCAGGAGCTGAAGAGAGAGAGCTTAAGGAGAGAGATCTAAGAGAGAGAGAGGGCATAATGAGAGAGAGAGATCTATATTTCCATTATGAAAACCTTAAAGTATACCCATATATATAGGAGTACAAATGAGGCTACAGGCCGTCATATTTGACGGCTAGCTAAAGGTGGTCATACAAGTTGGTTTATAACACTCTCCCTTTGGATGACCACATATAAAGAATAAAACCTTGTCAAGGAAAAACCCAGTGGGAAAAAAACCAATGACGAAAGAAAAAGAGTACAATATTTATGTATATCGCCAAGTGCTTTAAAATTGCCTCATTAAAACCTTGCAAAGGAAAATCCAGTAGAATAAAACCTTAGCGAAGGAAAAAGAGTACAATCAACACAAGTCTTCAAGACTTTACTCCCCCTGAAAAGTGCATGATAATAGGTCTTCAAGTTTCTGCATTCCAATATTCTGCACAATCTTCTTAAATGTTGCAGTTGGTAATGCTTTAGTGAATAAATCTACTAAATTATCACTTGATCGTATCTGTTTGACATCGATTTCACATTTCTTCTCATGAATTGCAATGATCTCTTTGTGTGAATCTGAAAGATAACCTGCATCCAACTAATTGTAGACTTGATCCATGTTGATAAAATAATTTCATATCAATCATACCTCGGAAGTAAGGAATGACATATTTAATATCATTCCAATGTCTTCGAGTTGATGTAGAACTATATCTTGCAAATAAGTTAACTAAAAATGTAATATCAGATCGAGTGCAATTTTCACGATACATCAGGGCTCTAATTGCACTAAGATAAGGTACTTCAGGACCAAAAATTTCTTCATCGTCTTCATAAGGACGAAATGGGTCTTTCTGCACATCAAATGATTGAACAACCATTGGAGGACTCAGGGGATGAGCTTTGTCCATGTAAAAGTTCTTCAAGATCGTTTTAACATTAAATTCACTACTATTCTGGAGTTGTGCTCTTCTGGAGTTCTTGTAAATAACATAGTTAGTGGAGAAGTTATCAAAATTAAGCCGTCAACCTCCATATTCAACAAAAATGGTGGCCACCTTTTTAGGCCAAACAAGCATCACATGATTTTATAACTTTTCTGGAGCTGTCAGGCGCCGCAGAGTTATGATGCTACATATCTTGTCTTTTGTAGAGAGATGCTTCACGAAGGACGCCGTGAAGCAATAGAGATGCTTTGTCCTTCCTTTCATAATTTTCTCTATAAAAGAAATATTCAGCTCATCTTCATTCGCATCCCATGTTCTTTACTTTTCTGTAATTAGTTTGCATTCTTACTCTGCAATCTCTCTTTGCATTCTTACTCTGCAATGGCCCAGCAATCATCTCGTAACCAATATATGAGGTATTCTACACCTTGTTCACCAGTTGTTTCTGCTTCTATCGTAGATGCTATAGTGCAATACAATAATGATCTGACTATTAAGTCAGATGTTGAAATTATCTACGAGCTTGTGAGTCTCGGTACCCGATACTCATCAACTATTGTCGCATTTTCTCAGCGACTACAATTTAAAACTTATGATGTTAACAAACTCAATGAAAAAATTTTTATCCTTCAGTGACTTCTTCTGGAGTCCAACATGAAGATAGAAGCAATAAAACAAGAGAATAGGAAATTAAAATCCTTGCTTAAATCTTCTTTTCTATTGCCTACTCCTTTAGACAGAGATCCCATGTAAATTTTAGAAGAGCAAGATCGTTTAAAGAATGAGGCGAAGAATCTCAAATTTTTGTAATTTTGTTTTGAGATAATAAAATAATATCTCACAAATATTCATATTATGTTTCTATCTTCTGGTAGATGTTCTGTGTGCTCCATTTTATTTCTTTTAATAATGCACATTTGTTACAAAACCGTAATATAAATCTGAAATACTAATTGCATTTAAGATATGATATTTCAGAACTAATATTTTCATTTATCTCTCCCTTGAAGCCGAAAGGGTTTCTGATTTATATTTCAAATATGTGCAGTTCTTCTGATCTCTTCAGGAGTTCCAACAAGATTTAGATCATCAACATAAACCGCAATAACAACAAATCTGGAATCTGATTTCTTAATAAAAACACATGGGCATATTGCATTATTTTCAAATCCTTCTTTCAATAAATATTCGCTAAGGTGTTTATACCACATGCGTCCGGATTGTTTTAACCCATATAAAGATCTTTGAAATTTAATAGAATACATATTTCTGGATGTACTTAGATTAGAAGCTTCAGGCATTTTATATCCTTCAGGGATTTTCATATATATGTCATGATCCAATGATCCATATAAATATGCAGTGACCACATCCATTAATTGCATATCCAATTTTTTTGTAACTACCAAACTAATCAAAAATCTGAATGTGATTGCATCCATAACAGGAGAGTATGTTTCCTCATAATCAATCCTTGGTTTCTGCAGTTTTCATGAGCTCTTCTGGAGGCTCAATGACATTTAAATCATCTATATAAACTGTAATAAAAGCTCATATAAATACTTAAAATATATAGAAAAGTGTCACATGCGTTTAGATTGTATTAGATCATATAAGGAGTTTTGAAACTTGATAGAATAAGTACTTCAGGACTATATGCTTCATGCATTTCATATCTAATGATCTATATAAATATGCAGTTAATCATGCATACCCAAATTCTCGGTAACTATCAAGCTAATAAAAACCTCAATATAATTTTGTTGCCCAGATGACTAACACAAGAGGGGGGGTGAATTGAGTTGTATTTAAAAAAAATAACAATTATAAATCAAATATACAATATAAAATATAAACAAAATATGAAACAACAATAAATATAAAGAGTAAGGGTAAGAGAGAAGCAAACTCAGTATGTTAACGAGGTTCGGCCCCACTGCCTACGTCCTCGCCTCAAGCTACCCCTTGAGGATCCCCGAATTCACTATTCAATCTCCTTCAGGTGGAGATAGAAACCTATTACACCTTTGAACAACACCGCTACAAAGGATCCGTGTAGAACACCCTCTACACTTGCAATCACCTTACACGTGGTGATTCAACAATTCCCTATGTAGAACACTTTTTACACGTACAAGGATTGTACACACCGTTTTACTGATACAAGAATTGATAGTGGGTAGGATATCAGAAAACACTCCTCAATGAGTGAAATAAGAACAATACAAGCACAAACTATATCTCTCAAAATGAACAAGGGTTAAGGCTCAATGCTTAGAGAAGAGAGAATGAAAGCTTTGAATGAGAGTTGTATGCTCTTGGTGTTGTGAATGTGAAGCTCTCAAATGATCTATTTATAGGCATATGAGACTTCATATTCAAATTTAAAAAGATTCACATGTCAAAAACATCATCATTCATTTTTCAAAAATTTCAAACCTAATCTTTTTACTTTTTGCATATGACAAAAGGAGCACACTTTGCTTTTCAAAAATTTCAAACCTAATTTTTTACTTTTTGCATATGACAAAAGGAGCACACTTTACTTTTCAAAATATTCAAACAAAGGCATCTTCCTTTTGCATAAGTCAAGAAAAGCATCAATCACTTTTGAAAATATTCAAATAAAACATGCACATGTGAAAGATGACAATCAATCATCTTTAATATTTTCAAAGTTCAAACCTTTAATCATGGCATGCACATGTGAAAGATGACAATCAATTATCTTTCAAAATTTTCAAATTTAATTTTCAAAATATTCATGCACATGTGGAAAATGTATTTTAATGCTTTATGATAAAATATTAATTTTTGAGCCTTAATCCTAATTTCGAATTTTAAAGAGATTTACAACATTATTCTATGACTTTAATGTGAACTTGCTCCCTTCTTGCTCATGCTTGGTTTCTTGATGTGCTTGACTCCATTGTGTAGATAACTTGAGCTTGAGACTCCTTTATTCTATGAATTCATTTGTTATCATCAAAATCCATGTGTAAATATATAATTACACAAAACTTGAAACCTTAGGTTTAACAATCTCCCCCTTTTTGATGATGACAAATACTTGATAGAACCTGAAGCCTGTATTAATACTTAAGCTCCCCCTGAGAATGTGCGTTAGTTTTTCAAGCAAAAAAAAAAAAATAATTCCAAGCATATATAACAAGTTTAACAATTTAAACAATATTAATGTTCTAGTCTAAAACTTCTCCCCCTTTTGGCATCATTAAAAAGGATCGACAGCAAGTAAATAGACTGAAGAAAACGGTGCGTTAAAAAACACTGTAGATAGTTGAAAAAGAGAGCCGTCCGTGACCCGACAAGTCCTGCAAAGCCTCGAGGCCTAACTCTATGAATTTAGTGCGGTTGAAGATAGAAACAAATCGCCTGATGTTGTTGACAAACGAGATTGAAGGCTCCGAGTTTCTAAAAAAAATGTCTTTTTCACTGATCGGGAAAAAACACATTGCTCTTTGACTTGGATGATAGCTCGTCTTGTTCTTTATACTATCTCTATAAAAACAGTCTTAAAGTTCATCCAATCCGCATCAAGTTTTCTTCTTATCTCTATAACTCATCTGCATTCCTTCAACATTCTCGCTTTAAGTTTTCAATTCCTTTCTCAATGGCTCATTCTTCTACATCTCAACCTCCTGTCCTTTCTGCAGCTGCCATTGGTGCTATGTTGCAGCAAGAAAATAATAGTATGGCAAATAAGTCAGACTCCGATGCTATCTACGACTTGGTGAGTCTCGGGACTCGCTACTCATCCTCTATTGTTGCTTTTTCCCAGCGGGTTCAAGCAAAAAACCATGAGGTTGAAAAGCTTAAGGAACAAATTGTTGTACTTCAACGAATTGTTCAAGAGTCTCACACAAGGGAAGGAATCCTTCGGCAGAAGAATAAAAAGTTGAAATCTCTATTGGATTCTTCATTCCGCTTGCCAGTTCCCATGAATAGGGATGACATGATATTGTATGAAGAGAATGAGCGTCTCAAACATGAGGCTAAGAACCTCAAGTTTATGTAAAAGTATTTAAGAAAAATCTATCTATTTTTATGAACTTTGATCTGTCTTTTAAGAGATATTCATAATATGCATCATACCTATTTCTCTTCTAATCATAGATAATCTATCTTCTGGTAAAGGTTTTGTGAATATATCTGCTAACTGATCGTGTGTGTTTGTGAACTCTAGTACTATATCGCCTTTCTGCACATGATCTCGAAGAAAATGATATCTTATTTCAATATGCTTAGTTCTAGAATGTTGTATTGGGTTTTTTGAAAGATTTATAGCACTTGTATTATCACATTTGATTGGAATGTGATTATACATGAGTTTAAAATCTTCAAGTTGTTGCTTCATGTAAAGAACTTGAGCACAACAACTACCCGCAGCAACATATTCTGCCTCAGCAGTAGATAGTGCAACAGAATTTTGTTTTTTACTAAACCAGGAAACTAATGCATGACCTAAGAAGTGACATGCTCCACTAGTGCTTTTTCGATCTATTTTACAACCAGCATAATCTGCATCTGTGTAGCTGATTAGATCGAAAGATGTGTGTTTAGGGTACCATAACCCTAGGTTAATTGTACCACTAAGATATCTAAGAATGCGCTTAACTGCAATTAAATGAGATTCTTTTGGAGATGATTGAAAACGTGCACATAAACACACACTGAACATAATATCTGGTCTACTGGCTGTCAAATATAATAAGCTACCAATCATACCTCGATATACTTTCGAGTCAACTGTCTTACCGGATTCATCTTTATCAAGTTTAGTAGATGGGCTCATTGGTGTTCCAGTTTCCTTAGCACCTTCCATCCCAAACTTCTTCAGCAATTCCTTAATATATTTTGATTGATTGATGAATGTCCCACTTTTTACTTGCTTAATTTGCAATCCGAGAAAGAATGTAAGTTCTCCCATCATGCTCATTTCAAATTCATCCTGCATAGTCTTAGCAAAAACTTGACACATATTTTCATTAGTAGCACCGAATATTATATCATCAACATAAATCTGAACCAAAAGAATATCATCATTTTCGTATTTAATGAAAAGAGTTGTGTCGATTTTTCCTCTTGAGAAACCTTTTTTAATCAAGAAACCACTGAGTCTCTCGTACCACGCTCTAGGAGCTTGTTTGAGTCCATATAGTGCTTTTGTGAGTTTGAAAACATGATTTGGAGAAATATGATTTTCAAAACCTGGAGGTTGCTCAACATATACCTCTTCATTTATAAAACCATTTAAGAAAGCACTTTTAACATCCATTTGAAAAAGTTTGAAATCTTTATAACAAGCATATGCAAGTAGCATTCGAATAGCTTCTAATCTTGCGACTGGTGCATATGTCTCATCATAATCAATTCCTTCTTCTTGATTGTAACCTTGGGCTACAAGTCGAGCCTTATTTCTAGTAATGACTCCGGACTCATCTTTCTTGTTTCTAAAAACCCATTTTGTTCCAATAATAGTATGATTTTTGGGTTTAGGAACAAGTGTCCAAACATCATTTCTTTCAAATTGATTAAGCTCTTCTTGCATAGCTAGAATCCAAGATTCATCAAGAAGTGCTTCATCAATATTTTTAGGTTCAATCTGAGATAAAAAAGCAGTATGATTGCAAATATTTCTAAGAGATGATCGAGTGCTTACACCTTGTGAAGGTTCTCCCAGAATTTGTTCCACTGGATGATCTTTCACAAATTTCCACTGTTTGGTTGCATCTCGTATTAAATTTTGATGATCTTTCCTGATGTCTCCATGTTGGACTTCCTCTATTGTGTTCTCTTTGTTGAGATTGAGACTTTCTGTATTATTTATACCTCCTGTTTCTTCATCAATGGATTTCTTGGAGAGTAGAGAATTAGATTCATCAAATACTACATGCATAGATTCTTGTACAGTTAAAGTCTTTTTATTGAATACTCTATAAGCTTTACTATTTGTAGAATACCCGAGAAAAATACCTTCATCCGATTTTGCATCAAATTTGCCTAAATTATCCCTGTCATTCAAAATAAAACATTTGCATCCAAATACATGAAAGTAACCAATGTTGGGCTTTTTCTCATTCCAAAGCTCATAGGGGGTTTTATCTAATTTAGACCTTAACATAACTCTATTTATAACATAACATGCAGTACTTACCGCTTCGGCCCAAAAATAACTAGGCAAGTTGTTCTCATTAAGAATTGTTCTTGCCATCTCTTGAAGAGATCTATTTTTCCTCTCTACTACCCCATTTTGTTGAGGAGTTCGAGGAGCAGAAAAATTATGCACAAAACCATTTTCATCACAAAATGTTTCAATATTTTTATTAACAAACTCTTTTCCCCTATCACTTCGGATACTTGAAATAGTATAGCCCTTTTCATTTTGAATTCTCTTGCATAACTTGGTAAAAGCATTATGTGCCTCATCTTTATGAGCAAGAAAGATGACCCAAGTATATCTAGAGAAATCATCAACAATAACAAAAGCATAATATTTTCCTCCTAGACTTGCAACTCTATTTGGTCCAAAAAGATCCATGTGTATCAGTTGCAGTGGTCTAGTAGTGGAAATATATTTCTTGGTTTTAAAAGAAGTTTTTGTTTGTTTACCAAATTGGCATGCATCACAAATTTTGTCTTTAAGAAAATTTGCCTTTGGTAAACCTCTCACAAGATCATTTTTTGAAAGTTTGGAAATAAGTTCCATGTTGGCATGACCTAGTCTTCTATGCCATAACCAATTAGTTTCATTTTGTACTGAAAAACAAATAGCATCTTGTGAGGTAATTTCTTCAAAATCGATTGTATAAACATTATTACTTCTAAAGGCAGTAAAACAAATGTTATAATCATGATCATTCAAAATAATGCACTTATCCATTTTGAAAGTAACTGTAAATCCTTTATCACATAATTGACTTATACTCAAAAGATTATGTTTTAGACCTTCAACAAGTAGAACATCTTCAATTATGAGAGAAGATTTATTACCAATTTTACCTATTCCCACGATCTTCCCTTTCGAGTTGTCTCCAAATGTCACGTGTCCTTCTTCTTTAGATCTAAGATCAAAGAACTTAGTCTTGTCTCCCGTCATGTGTCTTGAACATCCACTATCTAAAAACCATTTGTTTTTGCTTGTAGAGGACTTCATGCATACCTATAAAAACAATTAAAATGATTTTTCTTGGTACCCAAGTTCTTTGGGTCCTTTATTTATTAGTATTAGAAGAAACAAGATTTTTAGGTACCCATATGGCCCTAATAGTCATTGTATGTTTTCTTCTAATAGGACAAGTATGATAATTATGACCATTTCTATTACAAAAATTACAAATAGCATGTGACATATATGAAAATCTTGAATGATTATAATAGTATCCTTTTTTGACAAACTTATTATGAAAAGAATTTTGAATATTAGACTTTGATGTAGAAGGATTATCAAAGAAGTTTTTATAAGGTTTGAACTTTTGTTTTGGCATATATCCCAAGCCTGCCTTGTCAAAAACACATCTTTGACTACCAAGAAGTTTTTCAAAATTTCTTTTTCCATTCGTAAAGTTTTCAACAATATTTTCTAAATCAGTTTTCTTTTTCTTCAACTCAAGATTTTCGTCTTTCAAAACAATATTTTCTTTTCTTAAAATATCAATTTCGTTTGTTAAAGAAGAATTTTTCTTTTTCAAAGCAGTATATTTGATACCCAATTTTTCAAATTCTTCATATACCTCTTCTAAAACATTTTGCAATTCTTCATATGAAGGATTTTCAATATTATCAAAATTTGTTACCTCAATATCATCTTTAGCCATAAGACAGAGATTTGCTGATTCTTCATTGCTTGCTTCACTATCTGAGCTACTTGAATCATCATCCCATGTAGCTTTCATTGCTTTCTTGCCTTTGTTTCGATCTTTCTTTAGCAGGGGACAATCTGGCTTGATATGACCAGGCTTATTGCATTTATAACAAATTAAAGTATCATTTTTACCTGAATCTTTCTTGGAAAACTTTTTGAATGATTTCCTCGGAGGAGTTTTATTTTTCTTTAAGAATCTCTGAATTCTTCTTGTTATCATCGCAACTTCTTCATCTTTATCGTCATTTTCCTCATCTTCATCACTTTCACTTTCATGAGGAACAGCTTTAAGTGCCAAGCTCTTCTTTGGCTTTCCTTCTTCTTCTCCTCTTTTCAATGTGTACTCATGGGTGATAAGTGACCCGATGAGTTCATTCACTTCGAGCTTCTTGAGGTCTCTAGCTTCAAGAATCGCTGTCACTTTTGATTCCCAACGTTTTGGTAGAGAGTTGAGAATTTTTCTTACCATTTCCACTTTGGAATAAACTTTACCAAGAGCTGTCAAACTGTTTATGATGTTAGTAAAACGAGTGTGCATGCTAGAAATAGATTCATCATCATTCATCTTAAACATTTCATATTCATGAGTAAGAATATAAATTTTTGATTCCTTAACTTGAGAAGTTCCTTCATAAGTAACTTCCAAGTTATCCCAAATTTCTTTTGCCGTAGCACAAGTCATTACTCTATTAAACTCATTACCATTGAGAGCATTATATAATAAATTCATAGCAGTTAAATTCAAAGTATAAAGTCTATCGTCTTCACGATCAAACTCTTCTTCTTCCTTTTTGACCTTTACTCCACCAACCACTTTTGTTGGAATATAAGGTCCATTTACAATGCATTTCCAGATCTCTCGACCTTGAGCCTGAAGGAATATTCTCATTCTAACTTTCCAGAATGAATAATTGTCTCCACAAAAGAGTGGAGGCCGACTGCTAGATTGACCTTCACCAAATGAAGCTGCAATGTTAGCCATAAGATCTTAACTCAAAAGATAGTTAATCTTATAACAGAGCTTTAGCTCTGATACCAATTGTTGCCCAGATGACTAACACAAGAGGGGGGGTGAATTGAGTTGTATTTAAAAAAAAAAAAAAATTATAAATCAAATATACAATATCAAATATAAACAAAATACGAAATAGCAATAAATATAAAGAGTAAGGGTAAGAGAGAATCAAACTCAGTATGTTAACGAGGTTCGGCCCCACTGCCTACGTCCTCGCCTCAAGCTACCCCTTGAGGATCCCCGAATTCACTATTCAACCTCCTTCAGGTGGAGGTAAAAACCTATTACACCTTTGAACAACACCGCTACAAAGGATCCGTGTAGAACACCCTCTACACTTGCAATCACCTTACACGTGGTGATTCAACGATTCCCTGTGTAGAACACTTTCTACACGCACAAGGGTTGTACACACCCTTTTACTGATACAAGAATTGATAGTGGGTAGAATATCAGAAAACACTCCTCAATGAGTGAAATAAGAACAATACAGCACAACCTATATCTCTCAAAATGAAAAAGGATTAAGGCTCAATGCTTAGAGAAGAGAGAATGAAAGCTTTGAATGAGAGTTGTATGCTCTTGGTGTTGTGAATGTGAAGCTCTCAAATGATCTATTTATAGGCATATGAGACTTCATATTCAAATTTAAAAAGATTCACATGTCAAAGACATCATCATTCATTTTTCAAAAATTTCAAACCTAATCTTTTTACTTTTTGCATGTGACAAAATGAGCACACTTTACTTTTCAAAAAATTCAAACCTAATCTTTTACTTTTTGCATATGACAAAAGGAGCACACTTTACTTTTCAAAATTTTCAAACAAAGGCATCTTCCTTTTGCATAAGTCAAGAAAAGCATCAATCACTTTTGAAAATATTCAAATAAAACATGCACATGTGAAAGATGACAATCAATCATCTTTAATATTTTCAAAGTTCAACCCTTTAATCATGGCATGCACATGTGAAAGATGACAATCAATTATCTTTCAAAATTTTCAAATTTAATTTTCAAAATATTCATGCACATGTGGAAAATGTATTTTAATGCTTTATGATAAAATATTAATTTTTGAGCCTTAATCCTAATTTCGAATTTTAAAGAGATTTACAACATTATTCTATGACTTTAATGTGAACTTGCTCCCTTCTTGCTCATGCTTGGTTTCTTGATGTGCTTGACTCCATTGTGTAGATAACTTGAGCTTGAGACTCCTTTATTCTATGAATTCATTTGTTATCATCAAAATCCATGTGTAAATATATAATTACACAAAACTTGAAACCTTAGGTTTAACAAATTTCATCTACTTCAAAAGCATATCAATATTATTTTTGCGGGAAATCGACTCGTGATTTATATATCACATTTTCATTTCCTTTATACGAATACCCACTAATATTCAACAAGCATCACCTCTTAGGTGTTTGGACTACAAGTCCATATGTATCACATTTTACTAGTGATATTAATTCTGCAGGAATTGTTTCTTTATATTTTGACCAATATTTTTACGTCGGTATTCTTCGACGGTTCTTGGTTCACTTTTTTCATTAATTCTGGTAATGTCAAGTGCCATCTTATATAAAAATACGTTGTTAACAACGATTTTATTTCTATCCAAAATTTCTCATTTACTCATGAAATGTATCGAGATCTCGTTATTTTCAGGTACCTATCCCTCTTCAAGGGAAGACATTTCATGAAAAATTCTCTTCAGAAGGTACTCTTCAGGAGTATTATACTCTTCAAAAGTTTTCATTATGAGAGAATTATGTATAGAAAGTTTGGATGGATCTTATTGCTTGTTTTGTGGGTACGACTTCTTCAGGAGCACCAATTTATTTTCTTTGTGCTTTTCTCTTTCGGGATGCTTTATCATTTGTATCGATAGGTCTCACACGCTTTCAGACATGTCTTATGTTCATTAGACTGCTAAATTTCTTAATTGTCCCACGGGGATTTCAATTCTCACTGGGATTTTAGCAACTAGAATATGAGACATTTTTTATCTTATTGCATCCATAAATTAATTATCATCTGAAATTCCAGTTCACCTATGATAATCAAGATAATGTCGAATTATTTTATTTTATTTGCTTCAAGCAAATTTTTCTTACCACTCATAGTGGGAAAACTTTATAGTAAAAGAATATTCTGGTTCTTTTATAGATGTCTATATAAAAATTATTCCACTTATTGTAATTTATTTCGGATGATCAAGATAATCATGAAAAGCATACAAATATTTTGAATCATATTATTTTGATGCATCATAATATTTGATTCAATAGTTATATAATATCATTTCAAAGAGAAAGCTGATAATTTTTTTAATATGAACTTCTGGCTCGAAATCATAGAAGTACTATAAAGATATTCATCACCACATCCAATCTCTTGGTTTCTTTGAAAACAATGTGTCATTCTCTTTTGGGAATGATATAAATCCAATTTCATTCACTTCAGGGAATGATGTGGAACTAGTAGGACGTGACTCATGATTTCTTGACAAAATCTCATTATTTTGCTTAGCCACTAGAAAACCAGATATAAATTTAGAATATATTGTGAACTTTTACATTCGATATTGCTACTTCAGGAGCACATTCGAGGCGTTCATTTTAAACATATATTCTTTAGTGGCCTTTCTCTACACAATTTCAATTATGCAACTTCAAGTGCATTAATCATAATGAGCTTTTGGTACACATATCACTCATTTAAACTATCTCATAGAATCAATAGATCTTTTATTATGAGATACTCAATAAAATTATTGATTTAGCGCGATCCTTCAGGGATGCTCAATTTCTATTCCAAGATGAATCTTATCATCAATAATTCATAACAAGTATAAAAAATAAATAGAACTTGTATATAAACTATGTTAATAAATATAGAATTTAATCAAGTAATAATAATGAATATAATCTTTAATACTCACATTGGGGATTACAAATAATATATTGAAAAACTTACTTGAAATAGAAGACCACTAGCTTCAGAATCGTCAGAACCTTCGTGCGGTGAGAATCCCATCTCGCGTTTTTTTTTTTTTTCCCAGTGGGAGAGCCCGTACAAGTCGTAGGGTGCCCATAGAGCGTCGAGTGGGCATGGTTGCTTGAAGTCCAACCTGAGCCAGGGCTTACCACTACCGGACCAATGCAGCAGGCTAACCGGACCTGGGTGGAGGTCACGACAACTGCCCCTCACGTTGTCGCCACCTAAGCCGTGCTGGTTCCACCGGTGCTCAATGGGCGCCACGTGTCCAGCGA
This sequence comes from Carya cathayensis, assembly GCA_011037825.1. Classification (NCBI taxonomy): domain Eukaryota; kingdom Viridiplantae; phylum Streptophyta; class Magnoliopsida; order Fagales; family Juglandaceae; genus Carya; species Carya cathayensis. Next base: position 510,343 of record QGSO01000600.1, read on the forward strand.
ATACAAATAGGAATGGTGGCAGGGACCCGAGCTCATAGATCCGCTCGCTCTTCTGGATCTCCATCCACCTCTCGATCCTCCTCGTGTAATTCAGCGGCTGCTCGAGGGCTTGCCTCACCGAGGTCGAGATTAGGCCCCTTACAATCTCCGGATCGAAGTAATACACCTTGAACTTCAAGTGAGGGAAAGTGGATCTCACCAAGGTTTCAAGATTCGTCTCCGAGACTAGGAAGTGGAAGAAGATACTCTTCGGGCACAGCGAGTGCTGTAGAATCAAATGGACAGTGGTGATTGAGCCGCGGAGGTACTCGACGTCGAGTGTAATCGCCACATGAACCAAATTGGGATTGTAGACGCTGGTTTCGCCGGAGCTTTCCGAAATAACAGAGCCACATGCGGAGGCTTTTCAAAATGAAAACCAGCTTAGGTTATCGGATGGCGACACTTGAACCGGTAAACGAAGGTAGCTGTCAAGGTGGGAAGACCGGATGGCTTCCGCGGAAGGGAAGGACTGCAGAGAAGGAGAGAGGACGATCATGACCATTGCAGCGGAGAAGAAGCCAGAAAACCTCATAATCCAGAGCATCTTCACCGTGTAAATCCCTCTACGCTTCTTCTTCTTGGACTCAAAATTGAACCGATCGTCTAGAATCGAGGATAGGAACGCAAGGGTTCCTTTAAGGTCAGCTAGAGTTTGATCTATCCAAAACGAGAGATTTACAAATATGCAGCGAGAGAGCAGGACTTCGTACTGATAACGTGTTATAAAACTTACATGACAATCACCCAATTACTAAAGGAAAGCAAATTAGGAGCTGAAGAGAGAGAGCTTAAGGAGAGAGATCTAAGAGAGAGAGAGAGGGCATAATGAGAGAGAGAGAGATCTATATTTCCATTATGAAAGCCTTAAAGGATACCCATATATATAGGAGTACAAAGGAGGTTACGGGCCATCATATTTGACGGCTAGCTAAAGGTGGTCATACAAGTTGGTTTATAACAATTTTGAGATTTTCTTCAAAACAATATCGTTTTATACTTAAGTATTTGTTTTTTTTTAATACATATAATTTTGGGCTGGGTGGACAGGTGAGACTCAGGCACGCCTGCTTGGACCTCATCCCTGGCAACCCAGTGCATGCATCTACCCACATGCTACCCGTGACTAACAAGGGCCTGCCCTAGGTGGGTGTCGGATGTAAGGGTAGGGTGGGGGGAGCAGTAGAGCCCAATCGCCTGTCATATTGTAGAGGCCTTAGAATAACAGTACTTTATATAATATCTTTTATATAATTATGTTTTAAAATGAGAGCATTTTTATAAAATGATGTTATTTTTATAAATAATTTTATATACACACCTGTTATTTAAAATATAGTTACATAGACTGTTGTAAAAAGATTGTATATATATCATTTTTTAAGTATCCTATGTTTCAATTCATTTTAATTAATAATGTTATGAACTTAATTTCAAAAAATAAAATAACATTATAAACTTATGTGGCCACTTCTTAAAAAAAAATTATATTCACAAGTCGGTATGTAAAGTATACCTAGTAAAATGCTTAAGTGACATAATTATATTTAGAAGATAAATTTTAAAATTTGAATATTACAAATCAAATCTTATAGTCAATGTTTTTTTCTTGAAGTCAAGTTACTCAATGTATTCTTGCAATGATTTTTTTTTCCTTTTATCTTTGTGGTTTTTAAATCGATCAAATTTGACTAATATATTTCGTACACTATGTAGAGTGGAGGATATTGTGTGGTTAGTTTTTGGAAATTTTAATGAAATAATAAATCAAAATGAGAAGTGGGGAGGTAGACCTCTACCTGAGGAGCAAATGAAAGACTTAAGAGATGTTCTAACAGATTGTGATCTAAGGGATTTGGTCAAAGGCCCCATGTATACTTGGTGTATAAAAGGGGAGGCTTGGCTAGTATAAGTGAGAGACCAAATAGGTTTGTGGCATATTCTCACTTGTGTCAGTTATTTCCTAGAGTATGTGTTATGCATGGCACAACTGCATACTCTAATAACCTGCTTATATGGGTAGATTCAGAGGGTGCTTATGTTCATAGAAAATGAAAAAAAAAAAAACTTTCAAATTTAAAGCAATATGGGTGGGAGATATAGGGTGTGCTAAGACTATTGAAAATTCTTGGAAGCATGGGAATGTGAATAGTAATATGTATAAAGTGGTGGAGATGATTCAGAAATGCAGTCAAAAATTAGAAACCTAGAACAAAAATCACTTTGGCAAAGTAAATTATTAGCTTCAAAAGGCAAAATAGAATTTAAGTTTGGTGCATGAGAGAGACCCAATAGGCATTGATATCCATGCTTCTGTAGATGTAAGACAGGAAGTACAAATGTGGTTAAAAAGAAAGGAAGTCATGTGGAGGCAAAGATCTCGAGCCTTGTGGCTACATGAGGGTGATTAGAAGAGTAGATTTTTTCATGCAGAAGCCTCTTAGCAAAGGAAAAAGAATAGTATACAAAAGCTACAAGATGAAAATGGAAATTGACAGGAGGGAGAGGATAGAGACAAACTTATCTTGGATTACTTCCAAACACTTTTTAAAACCTCTTATCAGTAGGGCTCTTTTGCTTTCTTGGAGAGTCTTGCAGGGAAAGTGACAAATAGCATGAACGAAGAACTCTCTAAAGAATACACTGAAGATGAAGTATATAAGGCCCTACAATAGATGAACCCCACCAAAAACCCCTGGACCTAATGTTATGGCCCCTATTTTCTTTCAGAAGTTCTGGCATATAACAGGCAAATCTAATACTATTACCGTGCTCAAAGCCCACAATTCTGGTGAGTTCCCACATTCCATAAATCACAATTTTATTACTTTGATACTTATGAAGAAGTATCCTCTAAAAGTGATTAATTTTAAACCTATTAGTCTATGCAATATTATCTACAAGCTCATATCTAAGGCGATTGCTAACAGACTAAAACTTATGCTTCCCTTCATTATTTTTTATTCCTAAAGTGTCTTTGTTCCTAGAAGGCTCATAACTAATAATGTCTTGATAGCATATGAATTGATCAATTACTTAAGGCAGAAGAGGATAGGAAAAAAAGGTTTAGGGGAAGCTTGGATGTTGAGATGAGAATTTTGAGTTTGAGTTTAGAGTTTAAAATATTAGTTTTAGTAATATTATTGTATTGAGATTTGAAAAAGTTGTATTGGGATTTGAAAAAGTTGAATTATTTATTATATTTTGTATGGGGATTTGGGAAAGATGTAATGATGAGATGAGAATTTTGAGTTTGAGATGAGATATTTGGATTACCAAACCTGCCTTAATGTCTCTGAAATTGGACATAAGTAAAACATATGATAGAGTAGAGTGTGATTTCTTGGAAGCTGTTATGAAAATGACGGGTTTTGAGCATCTATAGCTTAGGCTGATTATGGTGTGTATTCAAATTGTCTCGTTTTCTATTTTGATTGATGGAGAACCAACAGGGCGTATAACTCCTAGTAAGGAATCGAGATAAGGGGATCCCCTATCTTCTTATCTGTTCTTGGTGTGCACTGAGGGTTTAGTTAGCTTACTAAAGGAAGTTGTGTATAATCAGACAATACCTGGCATTAAAATATGTAGAGGAGCACCTCGTCTGAATTACCTATTATTTGCTTATGACAGTATTATATTTTGTAAAGCTGATGCTGAGACTAACAAGCGAGTACATGTTTATTGAGAAAATATGAAGATGCCTCTAGCCAAAAGATCAACAAAGAGAAAACCTCTATGGTTTTCAGCAAAAATGTACCAACTATACAACAAGATGAGATTCTGTCTTTTATGGGGGGTTAGCCAGATACAACAATATGAGAAATACTTGGGTTTACCATCAGTGATTGGAAGATCAAAATCTCAAGCTTTTTTAGAGACTAAACATAAAATATGGCAGAAGATGTAGAGCTGAAAGGAGCACATGTTTTCTCAAGGGGGAAAAAAGTATTAATCAAGGTTGTGGCTCTATCTATCCCAACATATGCAATGATTTATTTTAAGTTACCAAATAACCTATGTTTTGATCTTGAAAATATGATGGCTAGGTTCTGGTGGGGTCAGATAAAAGATGAGAGGAGGATTCACTGGATCAATTAGACCAAGGATGTGTGATAGAGGAGGTCTCGGGTTCAAGGATTTGAGAATTTTCAATATGGCTTTATTGGCCAAATAGGGATCGAGAATTTTACAAGGAAAAGGCAGTTTGCTATAGATTATCTATAAGGCTAAATATTTCCCACAAGGAAATTTCTTTGATTCTTCCCTGGGTAACAATCTCTTTTGCCTGGAGAGGAATTTGGGAAGAAAAAAATTGCTCATTGAAGGTGGCAAATTGAGTGCAGGGAATGAAAAATTTATGAAGATATGGAAGGACATTTGGATCGTAAGTCATCAGGTTCTTCATAAAGAAATTAATCACATGGAGATACAAGAGAATGATGAGACTGTGGACAATCTAATTAATAGCACTACTATAGAGTGGAATAACTAGAACATTAGAGCTCTTTTCAATCCAATTATATTAGATGATTGATAAAAGGTTAGAATTGCATAATTAAGTTGTTTAAATAGGTGATTTATTTTATCAAATAAAGATTGAACACTTAATTATGCATCAAATTCTAATATTGAATGCAAATTAATTGATGTCAATATTTTATATACATAAAGTTCTATATTTGCCTTTGAAAGAAATACATTTTTTATGTACTGCAGAGCATTTATGAAAATATTAAAAGAGAATGGAACTCACGGCTGGAACTCAAGGGAGCAAGCAGAAAATCAGCACATGCAGAAAGATAGAAATGCAACCCACTCCACCATTCTTCAAAGTTAGGCCACCCACTCCCAAGTTAGGCCACCCACTCCACCATTCTTCAAAGTTTGGCCACCCACTCTTGAGAAATAGTAGGATGCTCTCTCCTATAAATAGGAGAGAGCTCAGAAGAGAAAGATCATCAAGGCAGTGGAGATGAAGGAGGGAAGTAAGAACTTTAAAACTTAGCTTTCATTTTTCAGTTTCATTCTCATTTCATTCGGCAGTTGTTGTTCATTTTAATTCATTTTTCAGTTTCATGCTTCTGTTTTAGTTTTCATTCAGCATCAGTTTATTTTACAGCTTTAATTTGAAACTTAAGGAAGCAAGTTTTCTTTCCATGTTAAAGCAAGCTTTCTTTGTATTCATCTAGGAAATAATTTCTTTTAGTGTTTATTTTATTTAGAGCTCAACTTCAATTTGAGTGTGTAATTTATTTGAAATTTTAATTTAATTGAGAGTTCAATTTCTTTTAGGATGCATTTTATTTAGAGCGTTTATTTTATTTGAGAAATCATTTTATCTGGAAGTTCAGATTTTTGGATTGGAGAACGCAGTCTCCATTTCCAAACATCAAGTTTATTCCTTACAATTCCTGTTTTTATTTAATTTCAGTTTAATGTCTTATATTTTCCGTGCACATTTAATTTCTGTCTATTTAAATTACTGTCATTTATTTTTCCTTTTATCTTTGTGGTTTTTAAATCGATCAAATTTGACTAATATATTTCGTACACTATGTAGAGTGGAGGATATTGTGTGGTTAGTTTTTGGAAATTTTAATGAAATAATAAATCAAAATGAGAAGTGGGGAGGTAGACCTCTACCTGAGGAGCAAATGAAAGACTTAAGAGATGTTCTAACAGATTGTGATCTAAGGGATTTGGTCAAAGGCCCCATGTATACTTGGTGTATAAAAGGGGAGGCTTGGCTAGTATAAGTGAGAGACCAAATAGGTTTGTGGCATATTCTCACTTGTGTCAGTTATTTCCTAGAGTATGTGTTATGCATGGCACAACTGCATACTCTAATAACCTGCTTATATGGGTAGATTCAGAGGGTGCTTATGTTCATAGAAAATGAAAAAAAAAAAAACTTTCAAATTTAAAGCAATATGGGTGGGAGATATAGGGTGTGCTAAGACTATTGAAAATTCTTGGAAGCATGGGAATGTGAATAGTAATATGTATAAAGTGGTGGAGATGATTCAGAAATGCAGTCAAAAATTAGAAACCTAGAACAAAAATCACTTTGGCAAAGTAAATTATTAGCTTCAAAAGGCAAAATAGAATTTAAGTTTGGTGCATGAGAGAGACCCAATAGGCATTGATATCCATGCTTCTGTAGATGTAAGACAGGAAGTACAAATGTGGTTAAAAAGAAAGGAAGTCATGTGGAGGCAAAGATCTCGAGCCTTGTGGCTACATGAGGGTGATTAGAAGAGTAGATTTTTTCATGCAGAAGCCTCTTAGCAAAGGAAAAAGAATAGTATACAAAAGCTACAAGATGAAAATGGAAATTGACAGGAGGGAGAGGATAGAGACAAACTTATCTTGGATTACTTCCAAACACTTTTTAAAACCTCTTATCAGTAGGGCTCTTTTGCTTTCTTGGAGAGTCTTGCAGGGAAAGTGACAAATAGCATGAACGAAGAACTCTCTAAAGAATACACTGAAGATGAAGTATATAAGGCCCTACAATAGATGAACCCCACCAAAAACCCCTGGACCTAATGTTATGGCCCCTATTTTCTTTCAGAAGTTCTGGCATATAACAGGCAAATCTAATACTATTACCGTGCTCAAAGCCCACAATTCTGGTGAGTTCCCACATTCCATAAATCACAATTTTATTACTTTGATACTTATGAAGAAGTATCCTCTAAAAGTGATTAATTTTAAACCTATTAGTCTATGCAATATTATCTACAAGCTCATATCTAAGGCGATTGCTAACAGACTAAAACTTATGCTTCCCTTCATTATTTTTTATTCCTAAAGTGTCTTTGTTCCTAGAAGGCTCATAACTAATAATGTCTTGATAGCATATGAATTGATCAATTACTTAAGGCAGAAGAGGATAGGAAAAAAAGGTTTAGGGGAAGCTTGGATGTTGAGATGAGAATTTTGAGTTTGAGTTTAGAGTTTAAAATATTAGTTTTAGTAATATTATTGTATTGAGATTTGAAAAAGTTGTATTGGGATTTGAAAAAGTTGAATTATTTATTATATTTTGTATGGGGATTTGGGAAAGATGTAATGATGAGATGAGAATTTTGAGTTTGAGATGAGATATTTGGATTACCAAACCTGCCTTAATGTCTCTGAAATTGGACATAAGTAAAACATATGATAGAGTAGAGTGTGATTTCTTGGAAGCTGTTATGAAAATGACGGGTTTTGAGCATCTATAGCTTAGGCTGATTATGGTGTGTATTCAAATTGTCTCGTTTTCTATTTTGATTGATGGAGAACCAACAGGGCGTATAACTCCTAGTAAGGAATCGAGATAAGGGGATCCCCTATCTTCTTATCTGTTCTTGGTGTGCACTGAGGGTTTAGTTAGCTTACTAAAGGAAGTTGTGTATAATCAGACAATACCTGGCATTAAAATATGTAGAGGAGCACCTCGTCTGAATTACCTATTATTTGCTTATGACAGTATTATATTTTGTAAAGCTGATGCTGAGACTAACAAGCGAGTACATGTTTATTGAGAAAATATGAAGATGCCTCTAGCCAAAAGATCAACAAAGAGAAAACCTCTATGGTTTTCAGCAAAAATGTACCAACTATACAACAAGATGAGATTCTGTCTTTTATGGGGGGTTAGCCAGATACAACAATATGAGAAATACTTGGGTTTACCATCAGTGATTGGAAGATCAAAATCTCAAGCTTTTTTAGAGACTAAACATAAAATATGGCAGAAGATGTAGAGCTGAAAGGAGCACATGTTTTCTCAAGGGGGAAAAAAGTATTAATCAAGGTTGTGGCTCTATCTATCCCAACATATGCAATGATTTATTTTAAGTTACCAAATAACCTATGTTTTGATCTTGAAAATATGATGGCTAGGTTCTGGTGGGGTCAGATAAAAGATGAGAGGAGGATTCACTGGATCAATTAGACCAAGGATGTGTGATAGAGGAGGTCTCGGGTTCAAGGATTTGAGAATTTTCAATATGGCTTTATTGGCCAAATAGGGATCGAGAATTTTACAAGGAAAAGGCAGTTTGCTATAGATTATCTATAAGGCTAAATATTTCCCACAAGGAAATTTCTTTGATTCTTCCCTGGGTAACAATCTCTTTTGCCTGGAGAGGAATTTGGGAAGAAAAAAATTGCTCATTGAAGGTGGCAAATTGAGTGCAGGGAATGAAAAATTTATGAAGATATGGAAGGACATTTGGATCGTAAGTCATCAGGTTCTTCATAAAGAAATTAATCACATGGAGATACAAGAGAATGATGAGACTGTGGACAATCTAATTAATAGCACTACTATAGAGTGGAATAACTAGAACATTAGAGCTCTTTTCAATCCAATTATATTAGATGATTGATAAAAGGTTAGAATTGCATAATTAAGTTGTTTAAATAGGTGATTTATTTTATCAAATAAAGATTGAACACTTAATTATGCATCAAATTCTAATATTGAATGCAAATTAATTGATGTCAATATTTTATATACATAAAGTTCTATATTTGCCTTTGAAAGAAATACATTTTTTATGTACTGCAGGGCATTTATGAAAATATTAAAAGAGAATGGAACTCACGGCTGGAACTCAAGGGAGCAAGCAGAAAATTAGCACATGCAGAAATATAGAAATGCAACCCACTCCACCATTCTTCAAAGTTTGGCCATCCACTCTTGAGAAATGGTAGGATGTTCTCTCCTATAAATAGGAGAGAGCTCAGAAGAGAAAGAGCATCAAGGCAGTGGAGACGAAGGAGGGGAGTTATTTTGCAAGTTATTTCCTTTGTATTTTGCAAGTTATTTACGGGGTTAATTTTTAAGTTATTAGTTTTGGAGTTTTGAGTTTTCATTACTTTGTTATAAGTTTCAGTTTTCATTACCTTGTTATAAGTTTCAAGTTTTTATTACTTTGTTATAAGTTTTGGAGTTTCAATTTTATTACCTTGTTATAGTTTCAAGTTTATTACCTTGTTATAGTTTCAAGTTTATTACCTAGTGTTGGTTTCAATTTTATTACTTTAATTTAGTTTGTCTTATTTCTTCGAGTTGATATTATAGACTTTTTATTTTTTATTTCATTCTAAAGTTTATTTATATTTTCTTAGTTTTTGATATGATTCCACTTAGATTTATTTTTGTTACTAAAAATATCATGTGTAACTAATTACTAAAGCTTGGGTTGTGGAATGAGATTTAATTTATTTTAGATTCTAGTTTGATGCAATATATTATTGTTTAATGTTGATTTCACTAAATTACTAGTCGGATTCAAATGGAAAATAGATTGCGGCTCTTGCTCTTGTTTTGTTGTTGACGTAAGGCACAACAAAAGCTTGAATTTATCAAGGTCTCTTTCGATTGTTTATGAATATAAATTTGGCTAGTAAATTAGAGAATTTCTTGAGAAAATATTGCAAATACTTGAGCTTAATTTTTATGTTCCGAATATCAATTCCTTGACTGGATTGTTAATCGAGAAATTATCTAGAATCCGAGATAAAAAGAATCTCAAACCCAACCCAAGTGTTTGTTAATTTGTTTTTTTAGAAACTCTAAATTCAATTTCAATTATTTTTTTTGGCATAGCATTTTAATTTTATTTTCATCTCACATACTCGATTCATTTGTTCCTTACAGATCCTTTATACGCTTTGATAACCCATTGTCCCTGTGGAATACGATCCTGGACTTATCCTTGATACAACTTGACACTTCTGCACTTGGAAGCACATTCTAAATTGAGTCAAGTTTTTGGCGCCGTTGCCGGGGACAACTGGTGTTTATTAGAGTTTTTTTTCTCTTTCTGAGAGGATGTTTATGGAGCTGTGAACCTCTTCACAGCCTGGGTGATATTCTTACCTCTCATTTTACTGGTTTACTGTTATCTTGTTTTGTGCTGAAGTTGCATGTCTGGTTGGGCTAGAGATAGCACACATAGACTTGCTAGGACTGAATCATCGACCTCATCATCGAGTGCATCATCTGTTTCTCTTAAATCATCAGTTGACACTCATAGTAACATGGCTGAAGAAGAAGGACGCAATGATGGGGAAATGGCAAATCCCAACAGGACACTCAGAGAATATTTGCATCCTATTAGGACCACCACTCCATCATGCATCATTACACCTTTGAATGCTCATACTTTCAATTTTAAACCTGGAATGATACCATTATTACCTCATTTTCATGGGATGGATTCTGAAAATCCCTACTTGCACCTCAAAGAGTTTGAGGAAGTATGCTCCACATTTTTGGATCGAAATTGTACTGAGGAAATTGTTAGATTGAAGTTGTTTCCTTTTTCTCTTAAGGACAAAGCAAAAACATGGTTGAATGCATTGAGGCCAAGATCCATTGGAACATGGCAAGAAATGCAAGCCGAATTTCTAAAAAAAAATTTTCCAATGCATCGCACCAATGCTTTAAAGAGACAAATCATGAATTTTTCTCAAAAGGAAACTGAAACTTTTTATCAAAGTTGGGAAAGATTCAAAGATCTCTTAAATGCTTGTCCACACCATGGTTACGAAAATTGGCGCATTATTAGTTTTTTTTATGAAGCTTTGATACCTAAGATGCGACAATTTGTTGAAACCATGTGTAATGGAGAATTCTTTAATAAGGAACCGGAAGAAGCATTTGCATATTTCGATTACTTGGCTGAAAACGCTCAATCATGGGACACTTCTTGTGTCTATGATAGAGCTGAACCATTGAGGATTGTAAGTGGGGGAGGTAAATATGTTTTAAATGAAGAAGATGATTTGAAAGCTAAATTTGCCTTATTGTCAAAAAAATTGGAGGCGATTGAGTTGAAGAAAGTAAATGAAGTACAAACTGTACCTCAGATTACTTTGAGCTGTAATATTTGTGAGGGCCAAGGGCATTCAACTAATGATTGCCCAACCATTCCAGCTTTTAAAGAAGTTCTTTTGGATCAATCTAATGCTGTTAATATGGTTGCTAAATCTTTTTCAGGTCCTTATTCCAACACTTACAATTCGGGATGGAGAAATCACCCGAATTTCAGTTGGAGGGGTGAACAAGCTGCTGTACCTGCACCCAACATAGCTGGTCCTTCACAATTTGCACCCTATACAACCCCAGGAGGATCAGGACCATCTCAATATGCCAACCATATGGTGCCAGCTCAGAAAAAAAATCTGGAAGACAATTTCCAACAATTATCCACCAATTTTCAGCAGCTGTCCACAAATTTTCAACAATTCATGCAAAGTCAAGCTGCTATTAATAGTCAAAATTCACAAGCAATTGCTGACATTCGAGGGTCAGTCACAAGGTTGACCACAACCATGAGCACTCAAGAGAAAGGGAAGTTCCCTGCACAATCTCAACCTAATCCACAAGGCCAAAACCAACAATTTCAAAGTATGGCAGGAGATCCAAATGTCAAGCAAGTCAAGGCTATTACAACCTTGAGAAGTGGTAAGGTGATCGGCATCCCAGATCAAGAGGTAGAAAAGAATGGTAACATTTCTAAACCTCCTTCTGAAAATGAGGCACATGGTCCTTTGGAATCTAAAAGTGTCCCAAGCACTACACCTGCACCTTTTCCTCAAAGGTTAATCCCTTTGCACAAAGATAAGCATCACGCTGAAATCCTTGAAATTTTTAAGCAAGTTAGGATAAATATACCATTGTTGGATGCTATTCAACAGATTCCTACCTATGCTAAATTTTTAAAGGATTTATGCACCGTGAAAAGAAAATTAAATGTGCAAAAGAAAGCTTTTCTTACTGAGCAGGTTAGTGCTATTATCCAAACCAACACTCCTCCCAAATACAAGGATCCAGGATCCCCTACCATAGCTTGCATGATAGGGAACTCAAAAATAGGCCAAGCATTATTAGACTTAGGTTCAAGTGTGAACTTATTGCCTTATAATGTTTATGTTCAGCTTGGATTGGGTGAGTTGAAATCTACTTCTATCACATTGCAGTTGGCAGATAGGTCTATAAAGATTCCTAGAGGTGTTGTGGAAGATGTTTTGGTTCAAGTAGACAAATTCTACTATCCAGTAGACTTTGTCGTACTCGACATGCAATTGACTAATCATTCTACTTTCCAAGCACCGGTTATCTTAGGAAGACCTTTCTTGGCTACTTCTAATGCACTCATAAATTGTAGAAGTGGAGTTTTAAAGTTGAGTTTTGGAAATATGACCTTGGAGCTAAATATTTTTAATCTTTGCAGGCAACCGCAAGAAGTTGAAGAAGTTCATGAAGTGAATTTGCTGGAAAATTTCATTGATGACAATTCTGCACATTACTTTCAACTTATTGATTCTTTAGAGGAATTTGAAGAAGATTTGAAAATATTTGATAATATTAATGACTCATCTCTTGTTTCCTCAATAGGTCAGCAAGTTACACCACCATGGAGGCCAAAATTTGAGCAACTTCCACCATTGACATCAACTCTCAAACCTTCGGAGGAGCAATCCCCAACTTTGGACTTCAAACCTCTTCCATTGGAGTTGAAGTATGCTTTCTTAGGACCACAAAGCACTTTCCCTGTGGTAATTTCTTCTCACTTAACTAGTGAACAAGAAGATAAATTGCTAGATGTGCTTAAGAAGCATAAAAAGTCTATTGGATGGACAATGGCTGATATAAAAGGTATAAGTCCCTTGGAGTGTACCCATAGGATTTATTTAGAAGATGATGCAAAACCTTCTCGGGAAATGCAAAGAAGGTTGAATCCCACAATGAAGGAAGTGGTTAAAAATGAGTGTTGAAATTGCTTGATGTGGGTATCATTTACCCCATCTCGGATAGCAAGTGGGTAAGCTCCCATTCATGTAGTTCCAAAAAAATCTGGGCTTACCATTGTTAAAAATGATCAAGATGAATCGATTCCTACAAGAATTCCTACTGGTTGGCGCATGTGTATTGATTATAGGAAGTTGAATGCCGCCACTAGGAAAGATCATTTTCCTTTGCCTTTTCTTGATCAAGTGTTAGAAAAAGTCGCTGGACATGCTTTTTATTGTTTCTTAGATGGGTTCTCCGGTTACTATCAATTAGAAATAGCACCAGAGGATCAAGAAAAGACCACCTTTACTTGTCCCTTTGGTACTTTTGCTTTTAGGAGAATGCCTTTTGGTTTATGCAATGCACCAGCAACTTTTCAAAGATGCATGCTTAGCATTTTTTCTGACATGATTGAAAACACTCTAGAAGTGTTTATGGATGATTTTTCTGTATTTGGTGATTCATTCGAGGTTTGTTTAACCAATTTACAAGCTGTTTTGGCCAGGTGTGAAGAGAAGCAGTTGCTACTTAATTGGGAGAAGTGCCATTTTATGGTGCAACAGGGCATTGTTCTGGGACATGTTGTTTCATCTAGAGGACTTGAAGTAGATAGAGCAAAAATTGAGTTGATTTCTAAACTTCCTACACCTAAGTCAATGAAAGACATTAGATCTTTTCTTGGGCATGCGGGTTTTTATAGGAGATTTATCAAAGACTTTAGCTCTACTTCAAAGCCTCTATGTAAGCTATTGATGAATGATGTAAAATTTGATTGGACACCCGAGTGTCAAGAAGCTTTTTGTCAACTTAAAACTTTGCTAACCACTGCTCCTATTCTTCAACCTCCTGATTGGTCACTTTCTTTTGAAATCATGTGTGATGCAAGTGATTTTGCTATAGGAGCTGTTCTTGGACAACGTAGGAACAAACTTCCTTATGTCATTTACTATGCAAGTAAAACTTTGAATTTTGCTCAAAAAAATTATTCTACTACTGAAAAAGAATTACTTGCTGTGGTATTTGCTTTAGAGAAATTCCGTGCATATATTCTTGGGTCTCCTATAGTCATCTTTACTGACCATGCAGCTCTCAAGTATTTGTTGACAAAGAAAGATGCAAAACCAAGGTTGATTAGATGGATACTTTTACTCCAGGAGTTCAATATCATCATCAAGGACAAGAAAGGAGTAGAAAATGTGGTAGCCGACCATTTGTCTAGGCTCACAGTTGCTGAAACTGAACAACCGACACCTGTTCTTGATTCTTTTCCTGATGAACATCTTATGTTAGTTGAAAATGTGCCTTGGTTTGCTGATATAGTTAATTTTCTGGTGACAGGAAAAACACCACTTCATTGGAGTACTCAAGATATACGAAAATTCATGCATGAGGTGAGATCGTTCTTTTATGATGATCCTTACCTTTTCAAGTATTGTCCTGATCAAATCATTAGAAAATGTGTGCCTGAGCATGAGATGCAAGCTGTCCTTTCTTTTTGCCACAGTGAGGCGTGTGGGGGTCATTTTTCTGCACACAAGACAGTTGCTAAAATTTTACAAAGTGGTTTTTATTGGCCTCATTTGTTTAAAGATGCATATAGTTTCTGCAAGACTTGCGAGTCATGTCAGAAATTAGGTGCTGTCACGAAAAGGAACATGATGCCTTTAAAACCCATTTTGGTCATAGAGATTTTTGATTGTTGGGGAATTGATTTTATGGGGCCATTTCCTTCTTCTTTTGGTTATTTGTACATCTTAGTGGCCATTGATTATGTTTCAAAATGGGTCGAAGCCATACCATGTAAAACAAATGACCATAAGGTGGTGCTTAAATTTTTGAAGGAAAATATTTTTGCTAGATTTGGCATGCCTAAGGCTATCATAAGTGATAATGGCACCCATTTTTGTAACAAGCCTTTTGCTGCCCTCTTGCATAAGTATGGCATTCACCACAAAGTTTCTACCCCATATCATCCCCAAACGAATGGCCAAGTTGAACTTGCTAATAGGGAAATCAAGACCATTTTGGAAAAAACTGTGAGTCCGAACCGAAAGGATTGGTCTTTGAAATTAACCGATGCATTATGGGCATACAGGACTGCATATAAAACTGTTTTGGGTATGTCTCCTTATCGGTTAATCTATGGTAAGGCTTGTCACCTCCCTGTTGAACTTGAACACCGTGCATTTTGGGCCATCAAAAAGTTTAATTTTGATCTTGATCAAGCTGGATCTTTGAGAAAATTACATCTTTGTGAATTAGAGGAACTTCGGAGGGATGCTTATGATAATTCTAAGCTGTCCAAGGAACGTATGAAGTCTTTCCATGATAAGCATATTCAAAGAAAATCATTTGAGCCTAATCAACAGGTTTTACTCTACAATTCTCGACTTCATTTGTTCCCTGGCAAGTTAAGATCCCGATGGAGTGGCCCCTATGTGGTTAAAACAGTTTTCCCTCACGGTGCTATTGAGGTTGTCAATCCTCAAAATGGAAATGCTTTTAAGGTTAATGGTCAAAGGCTCAAGCCTTTTATTTCTAACTTTGCACCTGAGGAATCTACTCTACATTTGCTTGATCCAAATTGATGGTCATTGATTTATCCTGTTCTTTTCATTATTTTCTTTTGTTTTGCAGTTTTTATTTTTATTTTGATTGCATTCATTTCAAGCCGTCCAGGTACTTCCTTTTTCTTCTTTCCTTCAGTTTTTCGTTGAATTTTCAGTTCTTCTTTTAGTGATTTTGCCCCTTAACTGCTCTCTTTGTGTAAATTCCTTCATTTCTCTTGCATCATTGAGGACAATGTTACAATCTAGTTGGGGGGTGGATGAGAAGTTATTTCTCTATTTGCATGCCTTTTGGTCCATCTTGGGGAGTACTAGTAATGAGTTGAAAGCAGATGAAACTCCCCATTTTTGAATTTTACATGCTGGAAAATGTTAAAAAAAAAATAAATAAATAAATAAAGATGCTTTTACATAAACTTGAGGTTCTTAGCCTCAGATTGGAGACGCTCATTCTCTTCATACAAAATCATGTCAGCCCTATTCATGGGAGCTGGCAAGCGGAATGAAGAATCCAATAGAGACTTCAACTGTTTATTCTGCTGCCGAAGGATTCCTTCCCTTGTGTGAGACTCTTGAACAATGCGTTGAAGTACAGCAATTTGTTCTTTTAGCCTTTCAACCTCATGGTTTTTGGCTTGAACCCGCTGGGAAAAAGCAACAATAGAGGATGAGTAGCGAGTTCCGAGACTCACCAAGTCATAGATAGCATCGGAGTCTGACTTATTAGCCATGCTATTATTTTCTTGCTGCAACATGGCACCAATGGCAGCTGCAGAAAGGACAGGAGGTTGAGATGTAGAAGAATGAGCCATTGAGAAAGGGATTGAGAACTTAAGGCGAGAATGTTGAAGGAATGCAGATGAGTTATAGAAATAAGAAGAAAACTTGATGCGGATTGAATGAACTTTGAGACTGATTTTATAGAGAGAGCATAAAGAACAAGTCCGGAGCCTTCAATCTCGTTTGTCAACAACATCAGGCGTTTTTTTTCAAATCTCCAGCCACACTTGTCGGGTCACGGACGGATCCACCGAAAAAAAAAAAAAATTAGTAATCTTTTGCTAATTTTCTCGTATTCTCTTTTTGCAGGTACGATTTTTTTGTATCTTCTTAGCAACCAACAACCTGAGTATTTCAGGTGACATCTTTCCTCTTTACTCTTTCGTTTCAATATATGTTCTGCAGTGTTTATCTTGTTTCAATTCATACCTGCATAACATATGTTGTCGAACATTCATTTGCTGAACATTGAGGACAATGTCAAATTTAGTTGGGGGGAGAGTTTTCTGTTGAAGTTTTTTTGAAGATGTATTAGTACTAAAAAAAAAAAATGATTTGTTGAAGTAATGGAACATGTGGAATGTAGTGCAAATATGAGTATATGTCAAAAGAAGGACTTATCCATTTTATTTAGTTGTTAAACCAAGGGAAAGATGTTAAGAGTTTTGCTTAAACACACACAACACATACCCGGAAGGCCTAGAAAGACTACATTGAGTCATTGTTGGTTGATTTACACTTCAATTGTTTGAGACTCTAATGAACCATATCCTAATGGCTTAGGAAGAAATTTGAATTAAATGAGAAAAGGGACAAGCCAGGGATCAAAAAAAAAAAAAAAAAAAAAAACAAAACAAAAACAAAAATTACATTTGTGTACTGGAAAAGGCTGCCTATTACCGGGGTCCTTACAAAAGAAGTAGGCGCCTTTCAAAGTGTAATAGCGTGAAAGCCGCCACTACAATGGTTTTGAATTAGAGTAAGACCATGTGGTTTTCTCAGATTAGTTGTTGTGATTGAAATTATTAATGCCTCTTGGTAGTCAATCTTGGAATTCTAACCCCATTTCCATGCACTTAAAAGAAAGCAAGCTTTGTTACATGTAATTCCCTTGGTTGATTAACTAAATTGTGTATAAATCTCTCAGTTGATACAAAATTCAGATTAATCTATCTCCAGTGTTCTTAAACTCAACAAATCTATTTCATGGCATGTGATTCTCAGATTTTCTCAAGTTGGTAATTTCACCTTTGCATGAATTCATTCGCTTTATTTGCTAGAGTCTAGCAAAAAGCTAGTTGGGGGGTGTGATAAAAGGTTAGAATTGCATAATTAAGTTGTTTAAATGGGTGATTTATTTTATCAAATAAAGATTGAACACTTAATTATGCATCAAATTCTAATATTGAATGCAAATTAATTGATGTCAATATTTTATATACATAAAGTTCTATATTTGCCTTTGAAAGAAATACATTTTTTATGTACTGCAGGGCATTTATGAAAATACTAAAAGAGAATGGAACTCACGGCTGGAACTCAAGGGAGCAAGCAGAAAATCAGCACATGCAGAAAGATAGAAATGCAACCCACTCCACCATTCTTCAAAGTTAGGCCACCCACTCCCAAGTTAGGCCACCCACTCCACCA
Organism: Carya cathayensis; assembly: GCA_011037825.1. Classification (NCBI taxonomy): domain Eukaryota; kingdom Viridiplantae; phylum Streptophyta; class Magnoliopsida; order Fagales; family Juglandaceae; genus Carya; species Carya cathayensis. The sequence goes on from QGSO01000600.1 coordinate 528,181, forward strand.
TTCTTCAAAGTCACCATTCTTCAAAGTTAGGCCACCCACTCCCAAGTTAGGCCACCCACTCCACCATTCTTCAAAGTTTGGCCACCCACTCTTGAGAAATGGTAGGATGTTCTCTCCTATAAATAGGAGAGAGCTCAGAAGAGAAAGGGCATCAAGGCAGTGGAGACGAAGGAGGGGAGTTATTTTGCAAGTTATTTCCTTTGTATTTTGCAAGTTATTTACGGGGTTAATTTTTAAGTTATTAGTTTTGGAGTTTTGAGTTTTCATTACTTTGTTATAAGTTTCAGTTTTCATTACCTTGTTATAAGTTTCAAGTTTTTATTACTTTGTTATAAGTTTTGGAGTTTCAATTTTATTACCTTGTTATAGTTTCAAGTTTATTACCTTGTTATAGTTTCAAGTTTATTACCTAGTGTTGGTTTCAATTTTATTACTTTAATTTAGTTTGTCTTATTTCTTCGAGTTGATATTATAGACTTTTTATTTTTTATTTCATTCTAAAGTTTATTTATATTTTCTTAGTTTTTGATATGATTCCACTTAGATTTATTTTTGTTACTAAAAATATCATGTGTAACTAATTACTAAAGCTTGGGTTGTGGAATGAGATTTAATTTATTNGGTTGTGGAATGAGATTTAATTTATTTTAGATTCTAGTTTGATGCAATATATTATTGTTTAATGTTGATTTCACTAAATTACTAGTCGGATTCAAATGGAAAATAGATTGCGGCTCTTGCTCTTGTTTTGTTGTTGACGTAAGGCACAACAAAAGCTTGAATTTATCAAGGTCTCTTTCGATTGTTTATGAATATAAATTTGGCTAGTAAATTAGAGAATTTCTTGAGAAAATATTGCAAATACTTGAGCTTAATTTTTATGTTCCGAATATCAATTCCTTGACTGGATTGTTAATCGAGAAATTATCTAGAATCCGAGATAAAAAGAATCTCAAACCCAACCCAAGTGTTTGTTAATTTGTTTTTTTAGAAACTCTAAATTCAATTTCAATTATTTTTTTTGGCATAGCATTTTAATTTTATTTTCACCTCACATACTCGATTCATTTGTTCCTTACAGATCCTTTATACGCTTTGATAACCCATTGTCCCTGTGGAATACGATCCTGGACTTATCCTTGATACAACTTGACACTTCTGCACTTAGAAGCACATTCTAAATTGAGTCAATGATATTCCAAAGATTGTCATCTGTCCAAAAGATCATGAAGATAAGTGGGCATGGACCCAGGAAAGGAATGGAAAGTATAGTGTCAAAAGTACATATTGACTCTTTAGGGAGCTACAGAATAGAAGTCCAAGTGAAAGCTCAAATGCTAATAGGAAAAAAAAAATGCATTGTGGAAACCAAGAATTTCTAACAAAGTCAAAGTTTTTGCATGAAGGGCTTGCAAGGATGGCTTATCTACTCTCTTGAATCTGAAACATAAGCACATTGATATAGAGACCACATGCAGTTTTTGTCAAGATCACATGGAAGATCTACGACATGCTATTATCTACTGTCCCATTATTCATGAATACTGGGATAGATATTTACCTTTGCACAAAAGTATCAACAATCACTTGAATGTGAGAGACATTGCTCTTAGTGTGAAGGAGATGGGCTCTATTGATGACTTGGCTAAGTTTTTTCTATTAACATAGGGATTTTGGTATAGAAGGAATAAGATGTGCATGATAAGATATGTTTGAATCCTTCTCAAGTGATTGAGCATGCGTTATCTATACTAAAACTTCATAAGGAATTGAAAACCTCTCCAAGGGTAAAGTCGACAACTTATAACAGCTGGCCGGAAACCTCCCCCTATGGATGTGCTGAAACTGGATGTTGATAGAGCCATATTTTTTTTATCAGCATAAGGCAGGTGTGGGTGTAATCCTTAGGGATATTAATGGAGTTGTTGTAATGGCTACAAGTAAACTGGAACATGAGGTTCAAGACCCAAAAACTATTGAGCTCCTTGCCATGTTTTAAGGATTACAACTCTGTGCAAGTATGGGCATTATGGATATTATATTGAAAATTAATTGTCTTCTAACGATCCAAGAACTTCAGAGTTTAACAGAATCTCTTTCCTTTCAAAGGGTTCACATAGAATAAACAAAAAAGCTTATGAGTTTTTTTAGACTATGCACAATTCAGCATGTGAATCGAGAAGGGAATCAAGCAAACCATGGGCTTGCTCGATATGCTTCGAATGTAGAAAACTTTGAGATGTAGTGGGACAATGCCCCCTCTGTTGTTGCTTAGGTTATTTGGCTTGACAAAAGAAATTTGTAATGTTTTTTTTAATAATATGATGATTTCCTATATAAAAAAAACTATTATCAAATTGGTTTTATTTGTTTGAATTTCATTAGTATAACTGTTAAAGATGACATAAGCACTGATGAGTATTCCACGTCACTTGAAAGTGAAAGATAGAAACATAAAATAATAGATTAACAAAAAATAAAAAATTACAAATCTAAAGACCTCAAACTAGCCAAATCATATAATACTTCCAAAATATTTTATTTGAAAAATTAATAAAAGCGGAAAAGAAAAGAAAAACAAGGGATGGCATGCCCACACCTTAATGCTACCAGAAGTGGCACTAGAGTTTGGCTTCTTTGAAAAATAAATAGATAAAATTGCTTTGAGTGAAAAAATAAGTTGACTTTTCCATCAATTTTTCAACCTTGTTCATGCACTTTTCAACAAGATGTATCCTATGAATTTTTAATCGAATATAAGCCAAACTCATGGCAGTAAGAAAGAGTCCCCTCTTGTTACACTGATGGTTAGTGGTGAAAACTAACATGTGGTTCAATTTTAGTAAAAATTTGAAATTGAACTGACTACTTTCTTACATGTTTAAAATCGGCCAATTAAGGAGGAGAAAACCGGCATACTCAGTTTCGACATGGTTCCTATCGGTTCATCAATGGCGTGATGAGAGAGAGTGCCGAGAGAATAGAGGCCAAAATATGTGTGTGTGTGTGTGAGAGAGAGAGAGAGAGAGAGAGAGAGAGAGTCTTAGAGAAATAGAGAATCGAGAGGAAAAGGAGGGGATGAGGTATTAAACCCTAAATCCAAACAATGTCATTTGGTGTATTAAACCAAACAATATCGTTTCATTTTTCTTTTTAAACAGTACATGCAAAACAACGTCATTTAATTCACTTAAGCAAAACGTTGTTATTTTACATAAGATATATATATTATATTAGCTTGTTCAACCGAAACCAAACTGGCTAACGTTGGCTTCATCAATTTCCTACCATAGGCCAGATGATTTTCTATCAATTTTCGCCAATTCACGTCAACTACGGCTGGTTCAGTTGGTTTTTGTACAGCCCTACTAATGGTGGCCATTTTTATTTTGAAAATAATTTTTTTTTATTCTAGCTTTTAATAAAAACTATTACTTTTTTATATTTGGAAAATAAATGTTTGTGCTTCAGCTTTTGAAAGATTTTGGCATATGGTTTAGAAACAAAGTTTAATTGAGTGATTAATTTTAAACGGAATGATTAATTTGATCAGCACATGAGTAATTTAATTTTTAAGACAAAGCAAAAGGACCAATTTAGTACTTCTATCCAAATGCCCGTGAATTGCAAAATACGCCTTGTTTGACATTAAAAATATGCCTTGTGGGACTTTGAGCTACAATAAACGGCAGTGGTCGATCACATTTGGTGCCTTACTGTTTGGGAGCTAAATATATATTTTATTCAATTAAAATCATCAACTTCTTCTCTCCCAGACTGGTTTAGCTCCCGCGTATTTCATTTCTCTCATTTTCTATCGCTTTCTCTCACTTTCTCTCTTCCTTAATCATGTCACTCCGTTGAGGAGAAGAAAGATTTGTTGCTCCGTTTCCTGGAGCAAGATTCTCTTATAGCCTTACTTTTTCTCACTTTCTTTCCATTTTCTCACCCGAATCGCCATTGTCTCTCTGTTTGAGAGATGAAAAAAAATTTCTTCGTTTCCTGGAGCGATTCCATCCCTTTCTCCCCACTTTCTCTCTTCGCTAGAGCATTGTCTCTCTATTTCATTCCAAAAAAATTTTTTGTCTGTTCAGTGTTTTCTGATGATCTCTCTTCCCTTAGATTTTGATTTATCGCCAGTTTTTTCCCTGTTTATGGTTGAATACCATGCTCCTTCCTTAAAAGAAGCCCATAGACCCTTCTACGAAATCAAATGCTGAACTAACTATGGATTCTACGCCTATTTCAAATTTTGCTATTCATCATCTCTACACACCATATTTAATTATTTTTTTTTTAAATTAGTTTTATTTTTTTAAAATTAATTAAATTATTCCACTCATTATCTATACACTACATATTTGATAAAAGAAAAAAATTAAAAATTAAAAAATTATGTATAATATATAGTGTGAAAATGATGAATAAAATTTTTCTTCACCAAAGGGTAAGTAACTTCCACCAGTCTTACCTTTTTTTTTTTCCCAAATGATGTCACTTCGTGTTTGGGCTGGATTGACACCTTTGTTTTGGTATTTACAGCTCTTAAATACTTGTTTACTAGGTAACACCTTTGTTTATATCTTAAAAAAATCTTCATCTTTCTTATCAAAAAACAAGTTTATCAAGGACAGTAAGTAACGTGAAGCAGGGCCAAATCTGGGGGTTGAGAGGGATTACAGTTATTTAAGTTCACGTTTGGACGCATTCTGGACTTTCTTTTTCAGTACTCTTTTCTTTATACAGCTTCTATAGATTTTAATGGACTAAAGTTTTCTTGATTTTCATTATGTATCAAAACAAAAAGTTTTTCATGATTGGAAGTGTATCTTTGTTGGATGGTAGGATTGGCAAAAAAAGATAGTTGGCAAACAATAATTAAATTATTAATTAACATATGATCAGTAAAATTCCAAAATATGAAAAAAAAAAATTAAAACAAATAGAAAAAATATTATCATTAAATTAATAATATTTTATTATTATTTTGAATAACATATGGATAATTCACTGTGAAAATTTATCTTAAATAGAATAGGCAAAAGATAAAACATGTGATTTTAACCAAATTTTGCCTTTATCTTTGCCTCATCCAATGCGAATGCTCTTAAATGGCTATAATTTGCCTATTAAAAAATGAAAGTATAATACAATGTAAATAAGATATTGATTGGTGAGGGTTATCATACTTTAGACACAAATGATAGCATATGCCCACATGATGTTCACAGAAAAGGGCTCCAAAGAAATATTATATAAATCAGAGGAAGCCAATGAAAAAATGTTTAAAGGAAAATCATGATACAGGAGTAAATTTTAAGAGAAAAAAGGACAATCACATTTACTCATACAAATCAATTATAGCATGTAGTTTATCAATCAACTCGGATATGCTATAATGAGGGGGAAAAAAGCCGAGGGTTTTTTCAAAGAAGCCGAGGGTTTGTGTTGGATAAAATGTGAGATGGTTCTACATCAGAGTTTTTCAGACAACCTGACCATAAAGGAATTGACTGCGGCTGCATCCAGGACAATCCATGAAGATTCGAACAATTCATGGAAAAACTCAGCTCCAATCTCCTCAGCTGCATTTCTAAATGCAATTCCAAATGCGTTTCCTTGAACTGCCCCAAGTCGAGGCTTCCCACAAACTCCTACGATCAATACCTTGTTGGGCCCTTGTGATAAGCAAGCACAAAGCAAAGCCTTCATTTTTGCTCCCTTTTCTCGCAAGGCATCCATCACAAAATAGCAAAATTTAGTCAAAGATTGGGGGTAACCCAGCAGCTTTGTATCCACCGAATCTTCGAGCTTTACCCACCGAAACTTTCTTCCACTTCTTATGCAACCACTCTTAGTTATTGATGTGCTTCCTTGTCTAAGTATTGCCCTTTGTATTCTGATTGCATGTTGCATTCCAGCTTTCAGCTTATCAAGGTTGCTCAAGGACAGTGCATCATAAGCTATGCCAAACTGCTTGGAAGTACAAGAGGCATCTGATTTCACAAATGATTCAAGCAGTGCAGTAACCCCATACACCACATCTGCTGCTGACACCCTTGAGTGATAACCATGTAACCGCAAGAAACTCCTGTAGTAGAAATCAGCAAGCCCATACTCAGGTAAAAACCGATCAAACTCATCTTTCATCTTCTGTTTTACTTCAAGATCCATGTACTGAAACTTCTGTTGGCAATCCACAAGAGCAAATCCCATCCGGGCTAGAAGAAGCTTGAGCTTTTTCATTCCATTATCACTCCATGTTTTCAATTTAGTTGCAATATACGAAGAACACAACATTGAATCAAATAAAGTCCACTCCTGCAACAACATCAGTCTCGGTTCATCTTCATATGCAATTCTAGACACATTGGGTGCTCGAATCTTTGTCCCATCTTTCAGAGTCACCAATGTTACTGCATCCAAATTCCCTGAACTGTTGATATGCTGCTCAAGCTCCATAACCCCAGCTTGGTACCTCTCATCAGTTAACCTCTCGTGAACAAACTGATCTGTCAATGAAACACAAGCCAACCAAAGCAACTCATTCGTATTCTTCCTCAAAGAATTTGACAAATCATACATCAAACACCCGGATGGCTTTCCATGGAAAGTACCCGTATGATAATACTCCCTCTTCAGTTTGCAGAATACTTGAACCGGATCTTCCTTATTTTCTTCCAAAACCCTCCTCCGCTTCCTTGACCCGCTCCCATCCACCTCTTCATCACTTTCACTATTGTTCTCATCTTCACTGTCCAATTCCTCATCTGCCTCATCATCACTATTCAAATCACTTGCATTCGCCAGAGCCGAAACATCAAAATCGTATGCCAAATCGGTCTGGTGTTCATCATCCTGTGTAAAAAGCACAATCACCCTATCGTTTTGATCACTCAAATTGTGCAAATGAATCGGGCGATGACTATCCACCACAAAAACATGCACTTCTGGGCCAAAATTCAGGACCTTCCTTAAATCTCTATGGCACCCCCAATTTATCAAAAGAATTGAAACAGGCTCAACAAAAGAAGACAAACTAGGGCCAACATATTTGTGAATTTCCTGAAATGATGAGACTGGATAACAGGCGTATCGAATGGAATCTGATTCGAGGATATGGAAAATGATCTTGAGGGCACAGAGTGAGTCTACATCAGATGTGGATGGAAATATTAGCAGGGGAGAGGACGACGAAGCTGCCACAGATTCACGAAGCTTTGCATAAAATGACTCAATCCTTTGCTCCCTCACCATGATTAGACTCAAATGGGGATCCAACCAAAATCGATTCGTTTTTTTTTTTATGAACGAAACAAAACCCTAAATCAGTCTACTTATTACCCATAGGCCATAAGCTGCTTTGGCTTTGATTAAATGGGTTCCATGATTTAAGGGGAAAGGGTATATTTTCACAAAGAAACATCTTAAATCTATGTATTGAACCAAGATTCTAAGAACATTTTGTACTAGGAAACAAATTTACCTATTTAACGTCCAGTTGACGAAGGAGTTAACCAATGAATTGGAGCAATGAATACATTAACCAGACGCTAAATAGGGATCACAGAGAGAGAGAGAGAGAGAGAGGAAAATGAATTGGTAGAAACTACAAAATGAATGGGAGAAAAAGAAAGTGGCGGAAAATGAAATGGAGATTGGAATGTTAAGCACCTGAGTTTGGGCGAACCCGAAGGAAAATCTTGGAGCTTAGTCTCTACGTTCAGCTCCAAACAATCATATCGTAGAGAGAGAGAGAGAGAGAGAGAGAGATAGCTTTTAGATTTCGAAGTTTGAACTGTCTTTAATCTCTGAATGCCTTACGGTGAGAATTTTTGAATTTTAACGGAAATGTCTAAAAATTGCCGCCAATTTTTGCTCTAAATTCCTGACAACGTTGTAAAATGAGACATTTATAAAATGTGGTCGACGCTAGCGTGAGCTCACTTTGAGTATGGAAAGTATGTCAGCTGTCTCAAAATACTACACTATTATTTAATATTTTATTATTATTTTTTCTTATATTTTATTATTATTTATTACTTTTTACTATTATTTAATATTTTATTATTATTTTTTCATTACTTTTTTATTATTATTCACAAGACTTCTTACTATCTAAACTCAACCATAGTGGTTAGAAAAAAGTAAGGGTGTACTCAGCTCAGTTGGATTTAGGTTTGGATATATTTGAGAATTAAATTGATATATATTGGTTTGAGATTTGAAGAATCGATATTGCACTAATTACACTCCTAAATTGGAAGTACCAATTTTACCGATTTCAATCAGGTTTTTTTGATATATTATATAATATAATATATATATTATAATATATAATAATATAGTGATAATATATTATAAATATTATAGTATATAGTAATATAGTATTAATATAACTATTAATATAATAGACTATAGTGATCATATTTGCATAATTACCATGCATCTCACTACACCTGAACACAACACATCTTTATGCCTAAACCCCTTTTATCATATTCAACCCCACACCTGATTCTATTCAAACCCACACCCAACGGCACTTGCATTCATCCCAACCAAAAGTCGACAGCACCCCACTCCATCCCAACCCAAAGTCGACGACAGAGAATCGACAACTACCTCTCGAAGATACTCGTGCTCGACGGCACCCCCACTCATCCTAAGAAATCACATTTTCATTGGAGTTGCTGGTAAAATGTGTATATTTTTATTTTTTTCATGCTTAACAAAACTTGTATTGGAATTATTGTATTGGAGTTAGATCTCATTTTGAAGTGATTGTAATCTGGGCTATGGAAATGCTCTTGGCATGGATTGATAACTCATCTAAATCTATGAATACCAACTGTTTGTTAAAAAGTCTCAAAGCCCTACGGCCACGGCACCCCACCAAAAATATGAAGGCCAGCCAACACTATAATAGTAGTTTGCCTTTTCGTAAGATGGAAAACAATTATATCAATTTTAATTAAAGCCATTAAGTGGGACCACATCATAGTCTAACTATATGTAGCTAATCAAATAAATAACTGGGGCCATATCATGTTTGTGTTTGAGTTGCAGGAGCTTAGCTCTCAAAAGACTTTAGCAACTTTGTTTGGTTCCCTTGATGGCAGGTACGTGGGATATAGATCCCTTTGTATATATTAAGTCCCCCCACCGCTGTCCAAATTCCTACCAAGCCAATTGTTGGATTTTAAGAGCATTCATATTTGACATTTCCTCCTAAATATTAGTTATTCAGACTTGGGAAAACTTTTTACCTTATTATTTATTGTTTTTTTATGGAAATTTTTGCTGTAATTTTTATGTATATCAAAAATATTAATGTATGTTGGGCAATGCTTCGACTCATGTAAGCTATTTTAGCTCTAGCTTTAGACAACTAATTTGTAATGAACATATGATGTAATAAACATGTAAGCTGTAATTTTATTGCATCGCTTGCAGTTTTCTTGTTTTGAAGAAGTACTTGCATGACATGCATGCATACTCAAATATCAAACCAAATATTTCCAAAAAATGGCATCCTTTAAAAAGTCAAATATTTCCAAGTACATAAGTGTGAGACTCTTTCTATATCAACCTGTATAACTTGAAGCAAAGACATGTATGCCTGCTCAAATTCATCAAAAAAACCTTGCAAAAAGATTTTGACATAAGATCAATGGCATCATTTCAAAAGTCAAATATTCCTAATTACATAAGTACATAACATTTGGGCCAAATACATGAGTTCAAAAACAAGGCTTCAGATTCGTCAATCTATAAATCTTTCAAAAATATTGATCTTCAATCTATAAAAGCTCATCTTGGGTCAAATTAACTTCTCTTCACCTGGATCAAATGCTTGACAACCCTCCTATCACATTAATCACAAAATCATTAATTATATAAAACTTAAATTTTTAAAAAATCATTTTACATTTTAAGGACTTATCTCCAAACAAAAAAATCTTACTCACATATATAAGCAAATTTGATTAAGAATTCAAGTTAGTGCACTCGACCTCAGTTGTATGCCCAATATCCCTACATAAACAAGAACAAATACAATAAAAAAAATTAAAACTTTGATTAAAAACCAATAAATAAAAAATATTCAAAATCTACAATACATGAATGAAGGACAGTTGTTCCTAGCATGTCCTTCATTTTTGCAAATGCTACGTCTTTTCTTGATTTGTTGACTCTCTTTTGGGTTCTTTGTTCTCAAAGACTTTGGGCGGCCTTTCATAGGCACCCGTGGAGGATTCTACACCGTTTGTGAAAAATTTAAAACAACCTGATTTCTTTGGTTGAACCCATCATTAGTTGACTCCTCGTCACCTACACATTTTTTTTATAGGTAATAATTTTTTTTTATATAAGTAAATAGGCATAGCCAACTTCACATAAAGTATACAAGTAAGAATACCTGGACAATTTGTATCTTCAATATTGTCATTATCCTTCATCAAAAGCAACTCTTTATGGGCCTTGTCTAAGGCAAGAGAGAGATGGTCCAGTTTTTTTTACAATTGTCCCAAGTTCCTAAAATTACATCATTAACCTACTTTTTCTCATTGCTTGCTCATCCTGCGGCATTACATGCTATTCGAGAATGGGTATGTTAATAATAGGTCGACTCTTAGCATTAATAGTCCATCTGTCTAGAACAAAGTGTTATGGCAAACTATATAATTTATCTTTCTTGCAAAGTACACAAATGATATGCCTGCAAAGAATTCCCATAAACTCAAACATATGGCATGTACAAGTCCCATTGTCTCCTCCACTCTCCAAGGTCATAAATAGCGGGGGGTGTCTTGCCATGAGGTGTCACTATATAAGTCTTGCTTTCACCCTCTTTGCACAATTTGGTTGACTTGTAGCATGGACTATTGAAAAACTCATTTTGAAAGATCATGAAAGACTTTCTTGTGTACACTATGACAGCCTCTTCTTCAATTTTGTGACATGTTTTCATTATGGCCATAGTAGATTTTGTTCGCACATCCTTTTCTTTCTCTTTAAAATATCGTGCATCTAATGTTTTCTCATATTGATGTACAAAATCACTGATTATAGTGCTGGAACGAACATAATCTTTGAAGAACTTATTCATACTTTCACTTCTTTGAGTTGTTAACATACCAGCACAAAATGTTGAACGCAAGTAAACCAGAACCCACATTTCCCGTCGGTTATAAAGATTGTGCAGCCATGTATTATCTCCTAGCTCATACTTCATTAATATAACATCTCATTCTAACTCAAACTCATCAATTGTAATTGTCTCATGAATATAATGATGGAAATCATTTTGAAAGTCCAGAAATCTGTTATATACATGAGCTAAATGTTCGGGAAATTTTTGTAGAATATGCCACAAGCACAACCTATGAGTTGTATTTGGGAGTACAATTGTAATGGCCTTCGCCATAGCCTTATCATCATCAGTAATTATGGTTGCAGGGACACGTCCAAGCATTGCCTCTTGACATGTTCTCAATAACCATGCATATGACTCGGCTGTTTCGTTAATCAACAAGGCACAACCAAGCATTATGGTTTGGTGATGATGGTTAACTCAGAAAATGAAACAAATGGCATCTTATAAATATTTGTCAAATATGTAACATCAAATGTTACATCTCCAAAATATTGGTATGCAATCCTTGATCGAGTATCGGCCCAAAACAAACTTCCCATAAAACCATTCTCATCAATTTGCATGAAGTATACAAATTCAGGCTCTTTGCATTGTCGATCAAGAAAATAGGTATATAACCTTTGCACATCTCCCTCTTCAAATAATTTTCTCCTTTGGGTCCACAAGTAATTTTCCACATCCTTGCCAATACACCCAACGTTAAAGTCACCCCTGCTTCTTTACTTAACACTGACATTATCTTCCTTGTTGGTACACCAGACTTATTTAAAGTCATAATAAGTTTTTTTTTTACACGTGTCACTCCCTATGCCCACAAAGCAAACCAGTACTTCTCAATGTAAGTAGCATGTGATTATGTTGAAGCACAAATTTACATACTATCCACTTTTCACCCTCTTTTTTTTATCCTCATCAATACTTTACAACCAATTTTTATTTCAACAGATTCCAGAATTATTCGTTCGTTTTGTTTGCTTATTTCTCTTCGAAATCCTTTCCTTGAGCAAACATAGTCTACAACAATTAGTTTTTTCTCCTCTTTCGAAAATCGAGTATGCTGAGTCCGAATGGCAAAACCTTTTCTTATTGCATACGCTTTATAATGTGCTTGAGCGTCTTTTACGTCATCAAATATCATACCAATAAATGCCTCCTCTCGACCACTACTCGAACAAGGTCCAAATTCTCTCCATCATTCACACTTTGCCTATTATTTACTACATTTTCTACATTCATATCATCACTGAGATAAACTTCATCTTCTAAATTCACCACATCTTCTACATTCATATCTTCTACATCTTCACCTTCTATACATGTGTGACTCGTCATTATTTCAACTTCATTACTGTCAGAACTCCAAGTTTGATCATTTGTTATAAAATAAGAAACCAACAAACCAGCCAACAAAACAATTAAATAAATAAAAAAAAACTCCCAACCAACAATTACATTAAAAGAAAAAGTAACCAACCAACAATAACCATTCATGCAAGAGAAAGTATCAATGTCTATTGTTAGCATTGTTAATATGGAATAGAAATACATGATTATGGAAATCTTTTATGACCAACAAATTGTTAGTCATAGTGAAACAAGCTGGTGTTACGCCGCTTGAATCAATATATGGATAGGCCTATAACACTTATGTACCGGTCATAGTGACATGATAACTAAGAAAGATTACAGTATTTATAATTAATACAAAGGTTTACGTTAATACAAAGATATACAATGTGGTCGTGTATATTTTCAATAGACCTTTTATGCATGGAATGCTTATCAATTAAACTGGCTATATATACTTGTAAGAAAGTTAAGAAATTTATTACAAAACTGGTTAAAATCCAAGTACCGGGCGCCAAGTGTAAAAGAAATGCATGTTGCGCATTAATAAAAAAAACTGATGCTCTGTCTTGTCCAAATAATAATGTGAACGTTGCACAGGTTCGATTGAAATTTCTCTAATACTTTCCCCAGTGGCATTTTCACAAACATTTGCTACTATGTGAATGAAAGAGGCAAGAAGCAGGAAAAAAAATCGAAAGTGCAAAAAATAAAACCATTGAGCGATCGGAGGTGTAGTGCGATACGGTAACCGTAGTGGGTTTGCTTGCTGGTTTCGACGTGATATCTCTAATACTTCCGTTTGCTGTCTGGTTTTAGCGTGATGGTTTCAAAGTGCTAGTTTAGGCATGGAACTCCTTTGGTTTCTATGTTTTGGTCTATAGTGTTAATTCCACAATTACTTACGTGTCGCACTTGGATTGGAGGGCTGGTTTTCTTATAAAACCAGATGGGCTGTTTAGAAGCGTTCATGTTATATTAAAGTTGTATAGATATTTTTACCAATTGATAGTATTTTTTTTAAAAATTCAAATTACGTTGTGCATTATTTGAAAAAACGCCAAAATGATGTTTTTTTCTCAAATATAATTCTAGGTTATTTGAGATTAAAATATACTTTAATATGTAATATTAAAACAATATAATCTTTTTATTAATGAGCTTTTAATGTTATTTAAACACTTTTTAATACTCCTAACGAAACTCCAAATAGGCCCAAAACATCACAACTTAAACTATTTCACTATATCTACAAATTTATTATCTCATCTCATCCCCAAAGCGAGGCTTAAGTCAATTTTTATTAAATTTTTTTATAGTCCAATTATTTTTCTTAAATGAATATTACTTTTATAAAATTAAATTTTATTTTTAATGCAGTGCTATATTTGTATTGATTGATTATGAGAAGTAACTGAAAAGAACACACAAAAGATAATCAATTGGAAACCATCCAAAAAGAAACTGATTTCTTGGGTAAAATAATAAATTATTAAAAAAAGATTTATTATCAACTTAATTATCATCCTCTCATTATTTCCATATCATCTGTTTATGTGATTTCAAATGATTAAAAGATAAATAAAGAATGATAAATAATTTTTTAATTATTCGATAACATGAAGATGATGGTTAAAAAGATAAAATATGTGTTACGTGAATGTTAAATACAACTTTGGTTGTATGTTTATGCAAAAGATGAAACCTTTTGCTTAATTTAAAAAATAAGTTATAAATCAAACTCTAGCATATCAAATGACATAAATGTATCATTCACGCCAATTTGTAAATATAATATTTGTTTGAAAAATAGTTTAGATATAAAGAGATTCCATAAAAATAAATTTATAGAGTTATTTTTATTGTAAATTAGATCTAATAGACCACATAAAGTCAAATCAATTTGTGAATTTATTTTTATATAATCTCTTTATATTTATAATAATTATCTATTTCTTTACAATATTACAATAATTATCTAATAGATCATTAACTGTGTTGACACCGAACCCCCCATACCGAGAGCAACCTTCCACGCAGAACAGCTTTATAAAATTAAAGCATCTATCTCATCTCATTCCATCATTATAATTTTTTTAAATTTTAAAATAAAAATAATATTAATAAATTATATTCGTTTAATATTTTGTTCAACTTTCATCTCATTTAATTATACAAAGTCTTATACTAATCATATCTCTCGACAGGGCGGCGACAATGCCTCTCTTAAAAGAACAATTGACCAAAAACAGACGCTCCTAGTTACTTTAACTGGTCAGAGAAATTTAATTCTGTAAACTCTTTATTTAGCAGATAAGTAAAAAAATAACAAGTAAATCTCGACTCAGGATAATGGTTGAAAAGACAAAAATGTTTTGAGTTTTTGAATTGTGGTAAGGTGATGAAGACAATATTATGTGAAATAAATGAAATCAAGGACAAATAGAAAGTCACCGCAATATATTGGAATAGAATAAAAGAATCTGTAGCTGGTCTTTTCCAGGCAAATAAATTTGCAAAACTGCATATAGACAGTACAACTTAGAGCAGCTAAAGGTAAAAAAGAATCACCAAAACAAGGCATGTTTTAACACCACAATTGTACGTTTATTAATACAAAGTACCGCACACGGACCAAATGAACGAACTGCAAAGAACTGACTCAGCTCCGATAGAGCATTCAATGGTATTTACAAGTCCCACAAACTTTGTGGTTATCCAAAAATCCAAAGACATCATTTTCTGCACCATGGAAAGCAGCAACTCTGAAAGATCGAGCAAGAGAATAGAAACCCAAATGATCAGTACCATTAAAGCCGAAAAGCACATGAATATGGGCCATTTATGAAAAATGAGAATCAATGAATGATAACAAACCTTAGCATTGTCATCAGCATCTTGCATCCGCCGCGTGTTGTTGTATGGCGTTCCATTAGAACCTGGTACCCTTCCCACCCCCGTCTGCCTCTCTTCCCGCACTTTGTTAAAAATGTGAGTAAAACCATCAGCTGATGCAGGGTTGTTCTCATCCCACTCACCAAATTTTGGAACAGCAGCACCTTTTTCAGGCTGCCAGATAGGAACCAAAACAGTTGACAAGGTTTAACAGAAGACTGAATCAGAGTTATAGTGAACTAACAAATGATTTCACGAAACTAAGTTTCCAGTCTCTGTCAAAATATAAATCAGTACGTGATAGCTTGGGAAAAAATGGAAACACATAATAGGTTGTTTCAATATTTAAATAGCAAAACTATCAGGATTCACATGCCTCAAATAAAAAACAACTAATCACAGTCCAATCTTTCTACCACCCCATGACTAAGCACAACACAAATCCATTCCCGTGAAAGAGCTTCTGGAAGACAAAGGCAACTTGAAAGGCAGCCTTTTTTGTATGGACGGCTTCTTTGGTGAAGATCCTCACTCTAGACAACTTGAGGATACGTTGAATCATAGTCATGGATTGGTTTTGTATGTGCAAGTAGAGCGGAGAGTCCGTCAACCACCTATTACTTCATTGTGAGATTGCCATGACTATGTGGAATGAAGTCTTTGCTCAGTTGGGACTAGCTTGGGTGATGCCAAGAAGGGTAAGAGATCTTCTAGCTTCTTGGAGAGACATTCGGGGAAACTCTCAAATTGCACCAATATGGAAGATGGTCCCAACATGTCTATGGTGGTGCATTTGGAGGGAGAGGAATGCAAGATGTTTTGAAGATCGAGAACAATCAATGGATGAGCTTAGAAACTTATTTTTCAGTACTTTACTACATTGGTCGATTGTAATTGATTTTCATGGCAAGATCTTCCATGAATTTATTGTATCTCTAAACTAGCACACTTAGGCGATGCTCTTGTATATGTCCCGTATACTTGGGCTATTGCCTACACTTTTGATCAATATATATTTGTTTATTGATCAAAAAAATGTTTTTAAGAAAAGACATTTCCCTCTAGACTCAGAAGAAACAACGCTAGATAGTTTAAGAGGTAAATTGAGTTTACCCTCAACTTATTTCTCGAGAAAATAACTTCCTGCAAAATTAAACTACTACTAGAAATCTACTTGCCAATCCGTATCATTCCTTTCTTTCCTTTTCAGCTAGCATAAAAATGATCAAATGTACATTTTCTAGTTTATTATATTTATGGCAGAAAAATTATGAGAGGAAGAAAACTTACCGATTCATCGCCTCGAGTCTCTGGTTTTCGGTATCTTCCAGGAGTACCATGGCTACTATCATATGACTTTCCTTCTAAAGCGTATGAACTGACCCCACCATCTCTCACTGGGACCTTTGCATGGCTGTGGAGTGGTGAACGCTCAACACTGTACTCAGATCCAATGCTGTGCCTTGCAGGTCTTCTATGGGTTTCACGGCCTCCATGAGCTCTGCTGCCTGTATTATCATGATGGGCTGGAGAGCCAGTGAACTGCCTGACGTCACCATCATCCCTGCTCCGTCGTTCATGTGTTGATCTTCCAGCTCCCTCTCTTACTGGTTCCTCGGTTTCAGCTCTGGCAGCAGGACCATGAGTTGAAGATGAATTATCAGAAACTAAATCAGGATTCTCTTCAGGGTCATTTGGATTTATCATCTTGGTCCCTCCTCGACCCTTGCGAGCTTTATCAAAATAGGCCGTGTATGGAACATTCTCTTCACTTTCCCAATTGCCAAATTTCGGTACATGTGAACGTTGCTGCAACGTTAAAAACATGCTTCTAACATTATATTATGACAACATTGGCAACAACATTATAGAAAACAGCAGTATGCTGTTAGGATATAAAAGCCAATTTATAGTGCTTGTAGAAAGAGCTTTCTTGTTGACCACCTAATAATAATTAACATTAAAAAAAAAAAAAAAACTTCATTTACAACTATGACAACAGTCCCCTGACATGCAATAAACCTTGGATTATCTCGTTAAACATTGAGAAGGCACTACCATAAGCAGTACATTAACAGCGGATGCACATTATAGATTGAAATATCCATCATTAGAACTGCAAAAAAGATTGTAACATTATAATACCAAGAAACCAAATTGCATGATGCCATATAGCTGTAGCCAAGTTTTAGACATGTCTTACATCCATAGGCATGTAAAATTGGTATCTACACAACTTCAGCATATGATCACTGCAGTATGCCCCCCCCCCCCCCCAAAAAAAAAAAAATAGAGGAATAGAAGTTTCTATGATTTACTAGTTTGCTGCTGGTATTTTTTCATTAGAACAAAGTGCTACTAGGATAAGGCAGACAGAGTTTTAACTACATCAAAGCTACTCTTTCAATTTCATTAATAATATACATCATTGATATTGTTGGTGAGTTCTTCTATTAATAGATCAATAAATCAATTCTAGTGATTGATCCGACGTGGCAAAACCCTTTTCTCTAGCGATTGGTGATCGCTGAGGGTTTTCGTATGGGCTCTGCCGCCGCCCCTTTGGGGGCGACGAAAGGAGGTAGCTTCTTGCAGATTGCTGCTGGGCTTCTGGCATCGGATCTGAAGGAGACGGGACGGTTGGCTTCGGCTCGTGATATTGTGATGGCAAAACCGCAACAACTTCCAGATGTGGATCTCCCGATGAGAGAGCCTCGTTTTATTGGAGGGGAGATGTGCTTTATGTACTCTAAGGCAGAGATCCAAAAGTCAGCGGAGCCATTTCGTTTCTCGGTTGTGCTGAAATTCCTGCGAAGGAGACCATCTCTGGATCATATCAGGGGATTTATCAAGAACTGGTGGGGACTTAAATCCATGCCTGTGGTGGGACAGCTTCGCAATGCGAGGAATGTTATGATTCGAATGGCTAATGAAGAGGATTTCATCAGTGTGATGACAAGGAGAAATTCAGACATGGTGGGCGTTCCCTATAAAGTTTTTCCCTAGACGCCAGATTTCAAGGAAGATGATGATTCTCCATTAGTTCTAGTATGGTTATCGCTTCCTGGGCTACCTCCTAATTATTTTCATACCTCTATTTTGAGAAGTATTGGGGGAGGGTTTGGAAGATTTTTAAAAAGAGATAATGCGACGGCGTGTGTTACGCGTCCGGAGGCAGCACGAATTTGTGTAGAGATGGACATATCTCAACCTTTGAGGTATTCGTTTTGGCTTGGACCTCCAGGAGTGGAGTTGAGTCGCTTACAAGAAGTGATTTATGAGTCTCGTCCAGCTTATTGTTTTAGATGTCGAAAGCAAGGACATAATGAAAACAAGTGTGGTCGTAGTGAAAGGGTGGAGGGGAAGGGAAAGGGGGTGTCAAATGATGCTGCGGGGGATGTAAAGACAGCAAAGATGGTCTGGAAGAATGTGGGGACTCGTGAGCCAGGGGTGAGCAGTACCAAAGTGGCAGTGGAACCATTGAAGAGAGAGATTCTGTTGGAGGAGTTTAAGCAACGTAGTCATGGGGGTTTTCTGCCTTCAGCGGAGGTGACATTTGTGGATGGATCTGGAAGGGTTTGTGAGCACATTCAGCCCCATATTGTCGTCGATCCGAGAGAAAATTCAGTTGAGGAGGAGCTGCAGCCAAGTGATGAAGTGGGCTTACCGAGGACCTCTGTTTTGGAATTGGATGTACCGAAAGTTGTAGGTAGTGTGCATGAGAAGTTTATGTTGAGTAGTGGAATCTGGTCCACTTCGCTCGAGCGGCAAAAGGCCGCCGCTCGAGCGAAACCAGGCAGATTCAAACGCTCGAAGGCCGCTCGACAGTGAGCTCGAGCGGTGCCTCCAGAAAGGGAAGTTCGCTCGAGCGAAGGCATTGGCCGCTCGAGCGAAATCAAGCAGAGTCGAACGCTCGACGTGCGCTCGACAGTGAGCTCGAGCGAATGCGGAAGGGAAGTTCGCTCGACGCGCGCTCGACACGCCGCTCGAGCAAATGTTCCGTGTTTTGCCCAGAATTAGGGTTTTCCGCCGTGAGAAGTATAAATAGGTCATTTATACTTCATTTGGGTGTGTGTGTGCCTCAAGAATTCTGTGAAGAACAATATTTCTCCTCCTCCATTGTATTGTGATCTCTCATATATATAAATCCTTTGCAACTCCCGTGGACGTAGGCAATTTGTCGAACCACGTAAATCTTGTGTTGTGTGTGATTGTTTTCTCTCCCATTTCATATATTTTTCACTTCATTGTCATCAGTTTTCGTAACAATTGGTATCAGAGCCGTGGTTCGGATCTGAAAGAAGACGATGGCTGGAGATGAAGTGAAGGTATCGGGGATCGAGAAGTTAGATGGCAAGGATTTTGGTTACTGGAGGATGCAAATAGAGGACTACCTCTATGGGAAGAAGCTGCATCTTCCATTGTTAGGAAAACAACCGGAGAAGATGGATGAGAATGAATGGAAATTGTTAGATCGACAAGTTTTGGGGGTTATTCGACTAACCCTGTCGAGATCCGTTGCACACAACGTCATCAAGGAGAAGACGACGGCGGATCTCATGGCGGCTTTGTCAGACATGTATGAAAAGCCGTCCGCGAATAACAATGTACATTTAATGAAAAAGTTGTTCAACTTAAAGATGGCAGATGGTACGATTGTTGCACAACATCTGAATGATTTTAATACTATCACAAATCAATTGTCGTCTGTTAAAATTGAATTTGTTGATGAGATACGTGCACTGATATTATTGGCTTCATTGCCAAATAGTTGGAAAGCCATGAGAATGGCTGTTAGTAATTCTGCTGGTAAAAATAAGTTGAAATATGATGATATTCGCGACTTGATTTTGACTGATGAGGTGCGTAGGAGAGATTCAGGCGAGACCTCGTGTTCGAGTTCAGCACTAAATGTTGATTCTCGAGGGAGATCACATGATAGGAACTCGAATAGAGGAAGGTCAAAATCAAACCACAGAGGCAAGAGCAAGTTGAGGCTTGGTCAGCAGGTTACGTGCTGGAATTGTGGCAAAGTTGGCCACATAAGGAAGAACTGCAAAAATCCTAGAAAGACCGAGAATGATAGTGCTAATGTTGTAACTGAAGAAGTACATGATGCACTATTGCTTGCAGTTCATAGTCCAGTTGATGATTTGATACTGGACTCAGGGGTTTCCTTCCATACAACTTCCCACCGGGAGCTAATGCAAAATTATGTCGCAGGTAATTTTGGGAAGGTGTATCTGGCTAATGGAGAAGCTTTGAACGTGGTAGGGATGGGAGACATTGACATTGCACTCCCTCACAAGAACAAATGGACCTTGCAAAAGGTCAGACACATTCCTGAGTTGAAGAAGAACCTCATTTCTGTTGGGCAGCTGGATGAGTGTGGGCACTCAGTAGTGTTCTCAGATAGTACCTAGAAGGTCACAAAAGGAGCATTGGTACTGACTCGAGGTAGGAAAACTGGTACACTATACATGACTACTGGTTTGGTTAACACTATTGCTACTACCGTTGCAGAGAACACAACAGATTTGTGGCATTGCAGGCTTGGCCATATGAGTCAGAAGGGTTTGAAAGAACTTCTGTCTAGAGGCAAGCTACCAGAACTGAAGACAGTTGATCTCAGTATGTGTGAGAGTTGTATTATGGGGAAACAGAAGAAGGTCAGTTTCTTGAGAAGTGGCAGGACGCCTAAGACAGGAAAACTGAACCTAATCCACACAGATGTGTGGGGACCTTCCCCAGTGGCATCTCTTGGAGGTTCTCGTTACTATATCACGTTCATTGATAATCATAGTAGGAAGGTGTGGATTTATTTTCTGAAGCGTAAATCCGATGTATTTAATGTGTTCAAAACTTGGAAGGCCATGGTAGAGACAGAAACAGGCCTAAAACTGAAATGTTTGAGGTCTGACAATGGTGGTGAGTACATTGACGGTGGGTTCAAGAAGTATTGTGCAGCTCTGGGTGTCAGAATGGAGAAGACCATTCCTGGGACACCACAGCAAAACGGAGTTGCTGAACGTATGAACAGAACCATAAATGAGCGTGCTAGAAGCATGAGGTTGCACGCCGGACTACCACCTACTTTTTGGGCAGATGCAGCCAGCACTGCAGTCTACTTGATAAACAGAGGGCCATCAGTTCCATTAAATCATGAATTGCCTGAGGAGGTTTGGAGTGAGAAAGAGGTTAAATTTTCTCACCTTAGAACATTTGGTTGTCTTTCTTATGTTCATATTGATTCTGATGCTCGAAGTAAACTTGAGACGAAGTCAAAGAAATGTTATTTCATTGGTTATGGAGACGAGGCATTTGGCTATCGTTTCTGGGATGATCAGGGTCGGAAGATCATAAAAAGCAGGAATGTAATTTTCAATGAGAAGTCTATTTACAAGGACAAGTCTAATACAGCTTCTGAAACAGCTCCTCAAGAGTCCGAGTTTGTAAGCTTGGATGACCTATCAGAGGTCACAGTGCAGAATAGAGAAGTGAGTGACGGGGAGAGTGGGTCCAGTGCACCCATTCCTATTATTCCGCAGTCAGCTTCAGAGCCGTCCACTCCTACAGTTGCAGTTCGACGGTCAGCTAGGACTAGCCGTCCTCCACAGCGTTTCTCACCAACCTTGAACTACATTCTGCTGACAGATGGTGGAGAACCGCAGAGTTATGAAGAAACCTTGCAAGATGAAAATTCTAGCAAGTGGGAGCTGGCCATGAAAGGTGAGATGGATTCTCTGCTAGAGAATCAGACATGGGAGTTGACAGAACTTCCATCAGGGAAGAAGGCATTACACAACAAGTGGGTGTACCGGGTGAAAACTGAGCTTGATGGCAGTAAGAGGTACAAGGCTAGACTTGTTGTAAAAGGCTTTCAGCAGAAGCAGGGTATTGATTACTCTGAGATTTTTTCTCCTGTAGTGAAGATCACAACCATCAGGATGGTACTGTCTATAGTTGCTACTGAAGATTTATTTCTTGAGCAGCTAGATGTGAAGACAGCTTTTCTTCATGGAGATCTTGAAGAAGACATCTACATGCATCAACCTGAAGGGTTTGTAGTACAGGGAAAGGAAGGTTCAGTTTGTAGACTGAAGAAGAGCTTGTATGGCCTGAAACAAGCTCCTAGACAGTGGTACAAGAAATTTGACAACTTCATGTGCAGTGCAGGGTACATCAGATGTCAAGCAGATCACTGTTGTTATGTCAGGCATTTTGACAATTCCTACATTATTCTGCTGTTGTATGTGGATGACATGCTTATTGCAGGGGCTAGTATTGATGAGATCAATAATCTGAAGAAGCAGATGTCAGAGCACTTTGCAATGAAGGATTTGGGAGCTGCAAAGCAAATCCTTGGCATGAGAATTGTCAGAGATAGAGCCAGAGGTACGTTGAGGCTGTCACAGGCTGAGTATGTGAAGAAGGTACTCAACAGGTTCAATATGGACAAGGCCAAACCAGTTGGCACACCCTTGGGCAGTCACTTCAGACTCAGCAAGAATCAGTCACCCGAGTCAGAGGAGGAACAAGACTATATGAGTAAGGTTCCTTATGCCTCAGCTATTGGTTCACTTATGTATGCTATGGTCTGCACAAGACCGGATATTGCCCATGCAGTGGGAGTTGTGAGTAGATACATGAGTAAACCAGGAAAAGAACATTGGGAAGCAGTGAAGTGGATTTTGAGGTACCTAAAGGGCTCCTCAGAAACGTGCTTGTGTTTCTCAGGAAAGAGTTTAGAGGTGCAGGGCTATGTTGATGCTGATTTAGCTGGTGATATTGATAGCAGAAAGAGTACCACAGGTTTTGTTTATACTCTTGGTGGTACTGCAGTGTCATGGGGTTCTAATCTGCAGAAAACAGTTTCTTTGTCTACTACAGAAGCTGAGTATGTTGCAGTGTCAGAGGCTGCAAAGGAGATGATATGGCTACAGGGCTTCTTGGAGGAATTGGGTAAAAAGAATCAGAAAGGCACTCTCTATAGTGATAGTCAGAGTGCCATATTCCTTGCCAAGAATCCAGCATTTCATTCCAGGACAAAGCACATTCAAATCAGGTATCACTTCATACGATCATTGTTAGATGATGGACAGTTGTTACTTGAGAAAATTTGTGGTAGCAAGAACCCGGCTGATATGTTGACAAAGGGTGTCACACTTGAGAAACTGAAGTTGTGTGCAACTTCAGTTGGTCTTCTGGCATGAAGACAGGGGCAGTGAGTTGCAGAAGTGGAGGATATCACGTTTGAGGAAGAGGACGATGCAGCGAGTGTACCAGTCTCCAAGTGGGAGAATTGTTGAGTAGTGGAGTCTGGTCCACTTCGCTCGAGCGGCAAAAGGCCGCCGCTCGAGCGAAACCAGGCAGATTCAAACGCTCGAAGGCCGCTCGACAGTGAGCTCGAGCGGTGCCTCCAGGAAGGGAAGTTCGCTCGAGCGAAGGCATTGGCCGCTCGAGCGAAATCAGGCAGAGTCGAACGCTCGACGTGCGCTCGACAGTGAGCTCGAGCGAATGCGGAAGGGAAGTTCGCTCGACACGCCGCTCGAGCGAATGTTCTGTGTTTTGCCCAGAATTAGGGTTTTCCGCCGTAAGAAGTATAAATAGGCCATTTATACTTCATTTGGCTGTGTGTGTGCCTCAAGAACTCTCTGAAGAACAATATTTCTCCTCCCCCATTGTATTATGATCTCTCATATATATAAATCCTTTGCAACTCCCGTGGACGTAGGCAATTTGCCGAACCACGTAAATCTTGTGTTATGTGTGATTGTTTTCTCTCCCATTTCATATATTTTTCACTTCATTGTCATCAGTTTTCGTAACAGTTTAATGCCGAACCAAGGGCCAGTTGGTTTGAATTATCTGAACTGGGTTCTGAGAAGGAGGAACAGGAGGTGCTCGATGATGTTAATTTATCTCCTCGTAGTTCGCTGAAAGTTATTGATGAGGTTATGGAATTTGAGTTGTGTCACTTGGCTGAGAGGGGGCTTTTTGTTCAAGGTAGGGAGATGGGTTCTACTGATGTTTTGGAGCACTTCTTTTCAGAGGAGGAAATGGGGCAGGACTGTGAGGTTGTGGCTCAAAAGTGCTATGAATCTGATCCATAATTGAATGTTCCTTTGAGGAAGCTTAGAGGGGTAAGGGAAAAAAAAAAACCTATCATTACCTTTGACAGGATGACAAGGTCTACTAAATTTTTTTGATGGGATTGAATTTTCTGGTGTGAAATATTAGGGGAATTCTTTCGTCAAAAAGTAGGCTTCGGCGTATTTTAAATAAACATTGCCCTTCGGTGGTGGCGATTTTAGAACCTTTTCTTTTGGCTAATAAATGTGGAAGATGGGCTAAAAGGTTGCATCTCCCGAATTTTTCTAATAATGTTGAATTTGGTGGTAAAGTGTGGCTGTTTTGGGAGGATGGGTTGGAGTTTCAGGTTGTATCTTGTTCAACTCAAGCTTTGTCAGGTTGGTTTGTTAGTGGAGACATGCGGGTTTTGGTGACAGTGGTCTATGCGAGCTGTTTTCAAATTACTAGACAGGATTTATGGAATTCTTTGAGAGGGATGGATCCGGGTTTAAGGCCATGGTTGGTGGCTGGGGATTTTAATGTTATCCGAAGAGATGATGAAAAAATTGGAGGAAGGTTTAGTGCTTCTCGTGCAAAGGCTGATTTTAACAGTTGCATTCAGGACTGTAGTTTGTTAGAGCTTCCATTTGTTGGCCAGAAAATGTCGTGGTGTAATGGGAGGTTGGGTGGTCGACGTATCTGGGCAAGATTGGATAGAGTTTTAGTTAATACAGATTTTTTATGTCTGTTTTCAGATGCTCGTTTTGAATATTTGCCTCGAACTTCTTCCAATCATGAGCCTATGTTAATTTCTTTGAGGCGAGACCGAAGAAGTGGTGTTAGACAGTTCAGGTTTCAACGTATGTGGGGGGTACTCATGATGGTTTTTTGGAAGTGGTTCGGCAAGTTTGGAATCAACAAGTGGAGGGCTGTCCTATGAATAAGATGAGAAAAAAATTGAATTTGTTGAAAAAAGAATTACAAAAATGGAATGTTGACATTTTTGGGAGAGTTGACGAGGAACTACGGTCCATTGAAGAGAGTGTTATGGCATTAGAACAGGCAATTATTTCTAACTACTCGCAGGAAAATGAAGAGGAGTTGCTTCGTTGTAAACAGCGTCACATCCAATATCTTCATAGGGAGGAAATTATGGGCTGTCAAAAATCGAGGATTAAATGGCTTACGGAAGGGGACTCGAATTCAGCATTTTTCCATGCAGCTTTGCGGGTTAAAAAGAAGAATAGAGTTATTGATCAGATGTTGATGAATAATGGGTTGGTTTTGGATTCAGTGGATAAAGTTCATCAAGGGGCTGTTGAATTTTTTTCTAAGTTACTAATGGCAGTTCCAGTTGAATGGGATGAATCTAATATGGAGTTAATCACTCCAGTTATTTCCGATCTTGTGAATGAAAGGTTGGTGGAGGCGCCGACAATGGAGGAGTTGAAGGTTGCTCTTTGGTCCATTCCACAGGATAGTAGTCCAGGTCCTAACGGTTTTTCGGCCAGTTTTTTTATTCTGGTTTGGAATATTATTCAGGAAGATTTCTTAGCGCTGGCAAGGGATTTTTTTGAAGGTATGCCTTTGTCTTCTTTTTTGGGGGCTACAAATATTGTTTTGATCCCAAAGGTGGAAGTACCTAGGTCTTTTGCACAGTTCCGACCTATTAGTTTGTGCTCAGTTGTGTATAAAATTTTATCAAAAATTTTGGTGAATCGGTTGGCTCCTGTTTTAGTGGGGATTATCTCACCTGAGCAAGTTGCTTTTGTTTGTGGAAGAAGTATTTTTGATAATATGTCATTGGCGCAAGAAATGGTGCACAATTTGAATAGAAAATCTAGAGGTGGTTGAGTGATGATTAAAATAGACATGGCGAAAGCGTATGACCGGGTGAGTTGGAGATTTTTTATGGAAGTTTTGAAGAGGTTGGGCTTCTCGGAGAAGTTCAAGTCTATTATTTGTCATTGTATATCCTCTCCTGTGTTTTCCATCATGCTTAATGGATGTTCAAAAGGTTTTTTCCGAGCTTCCTGGGGGTTGCGGCAAGGAGATCCGTTATCTCCTTATTTATTTTATCGGAAGATTCTGTCTCGCATGTTGCAACGTGATTTTTTATTGGGGAGGATTACGCCGTTTGAGATAGTTGGAGGCAGAGTGGTTAGCCGTCTGCTATATGCTGATGATTTATTGCTATTTTTAAATGGAGGGAGAGCTTCGGTTAGTAACATTATGAGCCTGCTACATGTATATGAGAGGATGTCTGGACAAGAGGTTAGCCCGAGCAAATCTTCTATATTTTTTTCTATAAGATATCCTTTGGCACGGAAACATGCTATGTTAAGTATAACTGGTTTTGAAGAAGGAGCTTGGCCATGTAATTATTTGGGAGTACCTTTGTATGTGGGTAGACTTACTCTTTGTATGTTTGAGCCGTTATTTGCAAAGGTGGAAAAAAAGCTTGCAGGATGGAAAGGTAAGTTATTATCTTTTGGTGGAAAGATTGTGCTCTTGAAACATGTGTTAAATAGTCTACCTATTCATGTGCTCTCTGTGCTTAATTTACCGAAAGGAGTATTAAAGGGCCTTAAGAGGATTTTTGTGAATTTTTTATGGGGGTCGAATGGGGAAGTAAAAAAGCGTAAATGAGTGTCTTGGAGTAAAATATGTTTGCCGGTGGAGGAAGGAGGATTGGGTATTCAAGATCTATCGGATATTCAAGTCTCTTTGCTTATGAAGTTTGCTTGGAAATTGTTGAAGGGAGATTCTTTGTGGGCAGATTTTTTTAAGGCGAAATACCTTGGGAATAAACATTTGTTTTCATTGATTTCGTTCTTAAAAGGTTCGCGATTTTGGAAGGGTATTTTACGAGTGCTACCTTTAGTTCTTAATAATTCGAGATGTTTAATATGTGGAGGGGAATTGAGTTTTTGGTTTGATAATTGGTTAAGGGATGGCATGGTTGCTAATTCTGAAGTGGTAGTAGGAAATCCAGACTTGAAAATCAGGGAGGTTGTTGTTGATGATGAATGGGATCTTCCTACTCTTAAGAGTGTAGTTGGGGATGAGATGGTGGAAAGAATAGCTAGTGTTCCGGTGCGGCTTCGGGATAGTCCAGACGTCTGTGTGGAAGTCATCGAATGATGGGGATTTTTCTACTAAATCTGCTTGGGAATTGGTTCGGAATAGAGGTCCTATTTGTTTATGGAAAAAATGGCTTTGGCAAAAGGGTGTTCCTCAGAAGATGTCATTTGTGTGTTGGAGGGCTCGACTTCATGCTCTTCCGGTGGATGAGAATATCTGTAAGCTCGGTATTCCTATTGTGTCCAAGTGTAATTGTTGTGATGGAGCACAAATAGAAACTCTAGATCATGTGTTGTGTTCTGGTGCAGGCGCTAGATATGTTTGGAATTATTTTGCAGGGGTTTTTGGGATTGTTCTTCTGCAAAATAGAACTTGGCTAGGAGTGGTTAATGTATGGTGGCTTCAGGCTTCTACCTCTTCTCAAGTGGGGTGGTTGTGTGGGGCGGCACCTATTTTTATTACATGGGCTATTTGGAGGGCGAGATGTGCTGCACGAATGGAGGGAATTTTATATGATGGGAAGCTGATTGTTAGATCAGTGAAGAGCTTATTTGGGGAGATTTCATTTTCTTTATCTAAACTAATGAAGTTTTCTCGACGAGATAGTATTATTTTGCAAGAGCTAAATTGCCCATTGATGCCGGTGAGAGTGAAACCAATGAAAGAAGTTGCTTGGTCGAGGCCTGTCGCGGGGACTATTAAACTAAATGTTGATGGGGGATCTGTAGGTAACCCAGGCCTGTCAGGAGGGGAGGAGTAATTCGAGATGATCAAGGTAAAGTTATTGCGGGTTTTGCACATTCTTATGGATATGCGACTAATACCATTGCGGAGTGTCGGGCTTTTCTTGATGGTTTAAAATTGTGCCATCAGCTTGGTTTTAAAGATTTTTTGATTGAATTAGATTCAACGGTAGTAGTTGGTTGGTTTAAGTCGGGAATCTGTAAATTTTGGTATTTATGGGATTTCTGGGAAGAAGCTATTCTTTTGTTTCGACTAATGAATGCCAGAATTTGTCATATTTTTCGTGAAGCAAATATGGTGGCGGATTTCCTCTCCAAGGAAGGTGTAACTAGTCGGAATCTGGATTTTTTGGGTGAGGAGTTTAGAGAGAGACGTTTTTGTGGCCTCGTTCAAACTGATAAATGGGGTCTCCCCTATATTAGGCGTTAAGATTATATTCATTTGTATTCTTTGTTTGGACATCTGGGTTGGTTTGTTTGTTTATTTGTTAGCCTCAGATGTATATATGTTTCTTTGGTATTCTTCCGCCATAAGTGAGAGTTTTTTCTAATAAATATGGGATGGGGTCACTCGTAGACATGTGGCCTGACCTCTTCTTAAAAAAAAAAAAAAAAAAGTTCTTCTATTATATAATGGTGAGAGTCGAGACTTCGTTATACTCTAACCAAGATTGTCAGTCTCCTAGAAGGTCCAGATTTTGAACTAAACCCGTAACACCCCATTTCCCAGGTTTAAGAATAAAATCACCTTTAAAGATTCTCGAGAAAGCCGGAATGCTACTACTGAACCTGACTTAAAAATATTTTTATTTATTTTGAAGGAATTGCCAAGTACAAAGATTATTTATAATAAATAAAGTTGTTTTAAATTAAAATATTAAAATCATAAATGAGAGTGTGCGGAAGCATTTACTAAAATTTCTCAAAATCTATGCCATAAAAATCATAACTTAAAATCTCTATACATTATCTAGGCCACTATCACGCCTCCCTAGATTAAGCCCCGTCCTGCAGCTCTACCTTCATAAATATTCTGATCTGAGGTGATTTAAAAACATAAAAACAAACTAAAATGAGTGGATGACTCAATAAGAAACTCATCATAACGTAACCGTACTTAAAATAAGATTTTTCATAAAATATTTCATACTGAGAACTTAAAATCATAACTGATTATACTGATGCTTATGCTATGCATGATTGATTTATCTGAATTAACTGACTAATTTGATTTATCTGACTTGTCTAGCTGGCCATTGTGGCCAACACGCTTAACACTGTGTGCAAGGTTGTGCACTAGCTTCCTTTGCTGCAGCAAAGGAAGCCGACTGTGCAGTACTCTAGCGTACTACAGTGGACCACGCTTGAGTCCGTGACTTGCACGCCCACCTTAACACTGCATTGGTACCATGCATCTAAATGACCATCTGATTAACTGTTATGAGCTTATCTTACACTTGATCTTCCTTTTTTTTTTATAAGTATCTCACACTTTATCTTATGAAAGCTTACTTGTCTATGCAACGTGAGATGCAGAAG
The DNA here is from genome assembly GCA_011037825.1 of Carya cathayensis. Classification (NCBI taxonomy): domain Eukaryota; kingdom Viridiplantae; phylum Streptophyta; class Magnoliopsida; order Fagales; family Juglandaceae; genus Carya; species Carya cathayensis. The sequence continues at coordinate 558,022 of QGSO01000600.1, forward strand.
ATGCATAATACATACATAACTATAACATACAAAATGAAACATAGTGAATGCCGTGCTTCCAAATATCATGACTTGCATGGTACGTAAACACTAGCTTCAAAAGAATTGGCTTTAATAATAATAATATATATAACTAGCTAACGTATGTTAATCCTAATTTATGATCAAGTTACAAACCTTGTAGTGTTGCTTCCTAAAATTTCCGACAAAAAATCTATCACGGTGCTGGACTGGGAGGTTTATGGTTTTTTTCCAAATAACACGTGGAAGGAAGATATTTATAGAGAGATTTGGGAGAGAGTAACAACCAGTTTGAGTTGGACTCGGTTAAAGAGTTTTAACATAAAAATGACTTGTAGAGTTGTATTCCTGTTGGAATAGGATGCCGACAAGTTCGACTTCGAGTTCGAGTTCAAGTTCGACTCAGTCACGATCATTCAAGAAAGAGTCTGAATTTAAAAACATAATCTATCTAGTAGTTCATTCAATGTAGGATTGACAGTGACTGAGACTATGTAGGGAACTTCAATCAATGATGAGTTTAAATTGAAATAAATTTCTAATAGCCAATCTTTAAATTCTAAAATAAGTCTAACTCATTTAATAAATAATAAATAAGATTTAACCTAGTTATTGAGCCTAATTAAAATACCTAATCAACCTAAAAAATTTATCGCTCGTGGACTTATCCAATATGGCCCGTTAAATATAATTTAGGCCCAATAAAAATCATCAATATTCCAAACTTAATTGAAAGTTGAAATACCTCACCTAATTAATTGTCATCCTATATTGCTCAGGCTATCTTCATAAATATTCTTTGATGCTAACAATAAGAAAACACACTAATAATATGGTTGTCCTTCAGACCTCTTCCAATAGTTCCTTTTAGAAAACCAAAAAGCATTCCCAAGTAACTAATAGTCAATCAACAAAAAAATGAATTAATAAATAACCGTTAAACTCATCAAGTTTACTGCTCAAGACTTAGCGAGACTCCGCTGAGACAGGGAACTAATCTGGGTTTCAACAGTTTTCTATAAACTTTCTTGACCATCCAAAGAATGAGGTAAGGGATGGTGGCTCGATAAAGAGCACCAAGTTGTGCAATGCAAAGTGAAAATACTGATAACACTTGGACTTAGACAGCATTCACTAGTATCAAGCTCAAATTTGTTCAAAATTATTGTTAGGCATATGCTTTGTTGGCACAGAATTAAAATAGATCACTCCAATTGTGTTATTTCTCAGCACAACCAATATCTTATAGAGGCATCCTTGTCACCTTAACGCAAACAGTACCAAAGTGAAGACACCAGTAGATATGAATTAGCTAACGACTATCAAATTATACTATATGACTAACCATACAATGAAAAAAGTCACTAATAATCACAAGTTCTCCACCACTGAGTTTTAGAGCAAATAAATGATGAGATATAACAAAGGTCTGCTCCCATCCTGTATGAAACACAACATACACAAAATGATGGAATAGAATATTATTCTTGTTTACAAGTTTTAAGTTAAAAGAATTTTCTGATTTATCTTTAGTATTTGTGGACAACATCATTTATAACCAAAAAGCGGTACTTTAAATCATGAAAGGAAACAGGGACCAATTAAAAACAAATATGGTGAACTTAGTGGGTATATAGCATAGGGTGAAACTTTGTCCTCCCCATTCTCTAAAAAAATGGGTGTAAAGCAATTGACTAAGTTTGTCAGGCTTTGCCCTATCCACTAGAGATCCTAACCAAGGTTTAAATATATAACACTTTGTTTCCAGTAAAGTTCCGAATCCAGCTCTTGACTCATAAACTAAGAAACATATCAGTATTAGTACCACAAAGTCCGGTCCTGATGAAAAGGGAGTGGCAGGGCTTTTCCTCATTAACATAGGACATGACGCTTCAATTTAGGGGGAAACATAGCAGAGTACATGAAATAGTACTTCCCATGACCAACGGGTTAAGAAGTATGAAATATGTATACTATATGCATACACGCACCATAAGACTTTAGAATACGATCATTGTATAAAAACCTGACACCAAAATTGTCCCACACTGTAAATTCATTTGGACACCCAAAATATGATGTCAACCACATCTGACTCAAAATCGATGACGATTCAACCTAAGTTTCAATTTCCAAGAAAGAAACAGCAACAACCACAAGTGTAATTAACAACTCATCCAAAGAAATTAAACTAGACCGCTTGACAACATGGCTACTTTCTTAAACAAAATTACGCAGAGAAAGAAGCCTACATAAATCAACTAAGCAAGCACATCAAGCAACAACTCAAGACACTGAAACTGCCGGTTGTATTTGTCCCCTTTTTAATTTAATTCAGACACACTCATTATTCAAGCAAGAGTTCAAAAACTCTTTCTCTTTTTATAAAGGAGTGCAGAATTCGAACTTTAACTTTCCAACATCATATCTCGGCTGAAATAGTTTATTGTGAGACAAAGCACCGGTGTTTGGTTATCTGTTTAGTCCATATTTTCCAAACAAACAGAAAAGGTGAAAACCAAGCAAAACAAACCCAGATGGACTGAATCCCCAATTTTGCTAATGCTTCTTGATTGGCAGTAATTATACAAATCGCAGCATCTCTCATCAAAACATAACGAAATGATTCAAACCCAGAAAAGAATCTGCATATGCTGTATTGGGTTGTTAATTTGGCAAACGAGGAAACAGATAAAAACACTAAAAACTCCGTTCAACTAAGCCGACTTCAAAACATAATGCAAAAAACCCAGACAATCAATTTGTTTTCTTTCCCTCAGTTTTCTCGGCAACCAAGCAGAAAAGCAATACATTCCCAACAAAAAGAGAAATTGCATGAAAGAGAAAGCGAGTGAGAGAGAGAGATAGAGAGGAGGAGGAGGAAAAAATAGAGGTAAGCTTACAGCCATTGCCCTGCCCACGGAGCTTGGAATGGAAAAACAAGATTTTTCAAGAGATTCAACTGCTAAGATCAAACCCACCGCAGTTATTCAGACAACCAAGCTGACCCAGAGAGACAAATAGAGAGAGAGAGAGAGAGAGAAGAGAGTTTTAAAGAGGAGTTTAATCAACCATTGACCGACGCCACCGGTCATATTTGACCATTCTCATCCTCTGTGTACAAACTACAAAGCTCTTTCAAATGTCTCTCTGCAGTCTGCGTCAGACTCTCACCCCATCGCTGGCGTCAAAGAAATTTTAACTGCTTCAAGCCAGAGGACATCAAAGTTGACCGTCCAATTAAAAGTCTCTCTGGCGTGTAAAGCGTAAAAATTGAAAAAAAAAAAAAAAAATTGTCAATGACCGCTAAATTTTCCACAAATTCTCCGCTTCCGTTTGAGGTAGTTGAGCTTTCGATTGGGAAGGGCATAGAGAGAAGCGAATATGGTGACTAGGGAGGTCTGAGTTAACGCCGTTACTGTTAATGGCGGCTGAATTAAGCATCCATTGAAGGACCCTGTAAAGCTGTGGTTGTCTTCTTCCATTTAAATGGGTCCTCCTCTGTTTTGTTTGCTTCTCCTGCAACCATTTATTTTCTGCCACCCACCTTCCATTATTATGAATTTAAATCAGGGTTTTCTTCTTCTTCTTTTTCTCACAATTTCTTACTTCCACTTCCATTAAATTTAAACCAATTTTCTTCAACTAACTTATATAAACATTAGGAAAATATTTACTGATTTCTTTGTAAATATTATAATTTTTCTTTTCAAATTGGACCACATAACTTCTATAAAAATAAAGAGAAATGGTATTTTCGATGACTATACAAACGTTTTGTAATTATTTTTTAAAAAATTAAATAAATATATAGTTTATATAAAAAAAATTAATTTTTTAATAATATATATATTTCTAGCCCCACCCATGAATAATGAATTTGTTGCCCAGATGACTAACACAAGAGGGGGGGTGAATTGAGTTGTATTTAAAAAAAATAACAATTATAAATCAAATATACAATATCAAATATAAACAAAATACGAAATAGCAATAAATATAAAGAGTAAGGGTAAGAGAGAATCAAACTCAGTATGTTAACGAGGTTCGGCCCCACTGCCTACGTCCTCGCCTCAAGCTACCCCTTGAGGATCCCCGAATTCACTATTCAACCTCCTTCAGGTGGAGGTAAAAACCTATTACACCTTTGAACAACACCGCTACAAAGGATCCGTGTAGAACACCCTCTACACTTGCAATCACCTTACACGTGGTGATTCAACGATTCCCTGTGTAGAACACTTTCTACACGCACAAGGGTTGTACACACCCTTTTACTGATACAAGAATTGATAGTGGGTAGAATATCAGAAAACACTCCTCAATGAGTGAAATAAGAACAATACAGCACAACCTATATCTCTCAAAATGAAAAAGGATTAAGGCTCAATGCTTAGAGAAGAGAGAATGAAAGCTTTGAATGAGAGTTGTATGCTCTTGGTGTTGTGAATGTGAAGCTCTCAAATGATCTATTTATAGGCATATGAGACTTCATATTCAAATTTAAAAAGATTCACATGTCAAAGACATCATCATTCATTTTTCAAAAATTTCAAACCTAATCTTTTTACTTTTTGCATGTGACAAAATGAGCACACTTTACTTTTCAAAAAATTCAAACCTAATCTTTTACTTTTTGCATATGACAAAAGGAGCACACTTTACTTTTCAAAATTTTCAAACAAAGGCATCTTCCTTTTGCATAAGTCAAGAAAAGCATCAATCACTTTTGAAAATATTCAAATAAAACATGCACATGTGAAAGATGACAATCAATCATCTTTAATATTTTCAAAGTTCAACCCTTTAATCATGGCATGCACATGTGAAAGATGACAATCAATTATCTTTCAAAATTTTCAAATTTAATTTTCAAAATATTCATGCACATGTGGAAAATGTATTTTAATGCTTTATGATAAAATATTAATTTTTGAGCCTTAATCCTAATTTCGAATTTTAAAGAGATTTACAACATTATTCTATGACTTTAATGTGAACTTGCTCCCTTCTTGCTCATGCTTGGTTTCTTGATGTGCTTGACTCCATTGTGTAGATAACTTGAGCTTGAGACTCCTTTATTCTATGAATTCATTTGTTATCATCAAAATCCATGTGTAAATATATAATTACACAAAACTTGAAACCTTAGGTTTAACAATCTCCCCCTTTTTGATGATGACAAATACTTGATAGAACCTGAAGCCTGTATTAATACTTAAGCTCCCCCTGAGAATGTGCGTTAGTTTTTCAAGCAAAAAAAAAAAAATAATTCCAAGCATATATAACAAGTTTAACAATTTAAACAATATTAATGTTCTAGTCTAAAACTTCTCCCCCTTTTGGCATCATTAAAAAGGATCGACAGCAAGTAAATAGACTGAAGAAAACGGTGCGTTAAAATACACTGTAGATAGTTGAAAAAGAGAGCCGTCCGTGACCCGACAAGTCCTGCAAAGCCTCGAGGCCTAACTCTATGAATTTAGTGCGGTTGAAGATAGAAACAAATCGCCTGATGTTGTTGACAAACGAGATTGAAGGCTCCGAGTTTCTAAAAAAAATGTCTTTTTCACTGATCGGGAAAAAACACATTGCTCTTTGACTTGGATGATAGCTCGTCTTGTTCTTTATACTATCTCTATAAAAACAGTCTTAAAGTTCATCCAATCCGCATCAAGTTTTCTTCTTATCTCTATAACTCATCTGCATTCCTTCAACATTCTCGCTTTAAGTTTTCAATTCCTTTCTCAATGGCTCATTCTTCTACATCTCAACCTCCTGTCCTTTCTGCAGCTGCCATTGGTGCTATGTTGCAGCAAGAAAATAATAGTATGGCAAATAAGTCAGACTCCGATGCTATCTACGACTTGGTGAGTCTCGGGACTCGCTACTCATCCTCTATTGTTGCTTTTTCCCAGCGGGTTCAAGCAAAAAACCATGAGGTTGAAAAGCTTAAGGAACAAATTGTTGTACTTCAACGAATTGTTCAAGAGTCTCACACAAGGGAAGGAATCCTTCGGCAGAAGAATAAAAAGTTGAAATCTCTATTGGATTCTTCATTCCGCTTGCCAGTTCCCATGAATAGGGATGACATGATATTGTATGAAGAGAATGAGCGTCTCAAACATGAGGCTAAGAACCTCAAGTTTATGTAAAAGTATTTAAGAAAAATCTATCTATTTTTATGAACTTTGATCTGTCTTTTAAGAGATATTCATAATATGCATCATACCTATTTCTCTTCTAATCATAGATAATCTATCTTCTGGTAAAGGTTTTGTGAATATATCTGCTAACTGATCGTGTGTGTTTGTGAACTCTAGTACTATATCGCCTTTCTGCACATGATCTCGAAGAAAATGATATCTTATTTCAATATGCTTAGTTCTAGAATGTTGTATTGGGTTTTTTGAAAGATTTATAGCACTTGTATTATCACATTTGATTGGAATGTGATTATACATGAGTTTAAAATCTTCAAGTTGTTGCTTCATGTAAAGAACTTGAGCACAACAACTACCCGCAGCAACATATTCTGCCTCAGCAGTAGATAGTGCAACAGAATTTTGTTTTTTACTAAACCAGGAAACTAATGCATGACCTAAGAAGTGACATGCTCCACTAGTGCTTTTTCGATCTATTTTACAACCAGCATAATCTGCATCTGTGTAGCTGATTAGATCGAAAGATGTGTGTTTAGGGTACCATAACCCTAGGTTAATTGTACCACTAAGATATCTAAGAATGCGCTTAACTGCAATTAAATGAGATTCTTTTGGAGATGATTGAAAACGTGCACATAAACACACACTGAACATAATATCTGGTCTACTGGCTGTCAAATATAATAAGCTACCAATCATACCTCGATATACTTTCGAGTCAACTGTCTTACCGGATTCATCTTTATCAAGTTTAGTAGATGGGCTCATTGGTGTTCCAGTTTCCTTAGCACCTTCCATCCCAAACTTCTTCAGCAATTCCTTAATATATTTTGATTGATTGATGAATGTCCCACTTTTTACTTGCTTAATTTGCAATCCGAGAAAGAATGTAAGTTCTCCCATCATGCTCATTTCAAATTCATCCTGCATAGTCTTAGCAAAAACTTGACACATATTTTCATTAGTAGCACCGAATATTATATCATCAACATAAATCTGAACCAAAAGAATATCATCATTTTCGTATTTAATGAAAAGAGTTGTGTCGATTTTTCCTCTTGAGAAACCTTTTTTAATCAAGAAACCACTGAGTCTCTCGTACCACGCTCTAGGAGCTTGTTTGAGTCCATATAGTGCTTTTGTGAGTTTGAAAACATGATTTGGAGAAATATGATTTTCAAAACCTGGAGGTTGCTCAACATATACCTCTTCATTTATAAAACCATTTAAGAAAGCACTTTTAACATCCATTTGAAAAAGTTTGAAATCTTTATAACAAGCATATGCAAGTAGCATTCGAATAGCTTCTAATCTTGCGACTGGTGCATATGTCTCATCATAATCAATTCCTTCTTCTTGATTGTAACCTTGGGCTACAAGTCGAGCCTTATTTCTAGTAATGACTCCGGACTCATCTTTCTTGTTTCTAAAAACCCATTTTGTTCCAATAATAGTATGATTTTTGGGTTTAGGAACAAGTGTCCAAACATCATTTCTTTCAAATTGATTAAGCTCTTCTTGCATAGCTAGAATCCAAGATTCATCAAGAAGTGCTTCATCAATATTTTTAGGTTCAATCTGAGATAAAAAAGCAGTATGATTGCAAATATTTCTAAGAGATGATCGAGTGCTTACACCTTGTGAAGGTTCTCCCAGAATTTGTTCCACTGGATGATCTTTCACAAATTTCCACTGTTTGGTTGCATCTCGTATTAAATTTTGATGATCTTTCCTGATGTCTCCATGTTGGACTTCCTCTATTGTGTTCTCTTTGTTGAGATTGAGACTTTCTGTATTATTTATACCTCCTGTTTCTTCATCAATGGATTTCTTGGAGAGTAGAGAATTAGATTCATCAAATACTACATGCATAGATTCTTGTACAGTTAAAGTCTTTTTATTGAATACTCTATAAGCTTTACTATTTGTAGAATACCCGAGAAAAATACCTTCATCCGATTTTGCATCAAATTTGCCTAAATTATCCCTGTCATTCAAAATAAAACATTTGCATCCAAATACATGAAAGTAACCAATGTTGGGCTTTTTCTCATTCCAAAGCTCATAGGGGGTTTTATCTAATTTAGACCTTAACATAACTCTATTTATAACATAACATGCAGTACTTACCGCTTCGGCCCAAAAATAACTAGGCAAGTTGTTCTCATTAAGAATTGTTCTTGCCATCTCTTGAAGAGATCTATTTTTCCTCTCTACTACCCCATTTTGTTGAGGAGTTCGAGGAGCAGAAAAATTATGCACAAAACCATTTTCATCACAAAATGTTTCAATATTTTTATTAACAAACTCTTTTCCCCTATCACTTCGGATACTTGAAATAGTATAGCCCTTTTCATTTTGAATTCTCTTGCATAACTTGGTAAAAGCATTATGTGCCTCATCTTTATGAGCAAGAAAGATGACCCAAGTATATCTAGAGAAATCATCAACAATAACAAAAGCATAATATTTTCCTCCTAGACTTGCAACTCTATTTGGTCCAAAAAGATCCATGTGTATCAGTTGCAGTGGTCTAGTAGTGGAAATATATTTCTTGGTTTTAAAAGAAGTTTTTGTTTGTTTACCAAATTGGCATGCATCACAAATTTTGTCTTTAAGAAAATTTGCCTTTGGTAAACCTCTCACAAGATCATTTTTTGAAAGTTTGGAAATAAGTTCCATGTTGGCATGACCTAGTCTTCTATGCCATAACCAATTAGTTTCATTTTGTACTGAAAAACAAATAGCATCTTGTGAGGTAATTTCTTCAAAATCGATTGTATAAACATTATTACTTCTAAAGGCAGTAAAACAAATGTTATAATCATGATCATTCAAAATAATGCACTTATCCATTTTGAAAGTAACTGTAAATCCTTTATCACATAATTGACTTATACTCAAAAGATTATGTTTTAGACCTTCAACAAGTAGAACATCTTCAATTATGAGAGAAGATTTATTACCAATTTTACCTATTCCCACGATCTTCCCTTTCGAGTTGTCTCCAAATGTCACGTGTCCTTCTTCTTTAGATCTAAGATCAAAGAACTTAGTCTTGTCTCCCGTCATGTGTCTTGAACATCCACTATCTAAAAACCATTTGTTTTTGCTTGTAGAGGACTTCATGCATACCTATAAAAACAATTAAAATGATTTTTCTTGGTACCCAAGTTCTTTGGGTCCTTTATTTATTAGTATTAGAAGAAACAAGATTTTTAGGTACCCATATGGCCCTAATAGTCATTGTATGTTTTCTTCTAATAGGACAAGTATGATAATTATGACCATTTCTATTACAAAAATTACAAATAGCATGTGACATATATGAAAATCTTGAATGATTATAATAGTATCCTTTTTTGACAAACTTATTATGAAAAGAATTTTGAATATTAGACTTTGATGTAGAAGGATTATCAAAGAAGTTTTTATAAGGTTTGAACTTTTGTTTTGGCATATATCCCAAGCCTGCCTTGTCAAAAACACATCTTTGACTACCAAGAAGTTTTTCAAAATTTCTTTTTCCATTCGTAAAGTTTTCAACAATATTTTCTAAATCAGTTTTCTTTTTCTTCAACTCAAGATTTTCGTCTTTCAAAACAATATTTTCTTTTCTTAAAATATCAATTTCGTTTGTTAAAGAAGAATTTTTCTTTTTCAAAGCAGTATATTTGATACCCAATTTTTCAAATTCTTCATATACCTCTTCTAAAACATTTTGCAATTCTTCATATGAAGGATTTTCAATATTATCAAAATTTGTTACCTCAATATCATCTTTAGCCATAAGACAGAGATTTGCTGATTCTTCATTGCTTGCTTCACTATCTGAGCTACTTGAATCATCATCCCATGTAGCTTTCATTGCTTTCTTGCCTTTGTTTCGATCTTTCTTTAGCAGGGGACAATCTGGCTTGATATGACCAGGCTTATTGCATTTATAACAAATTAAAGTATCATTTTTACCTGAATCTTTCTTGGAAAACTTTTTGAATGATTTCCTCGGAGGAGTTTTATTTTTCTTTAAGAATCTCTGAATTCTTCTTGTTATCATCGCAACTTCTTCATCTTTATCGTCATTTTCCTCATCTTCATCACTTTCACTTTCATGAGGAACAGCTTTAAGTGCCAAGCTCTTCTTTGGCTTTCCTTCTTCTTCTCCTCTTTTCAATGTGTACTCATGGGTGATAAGTGACCCGATGAGTTCATTCACTTCGAGCTTCTTGAGGTCTCTAGCTTCAAGAATCGCTGTCACTTTTGATTCCCAACGTTTTGGTAGAGAGTTGAGAATTTTTCTTACCATTTCCACTTTGGAATAAACTTTACCAAGAGCTGTCAAACTGTTTATGATGTTAGTAAAACGAGTGTGCATGCTAGAAATAGATTCATCATCATTCATCTTAAACATTTCATATTCATGAGTAAGAATATAAATTTTTGATTCCTTAACTTGAGAAGTTCCTTCATAAGTAACTTCCAAGTTATCCCAAATTTCTTTTGCCGTAGCACAAGTCATTACTCTATTAAACTCATTACCATTGAGAGCATTATATAATAAATTCATAGCAGTTAAATTCAAAGTATAAAGTCTATCGTCTTCACGATCAAACTCTTCTTCTTCCTTTTTGACCTTTACTCCACCAACCACTTTTGTTGGAATATAAGGTCCATTTACAATGCATTTCCAGATCTCTCGACCTTGAGCCTGAAGGAATATTCTCATTCTAACTTTCCAGAATGAATAATTGTCTCCACAAAAGAGTGGAGGCCGACTGCTAGATTGACCTTCACCAAATGAAGCTGCAATGTTAGCCATAAGATCTTAACTCAAAAGATAGTTAATCTTATAACAGAGCTTTAGCTCTGATACCAATTGTTGCCCAGATGACTAACACAAGAGGGGGGGTGAATTGAGTTGTATTTAAAAAAAAAAAAAAATTATAAATCAAATATACAATATCAAATATAAACAAAATACGAAATAGCAATAAATATAAAGAGTAAGGGTAAGAGAGAATCAAACTCAGTATGTTAACGAGGTTCGGCCCCACTGCCTACGTCCTCGCCTCAAGCTACCCCTTGAGGATCCCCGAATTCACTATTCAACCTCCTTCAGGTGGAGGTAAAAACCTATTACACCTTTGAACAACACCGCTACAAAGGATCCGTGTAGAACACCCTCTACACTTGCAATCACCTTACACGTGGTGATTCAACGATTCCCTGTGTAGAACACTTTCTACACGCACAAGGGTTGTACACACCCTTTTACTGATACAAGAATTGATAGTGGGTAGAATATCAGAAAACACTCCTCAATGAGTGAAATAAGAACAATACAGCACAACCTATATCTCTCAAAATGAAAAAGGATTAAGGCTCAATGCTTAGAGAAGAGAGAATGAAAGCTTTGAATGAGAGTTGTATGCTCTTGGTGTTGTGAATGTGAAGCTCTCAAATGATCTATTTATAGGCATATGAGACTTCATATTCAAATTTAAAAAGATTCACATGTCAAAGACATCATCATTCATTTTTCAAAAATTTCAAACCTAATCTTTTTACTTTTTGCATGTGACAAAATGAGCACACTTTACTTTTCAAAAAATTCAAACCTAATCTTTTACTTTTTGCATATGACAAAAGGAGCACACTTTACTTTTCAAAATTTTCAAACAAAGGCATCTTCCTTTTGCATAAGTCAAGAAAAGCATCAATCACTTTTGAAAATATTCAAATAAAACATGCACATGTGAAAGATGACAATCAATCATCTTTAATATTTTCAAAGTTCAACCCTTTAATCATGGCATGCACATGTGAAAGATGACAATCAATTATCTTTCAAAATTTTCAAATTTAATTTTCAAAATATTCATGCACATGTGGAAAATGTATTTTAATGCTTTATGATAAAATATTAATTTTTGAGCCTTAATCCTAATTTCGAATTTTAAAGAGATTTACAACATTATTCTATGACTTTAATGTGAACTTGCTCCCTTCTTGCTCATGCTTGGTTTCTTGATGTGCTTGACTCCATTGTGTAGATAACTTGAGCTTGAGACTCCTTTATTCTATGAATTCATTTGTTATCATCAAAATCCATGTGTAAATATATAATTACACAAAACTTGAAATCTTAGATTCAATAGAATTGAAAAGGTTTTATTTTTTTTAAAAGTAGATTTTTTTCTCGAAATTCTAATATTTATTTAAAAAAAAATAAAAGGAAAGGAAAGGTGAGAGGTGCTCAAAAGTTGAAAGACGCACAACTATTAATTTTAATATAATAATCAGGCTTCAATAATGTGAATTAGGTACTTACAACATTCCATCCATCGTACAGTGCGCACAAGGCTGTTATATAGCCGGTAACCTTTTTATTTTTATTTTTTATTATTTATTTTTATTCTTTATGTACCTAATTATGTATACAAAATAGAATAATCTATAATCGGGGCAAGAATTTCAAGTTAACGAAAATCAAATGATTATGTACTACATTTTCTATAATAAAAAATTCATTAGATATCATTGCACACCATCGTAAATATATGATCATAATTTTTTGAAAAATGATTTGTATTTTATTTGTTTTAAGAGATGGGATGAGATGAGTTGAAATTAAAGTTGAAAGTTCAATAAAATATTTTTAGAATATCTTTTTTAAATGTTATTTTTATTTTAAAATTTAAGAAAGTTATAATAATTAGATGAGATGGAATAAGAATAGTAAACAATCGAGATTAATGTATGCAAATCATTCGCACTCTCTTTTAAAAAAAATAGATAAATTTAATATTCACGTCAAAGAATCTATTTTTTAATAATTGGTCTTGTAATTTTTCAAAATTAGTAGATAGAGTTTAAGACTGTATCTAGCATCATACCTACTAAGAAACATAAAAAATGTGATAATATTTGAATTCGGATTGAATTTATTTTTTAATTTTTTATGAAGATTTACTACACATAACATATTTTTGGAATATCAAAATTTAATAATATTGGATGATATCATCGAGGTTGTTAAGGGTTGAAATCGATGCCGCAATTAAAATATGATGCTAGATACAGTTTTAAACTATTGGTTTAGTAAGTAAAATGAAAATTTTGAGTTTTAATGAAATATTAAAATATTATTTTTTTTTAGATTTGAAAAAGTTAAAAAAAAAGTTAAATTATTTATTATATTTTATATAAAAATTTAAAAAAATTATAATAATAAGATGAAAATTTTAAATTTGATATTAGAATTTTTGACAGACAAACTGAACTCATCTCAAAACTATAAACCTCAACTCATCTCATCTCAACTTATCATTACAACTTTTTCAAATTATCATATAAAATATAATAAATAATTTTACTTTTTCAAATCTTAATACAAAATTAATATTATAAAATTATATTATAATAATATTTTATTCATTATTATTTAAAACATCTCATCTGATAATCAAACGGAACTAAGTGTTAAACTTCATATATTGATAGATGCTAAACTTGTTTTTTTCTTTTCACAACGACCTATGACAAAGTTGCAACACTAGGGGTATAATAGAGTTATAAATGCTTAAAGCTCGTCAAGTACATTTTATTTTATTTATTTTTAAGTCGATCAAACCTACGTGCCATGCACCACTTGTTATTCTATACACAAACCAAGGTGTGATTATAGTTGTAATTTATAATTTATAGATGATGACAGACATCTAGAAAAAATCTCCCTCTAATCTACGCGTGCATAGACTTTTCAATAACAAGTTTTCTTCAAGTACATCTTAAATATTTTAAGAAAAATTTTTCCAGTCCGATAGTCCCACAAGTGTGAATGCAGAACTTGTCCTAAAATCATTGCGCTACATCGAAGAGTTTATAAGAGAGGCATAGTTTGATTACGTAGTTTAGATGAGATGAAATATTTTATTGAAAGTTAAATAAAATAGTTATAATATAACTTTTTAATATTATTTTTGTTTTAAAATTTGAAAAAGTTGAATTATTTATTATATTTTATGTAAAAATTTTAAAAAATTGTAATAATTATATAAGATGAGATAGTTTAGTTTTATATAACTAAACCAACCCTATTGAACTAACATCATTAAACAAACAATGTTGCTAATTTCATGCATATTCATTAGCCAATAAGGACGCTTCCAATGGGTATGCAAGTGGTTTTAGTTCCAACAACCGAGCCAATACATACCGTGGGCTAAAACTTGAAGTGCTCTAGAATGGAATTAAAGTACATGGTAGTGGGGCATCCAAAATGGGTATAAAATAATATTAATTTTATTAATTTAAATCTCAATTTGTTTTGCACGTTGCAAGTGGTTTCCTAAGTTGTTCAAGTTTCGAGAACGAGCCTATAAATAAGAAGATTAAGAAAAGGATTTGGTGCTTCACTTTTGGATTAGGATTATCTTTTCTTTTTTCTTTTTATTTTTTATTTATAGTGTTTAGTCTAAACTTCAATGTATTTAAAAAAATTTCTATATACCATGTTGTCATACAGCCTTTCATCCCACTGTGATCAGTGACAGAACTAGTAATTATGTCGAGGAAGGACCAACTTTTCTATTGTGACACATTTATATAAAGAGTAATAATAGATACAGTTGTAGGGTTGCAAGCATTACACACTTTCTCTGAAAAAAGAGTGAGCTCCAACATTATAAATGATTTTTTTATATGAGTTGCAGATTTACCTACTTCTTTTAAAGGCAGTGGGCGGGGTTTGCACATCCTAAAACTAACATCATTTCTCTTATGTAAATTAAAAAAAGATTGAAAAATCATAAAAACATAACTACATATAAAAATATATCTATGTAATTTGCTACGTATATGTAGAAATAAAATTATAAAAACACAAATTAATATATGTTTCAGATTCTGACAATAATGTTTTATAGAATAATATTTATCCATTATTATTTTTATAATGAAATATTTAAAATTTATTTTCTTCATATAAACTATCAATAGATCTTTTAAAATGTCATCTTTTATTCCAGTATGTAAGCTACTCTATCAGATTTCATGTAAAATTTAGATATTTTCGTATCATATTAAACATATAATGCTATAATTGAAAGTTTACATAAATTCTTTTCTTACTCAATGAAGTCTAGAGGATAAAATCTTGCAACTATTTTTCATATATGTCATCGACCTTAAATAATTTTTCTTATATTTTCACTTTAGATTCCATATTAAGAAGCCTAATATTGCATAACAAAAAATCTTGGTATTCATATATATTAATAAACTTATTATTTCTCCTAAACTTAGTTTTAAGTTTAATCTCGAAGATGTCACATCCTTGAAAATAAATAGTATATAGAAATTAAATAGAATTTTGGAACTACACAAAAAAAAAAAATAGAAAGATGCATTTTTAGGTATATTGAAATTTTTAAAAATTTTAGAGAATATATAGAGATTATAAATTTTTTTGGGAGACCATTTTCTATATTCATGTAATTATGTATAAAATCTAGAGAAATATATTGTGTTTTCAAAAAGTTTTAGGGGACCATGGTGGTCCCCCGCAAGACCAACGTGGTTCACCACTGATTTTGATGAAGCAAAAATAATGCTGGATAGAGTCTTGTCAACTTATTTCATGGGATCAAACTTGATTATAAAAATAATAATAATAATTTTCTTATTATAATTATGCAATAAAATAAAATTTGGTCCTTTTGGCCCTGAGTTAGTTGTAAATAAATTCAGAGAAGAACAAGCATACATCAAATTTGCACTAATAGTCTGCTAAACACAACTACGTTATGGTTGCTAGCTTACGGCTCTAGCATATGAAGTTGACATTTATTCCTCAGCTGGGTATATTCACTGATAATGGTGCATACTTTTACCTACCCTAAATGCTCAACTACATTATAGGTGCTACATATTGGCTCTAGCATGAAGATGCTATGTTGTTGTTTTAGGGGAAGGGCCGGATTGTGCTTGCTACAAATAGTTCTTTAAAAGGGCATGCAACCTTGAGGCTATGTTTGGTAAGTGACTACTTTATTTCTATTAACAAACTATTCACTATTTTTTCATTATTATTCATAGATCATCTGAAATTATCTCAGTATTTAAATATAGCTAGTCTTGGGTGCATGGAAAGAGCCTTTAGAAATTGACTCAAGTGGTAAGAGCTTTTGTTTTAATGGTATGTTTTCTTTAAATCTAAGGTTTGAACTTTTGGATGTAAATAATTTATAGAGATTATCGGTTTGGGAGCATTGTCTTTAAAATTATCTAATTCACACTTATAGAAAACATGTTGTCAAAGGCCTATGTGTCATCAAAATTAGTCGATATTTTATTTATGTACATTTGATACCACTAAAAAAAATTGGAAGAATTTCAAACCCGTTCTAACAAATTTCCACAAATAGAGTAATATTAGAGTAAAAAATTTAGTTATAAGTACTTCAATTACAAATCTTTTGTTATAAACTAATTTGTATGACTATTTTTAGCCATCAATTAAGATCATTTAGTTATCAATTAAGACCAATATTTAGCCATCAATTAAGACTATCTTTAGCAATCAATTATGACTTAAACTATACATAAACCCCTTTGTACTCTTATATATATGAGTATCATTCACTTGTATATGATGAAGTTTTGTATTGAATAACAACTTTTTTTCTTACAATATTATTTCTCTTTTAGTTTCATAACACATTATCAGCACGAAGGCTCTGTCAATTTTGAAGTTAGTAGTCTTCTACTTCAAGTAAGTTTTTCAATATATTATTTATAGTTCTCAAAATGAATATGAAATGTTACATTACTTATTATTACTTGATAAAACTCTGTGTTTCTTCTCATGATTTTGTGAATGTATTTTTCATTTACAATATAAACATATTTATTTTCCTGATTTATATATGTAGAAAATGTCAAATCTTACAAAATTGGAATTCATTGCTCTTGAAATTTCTGGAAAAAATTATTTATCTTGGATAATTGATGCTGAGATCCATCTGGATGCAATGAACCTGGAAGATACAATTAAAGAAGGAAATCAAGGGTCTTGGTAGGACCGCGCTAAGGCAATGATTTTTCTTCGGCACCATTTTCATAAAAAATTAAAAACTGAGTATCTCAAGGTGAAAGATCCCCCTATTTTGTAGAATAATTTAAGGGAAAGATATGAGCACCAAAAAACTGTAATTCTCCCAAAAGCTCGTCATGATCGGATGTACCTGAGATTGCAAGATTTCAAGAGTGTCAGAAAGTATAACTCTGCACTCTTTAAAATTAGCTCAATATTGAAATTATGTGGTGAAAAAGTCACTGATGATGACTTGTTAGAGAAGATATATCCTACTTTTCATGCATCAAATATTCTCCCGCAACAGCAGTATTGAGAGCGAAAGTTTAAAAAATATTCTGAACTTATATCTTGTCTTCTAGTGGCTGAGCAAAATAATGAGCTTTTGTCAAGAAATCATCAGTCACGTCCTACTGGTTCTATATCATTCCTTGTGTTGAACCTAAGATTTCAAGTTTTGTGTAATTATATATTTACACATGGATTTTGATGATAACAAATGAATTCAAAGAATGAAGGAGTTTCAAGCTTAATTTGTCCACACAATGGAGTCAAGCACATCAAGAAACCAAGCATGAGCAAGAAGGGAACAAACTCACATTAAAGTCATAGAGTAATGTTGTAAATCTCTTAAAATTCGAAATTAGGATTAAGGCTCAAAATTAATATTTTATCATAAAGCATTAAAATACATTTTCCACATGTGCATGAATATTTTTGAAAATTAAATTTGAATATTTTGAAAGATAATTGATTGTCATCTTTCACATGTGCATGCCATGATTAAAGGTTTGAATTTTGAAAATATTAAAGATGATTGATTGTCATCTTTCACATGTGCATGTTTTATTTGAATAATTTCAAAAGTGATTGATGCTTTTCTTGACTTATGCAAAAGGAAGATGTCTTTGTTTGAAAAATTTGAAAAGTAAAGTGTGCTCCTTTTGTCATATGCAAAAAGTAAAAGATTAGGTTTGAAATTTTTGAAAAGCAAAGTGTGCTCCTTTTGTCATATGCAAAAAGTAAAAGATTAGGTTTGATTTTTTTGAAAAGCAAAGTGTGCTCCTTTTGTCATATGCAAAAAGTAAAAAGATTAGGTTTGAATTTTTGAAAAGTGAATGATGATGTCTTTGACATGTGAATCTTTTTAAATTTGAATATGAAGTCTCATATGCCTATAAATAGATCATTTGAGAGCTTCACATTCACAACACCAAGAGCATACAACTCTCATTCAAAGCTTTCATTCTCTCTTCTCTAAGCATTGAGCCTTAACCCTTGTTCATTTTGAGAGATATAGTTTGTGCTTGTATTGTTCTTATTTCACTCATTGAGGAGTGTTTTCTGATATCCTACCCACTATCAATTCTTGTATCAGTAAAAGGGTGTGTACAACCCTTGTGCGTGTAGAAAGTGTTCTACACAGGGAATCGTTGAATCACCACGTGTAAGGTGATTGCAAGTGTAGAGGGTGTTCTACACGGATCCTTTGTAGCGGTGTTGTTCAAAGGTGTAATAGGTTTCTATATCCACCTGAAGGAGATTGAATAGTGAATTTGGGAATTCTCAAGGGGTAGCTTGAGGCGAAGACGTAGGCAGTGGGGCCGAACCTCGTTAACATACTGAGTTTGCTTCTCTCTTACCCTTACTCTTTATATTTATTGATGTCTCATATTTTGTTTATATTTTATATTGTATATTTGATTTATAATTGTTATTTTTTTTTAAATACAACTCAATTCACCCCCCCTCTTGTGTTAGTCATCTGGGCAACATCTTGAAGTGAATGGTACTAGATTTACACCATTCCCAAAAGTGAATGGTACATCTTTGTAAAGATACCGAGGATGTGGACGTAGTAGGAAAAACTATAGAAGTGAAAGTCCTAGAAGTGACCACACGAAAAGGAATTATAATATATATACACCGTACCACCAAAAGTGGTTCAACTCAGAGAGGGGTAAAGGTCATCAGAACAAATTTTTTAAAAAAGATGAAGATGGATGCCATAGATGTGGTATGACTGGACATTGGTCTCGTACCTGTCGTACAGCTAAGAACTAAGTTGACTTATACCAAGCTTCTATAAAAGAGAAAACAAAAAAATTTAAAACAAATTTTGCTGAACCATCAGATGCTTTAGTTTCTATAAGTGGAGAAGATATTACCAACCTTGATGTTTCTGATTTCTTTGAGGATTCTAGTGGTAGAGTTGATCATTTGATTGGTGATGAAAGTGTTCCTTTTTAATTAATGTATTTTCTTTATCTTATAGCAATTTTTTTTTTAATTTTGCAAAGTTATGTAGTAATGAAAGTTTTATACATTTTGTAGAATCATGAATCTTAGTGATGAATTTTTTAGCTCTGATATGAATAATAGATATGTATATTTGGCTGACAGTGCTACAACTCACACAATTCTTAAGGATAAAAAATATTTTCAAAATCTAACATTGAGTAAAGCCTACGTCCCTACCATATCTGGTTCATCGAATCTAATTGAAAGTTCCGGAAGAGTTTATATTGTATTTCCTAATGGCACTGAATTTTGTATTGATGATACTCTATTTCTTCACGATCTAGAAGAAATTTATTAAGTTTTAAAGATATACGTCGTAATGATTGTCATATTGAAACCACCAACGAAAGCAGTAAATAGCCTCTTCTCATTTCTAAAATAATTTCGAACCAGAAGCTTGTATTAGAAAAACTACATGCTCTCTCATCTGTATTGTATTATATAGAAATGAAAACAATTGAATCACATGTGGTAATGCACCAGAAGTGCATTGACCCAAAAATATTTATGATTTGGCATGATCACCTTAGACATCCGAGATCAATAATGATAAAACGTATAATTGATAATTAGTATGTGCATCCCTTAAAGAATCAGAAGATTATCTTACCCAATGAATATCCGTGCTCTGCATGTTCTCAAGGTAAATTGATTATCAAATCATCTCTCTTAAAGGTTGTTTTTTAATCTCCGTCATTTCTACAAAGGATTCATGAGAATATATGCGGGTCTATTCAACCATCAAGTGAACCATTTAGATACTTTATAGTTTTAATTGATGAATCAAGTTGATGGTCACATTTTTGTCTACTTTCCACTAGAAATGTTGCATTTGCTAAACTTATTGCTCGTATAATTAAACTACGGGCACAATTCCCAGACTATCCAATTAAAACTATTCGATTGGATAATACATGTGAATTTACATCTCAAGTTTTTGATAACTATTGCATGTCAATAGGAATAGATATTGAACATCCAGTTGCCCACACACACACTCAAAATGGTTTAGTTGAATCATTAATTAAAAGGTTTCAGCTAATCTCTAGACCTTTACTTATGAAATCAAAACTTCCTATTTTTGTTTGGGGACATGGTATACTTCATGTACTATCGTTGATTCGAGTTAGACCATCAACATATCTTAAATATTCTTCATTATAACTTGCATTTGGTCAACAACCAAATATTCTCATCTTCGTATTTTTGGATATACGGTATATGTTCCAATTGCACCTCCACAACGTACAAAGATGGGTCCCCAACGTAAATTTGGGATATATGTTGGATTTGATTCTGCATCAATTATTAAATACATTGAGCCTCTTACAGAGGATATGTTTAAGGCACGTTTTGAGGATTGTCATTTTGACGAATCCATTTTTCTAACATTGGATAATGAGAAGTTGGTGCCTGAAGCACGACAGGAAATTACTTGGAAAAATAAAATCTTTTCCCAATTTGATCCTCATACAAATAAATATAAACTAGAGGTTTAAAATATTATTCATTTTTAAAGTGTTGCAAATCAATGACTGGATGTATTTACTAACACTAAAGGTGTGGTAAAATCATATATTCATGCTGTTAATGTTCCAGCAAAGATTGCAGTCCCTAAAGGACAAGTTGCCAAAACAGCAATAGGTGAATCTAAGATATGCCTAAAGCGTGGACGGCCTATTAGTGCAAATGACAAAATTACTCGAAAGAGAAAAATACAAAATGAATTTAGTACTCCTGAAGAGTCCATACCAACAACATAAACTATAAGAGTAATTGATGCTCTTGAAAAGACTAAATATCTTGAAAAAGGACCTTCCGAATAGGTATTTCATGAAATGTCTTTTCTTGAAGAGGGACAGGTACCTGAAAATAACGAGATGTCGATATATTTCATGAGTACTGAAGAAATTTGGATAGAAATAAAATTGTTGTCGATATCATATTTTCATATAAAATGGCACACATTACCAGAAGTAATGAAGAGATTGAGTAAGGAACTGTCAAAGAATGTCGACGTAGAAATGACTGGCTAAAATGGAAATTAGATGTTGAAGCTAAATTAAACCCGCTAGCAAAGCAAGAGGTATTTGGACCAATTGTACAAATACCAAAAGGTATAATGCCTGTTGGATATAAATGAATATTTATACGTAAGCGTAATGAGAGCAATGAAATTGTCCGATATAAAGTACAACTTGTTACATAAGGTTTCCTGCAGAAACCAGAGATTGATTATGAGGAAACATATTATCCTGTTATGGATGCAATCACATTCAGATTTTTGATTAGTTTGGTAGTTACAAAAAGATTGGATATGCAACTGATGGATGTAGTCACTGCATATTTGTATGGATCATTAGATCATGACATATATATGAAAATCCCTGAAGGATATAAAATGCTTGAAACTTCTAATCTGAGTACATCTAAAAATATGTATTCTATTAAACTTCAAAGATCTTTATATGGGTTAAAGTAATCCGGACGCATGTGGTATAAACGCCTTAACGAATATCTATTGAAAGAAGGATTTGAGAATAATCTAATATACCTATGTGTTTTTATTAAGAAATCAGACTCTGGATTTGTTATTATTGCTGTTTATGTTGATGATCTAAATCTTGTTAGAACTCATGAAGACATCAGAAGAACCGCTACATATTTAAAGAATAAATTTGAAATAAAAGACTTTGGCGAAACGAAATTTTGTCTTGACTTGCAGCTCAAGCATTTGCAAAATGGAATTCTCATTCATCAATCAAATTATACAAAGAAAGTCTTGAAGCACTTTTATATGGACAAAGCTCATCTCCTAAGTACTCCAATGGTTATTCAATCACTTGATGTGCAGAAAGATCCATTTCATCCTTGTGAAGACGATGAAGAAATTATTGGTCCTAAAATACATTATCTTAGTGCAATTGAAGCCTTGATATATCTTACAAATTGCACTCGGGCTGATATTGCATTTTCAGTTAATTTACTTGCAAGATATAGTTTTGCACCAACTCAAAGACATTAGAATTGTATTAAACATGTCTTTCGATACCTCCGAGGTATGGTTGATATGTGATTATTTTATCAATATGGATCAAGTTCACAATTAGTTGAGTATGCAAATACAAGTTATCTTTCAGATTCACACAGAGGTAGATTTCAAACTGGATATGTATTTACTTATGAAAATTCTGCTATATTATGGAGATTTGTCAAGCAAACACTATCTGCTACCTCTTCAAATCACTCAGAAATCATTGCAATTCATGATGCAACTCGAGAATGTACTTGGTTAAGATCAGTGATTCAACATATTCAACAAAAGTGTGGTTTTCCTATGATTAATGATAACCCAACATTTTTATACGAAGATAATATTGCTTGTATTACTCAAATTAGAGGATGATATATCAAATGTGATAAAACCAAACATATTTCACCTAAATTTTTTTAGACCCATGAACTTCAGGAGAAATGCAAAATTAATGTCAAGCAGATACCATCAAGTGATAATCTGGCAGATTTATTCACTAAAGCATTACCAACTGTAACATTTAAGAAGATTGTGCAGAACATTGGAATGTGGAGACTTGAAGACCTATTATCATGCACTTTTCAGAATGAATAAATGTCTTGAAAACTTGTGTTGATTGTACTCTTTTTCCTTCACTAAGGTTTTATCCAACTGAGTTTTCCTTTGCAAAATTTTAATGAGGCAATCTTAAAGCACTTGGTAGTACACATGAATGTTGTACTCTTTTTCTTTCGCCATTGGTTGTTTTTTTTCCACTGGATTTTCCCTTGACAAGATCTTAACGATACATATTCTTTATGTATAGTCATCCAAAGGGGGAGTGTTATAAACTGATTTGTATGACCATCTTTAGCCATCAATTAAGACCATTCAGCCATCAATTAAGACCAATCTTTAGCCATCAATTATGACTTAAGTTATACATAAACACATTTGTACTCCTATATATATGTGTATCATTTACTTGTATATGATGAAGTTTTGTATTGAATAACAACGCTTTCTCTTGCAATATCATTTCTCTTTTAGTTTCATAACATCTTCTATATTCATCTATTTTCACAAAAACTTCTACCTACAAATGACTAGTTTGCCTCTATTGAAATAGCATCAAAACTCTGATCATCTTCAAATTTATTTATTTTTTGGAATTTTGGAAGCCAAAGTCTCTTTAGATCATATAGAGCATCACTTTTGTCATTTGTGTGGTTTGCAAAAAGCTCCAAAGAATTCTTCTATTGGCACAAAATAAGAATGACAACTCTAATGATTTGGCCCTTTGATAAATCAGAAAATAACTCCTTATATAAGTCAAACATTCATAGCCCTAATTTTCAATCGCAAAATTGTTGCAAAATTACAATGTTATTGCTAGGGGTGCTACCCATACAACCTGGCAGTAGCCCCCGCCCTCCATGGGTGAGTGCCCTCGTACGGATGATGTGGCGGATTGACCCCCTAGCCATTTGGGCCTCATGATGGGCTCATTGGCCAGTTGAGCCCCAATCTTATTTCTGGGCTATTTTGTGCTTAGAATCCATTTTTTGAGCTAATTATAGCCCAAAACCTTAATCGACTTCAATTTTGCTCCAAAATTGAAATGAAATGCATAAAACATAAAGTAAATATTCTCTCTAATAAAAATGCTAAGTTCTAACTTCTAACTAATAATTCTAACTTATTACAAGTAGTATAAACTATTACACATTAATATAAAACTAAACAAATTAAGACATTTACTGTCCACCAAGCTAAGATATCAAACTACTCTGCATGCCTATCGACAATTATCTTTCCAAGTCCAATTGATTGTCTAAATTCTTCCAAAACTCAAGGGTATTGCCGAATCTCATACCCCCCACTTATGCTTTTTCAACTTGTCGGCTTCAGGAATAGGCGATGTGGTGGATGATGGAATCTCTATATTAACACCCTTGAATGCAGCAAACTCATCCATTCTTGTTAGTGCTTTTCAAGCCATACACCATGCATCAATTTTGTATCGCAGGTTAAGAAAAACAACCACATATAGCAAAACGTTGATCCTACTCAAATTTTTTCAATATTTCTCATACTTAAAACTCATGCTCAGTTTCATAATCCGTAAAGTAAGATCAACACTTTCGTACATTTCATTCAATTGTTCTTTCACTTGACAAACTTATTGATAGTATTCATTGGATGTTATATACAAAGACTTAGAAATTGTGCATGTCATCTCATAAAAAAGACTAAAAAAATCTACAAAAAGGGAAAACCTGAATATTTTCTTAATCATAATCATTTGGGTGCCCTCATCTCACTTCGTCCTCCTCAAAGTGGTGGACATATTGCATACCCTCCTCACCCATAGCATCAAATGTCTTTCTATACTGTTTGGCTGTTTCCAGGAGTAAGAAAGTTGAATTCCATCTTATAGGAATATTAAGATACAAAATCTTATTACATTCAATGCCTGTAACACAAACAAAGATCTTGAACATCTCAAGCCTAGCTTAGAAAGATCTCACAAATCTCACTGCATTCTTACTCATGAAAATCTTTTAAACCATCAGTTACAATAAGATGGAGGATATGTGCACAATATTGAATATGCAAAAACTCACCACCCAATATTGACATGAAGTCCTCTCTAACCTTATTTTTCAACTCACCACCCAAACCATCATTAGACGAGATATTGTTAATCGTTAATGTCACCACCCACTCCAAGCCCCACTCTTTTATTGTGGACTCCAACATCTTTCCAATGGTGTCACCTTTGTGAATAGTGATTAAATAAAACTTGAGAATCTTGTTGTGTAACTGCCAATGACTATCTACAAAATAAACAATTAAACACATATAGTTCAAATTTTGAATTGATGTCATGTACCAATGGTGAAGCAAATTTTTTGCCCATGATTCAATAACTTTCTGAACAAATCTTCATGTACACCATATAACTTAAGAACATCATTCGTCATTGTGTGGTGAAAATGAACATTAAACCTACGTTCCCAGTGCTTAGTAAAGGCTTGAAACCTTTCACCCTTCACAAACCTAAATGGTAACTCGTCCATTACGATCAAATAAGCTAAATGAGTCATACACCCATTCGGGTCATATTTCACAAACCCCGTCAACGTACTTCCCCCACTATCCCATCTGCCATCTTCTTAAGTCCTATGTCCAATCTAGACTTGATTATTTTCAAATAAAGAACATCTTATCAGACTCTTTTTGTACTGTTCTTCTAAATGATTTTTCAATTAGGTTGTGCCATGTTGTTGATGGTGACATCTATAAATAACATTACAATAATTACATTTTGCTTATGGGTAATTATGAACATCACTCTTTAACTTGGTAAAGTTTTCCCAAACAATGGAAATGAATCTTTTTCTTTGGTGAATCCATGGGTGTGGGGGTAGGTGTAGGGGAGCTAATACTAGGTCTAGTATTCAAACTTGATGCACTATCCATAGATGTGACAAACAATCAAACACCTGACATGGGGCAAAAATCATACAAAAATTAAAATCATACAAATCACACAAACTGTTTTGGGTTTCACTTTTGAAACTCCAAACTGTTTTAGGGTTCTACTTTCAAAATTCCAAAATACTTCCAAGATGTTTTGTGGAAGAAAATGAAATAGAGATGATTTAAACGATAAACTAATAGAAAGAATTTGCT
The DNA here is from genome assembly GCA_011037825.1 of Carya cathayensis. Lineage (NCBI taxonomy): Eukaryota > Viridiplantae > Streptophyta > Magnoliopsida > Fagales > Juglandaceae > Carya > Carya cathayensis. Next base: position 584,315 of record QGSO01000600.1, read on the forward strand.
TAGGTTGTGAAAATAAACTAAACAAAAATAAAGGAAGAAATAAAATATAAATAATAAAAAAAATTGTTTACAAGATGAGCGGTAGGCTATATGTAGCGGGGTTTACTGTAGATGAATGGAATAAAGAGAGATTTTACATAATTTGTTGGGTTTGGTTTTTGGACAAAATTATATATTTAGTTTTGAGTTTTGCTACTCATCATCTCCATATAGCACACATCATACTTATTTTTATTTTATTTTTTATTCTTATTTCTTTTGTTTTATTCTTTATAAATTAATTCAATTTTTCTACTTTTCATCCATATATCACATATTTAGTAAGAGAAAAAAATAAAAAATTACATGTGATGTGTGGTGTGAGGATAATAAGTAGTATTTTTCTTTAGTTTTACATGTATTTTACACTATCCATTGAGACTGCTCTAGGTCTTGTTTGGTTACATAGACGAGATGATAAATCTATGAATAGTAATGAAATAACTTGTATTTTATTTTAAAAAGTTATAATGATTAAATTAAAAATTAAAAAATTATTATGTTGAAATAATATCTAGATATTGAAAAGCGACGACACATAATTTTAAATAATCATGAAATTAAAATAATAATAATAATAATAATAATAATAATTGGTGAAATCAAACCAATCCTAGAGAACAATCACCAATGTAAAGTGAGTTACAATAGCTTAGAAAATAAAAATAAAAAGTTTTGAGGTACAATAGCCAACGAATGCATTGCATTTGTCAGCATTTCACAGTTACACGCATGCATAGGAAACAGGACCTCAGTCTGTTTGTTCAAAGCCAATCTGTATTCATAAAATAAATAAATAATGGGGATAATAGGCTAATTATTTCTTACCATCTATTTATTATTATTTTTTATAGTTTTATCATTATTATTTTATTTATTAATGAAATAAATAATTATTAATAAAATTGGATATTTTTAAAAAAATTTTAATAATTAAAAATGTTAAAAAATAATAAAAATTAAAATTTTAAATACACTATAAAATAATACATAGATAATAATAAATAATAAGCTTATCAGTATTTTAAAATAATGACAAACAAAAAAAACTGTTGATTTTTTTTTAAAGTTTAAAAACAATAAATATATAGAAAAGGAATTTACCGATTTAGTATGTTCTCTTATTAATTATACCGCTACGCACGATAATATTCGGCTCTCTTCCCTTAATTCCTTCCAGTTCCAGTCTTCCACTTCTTGACTCTGTCTCTTTCTGATTTTCAATTCTTTGTAATTTTTTTAATGGCAATATGTTTTATAATTTAAATATATAACTACAGTAAATAGATTTGAGAGTATAAATATTTATCTATCAATAACGTGAATTTCAATATCAAAAGAAATTGTGGAATCACATATCATATTTATTTCTTTTTCATTACAGTCAAATGTTTAAAAGAGAAAATTATAGAGAACTTTTTTTTAGAAAATTATTATAATTTTTGGAGTACAAATGACATATCTTTTTCTATTATATCATATTATATAATTAAAACTAATTATATAAATATCAAATTTAATTAAAATGATATTATATAATAAAAGCAGAACCTTCCATCTTCCGGTAACTTGGCTATCTGCAAAAAGAACAACTTTCTTACCATTAACGGCTGAATGCACAGATCTGTACAGTCCTTAAAATCCTCAATTGCTTGGGGATGAAACCAGGTTGATCCTTTGTGTGGTGGGATTCCTTTAAATTCTGGGAAAAGTGTAAACCCATTTAAGAAAATTAAGGCTTTGCAATAGTGGTTCCTGTTTTTGTTGAGAGCAGATGTAATTCGGGTGTTGTTCTGCAATAGGAAGTTTCTTCTTTGTTCTTTCTATTAGTGGATGGGTCTAGAGATGTATGGATTCGTTTATTTGAAGCATAAAATTAGTTTCTTTGAGTGGTTATCTGTAAATTGGCGTTGAGGAAAACCAAAGGGTTTTTCAAAGCCGCAACAAGGTCTGTATTGCCCTGTTTAAGCAGAGAAATGATTCAGTTGCTGTTCTTGGTCTTGTTCGCTGAGGCTGTTCTGGCATTCCTTCTATTGATCAAGATTGGGCCATTGAGAGAGCTTGTGATGAAGACTTTGGATCAACTGAAGATGGGGAGAGGTCCTGCTACGGTGAAAACCATAGCTGGTACTATGTCTGTGATTCTCCTGTCCAGCCTTATGAGCATTGTTAAGATCCAGAACAAGGGTGCAAAGCTTGGTACCATGTCACCCATGGATCAGGTTCTATGGAGGACCCATTTGCTCGAGGCTTCTCTCATGAGTATGTTTCTTCTCTTTTTCTTTTTGGGATTCGTTTTCTTGTTTGTTATTTCAGCATTAAGAATTTCTATTTTGCACAGTGCCATGGTTTGAAATCGAAACGACTGAGGTTCCCGACTAACAGTGTTGATAGCAAGAAGAAAAGTACGCTTCCCCCCCACCCCGCCTTCTCTCTCTCTCTCTTCCCCCTTCCACCCAGGCCCCTTATTAAATGAGATATTTAAACTTCTTTTTATTTTGAGGCTGTGCTTCTTGATTGTTACTGAATTAATTATGTAGGGTAAGTGTATAAAGTGTCTAAACTACTTTTAGAAAAATGGTTGGAATTAGATAGAGCCATGTGAGCCGAGGCAACGAGAAAATGACATAAAAGCTTATCGTAAAATGTGGCCCTAGATGGAGTACACTGGCAAAGCATATGCGTGTAGCTGGCTAGAGATACTCGAGGCCCTTTGAACTAGAAGAGGTGGTGTTTTTGTAGTGTGATACCTCTTATGATAAAGATAAGGGTAGGTGGTGTACGAGATCCCACATTGCTTGGGAATGATTAGTTCTTGCTCTTTATAATGTTCAAATTGGGCTCCAATTGTGTATCATTGAGTAGTTCTTTCAGAGTATAGGCCACGTGGTTTGGGTCTTCTATTGGGGTGTTATAAATAGTATCAGAGCCTATCCCAACAAAAAATATAGGACTTGAGCCATGCCACTTACGACGGAGTAGCCCGATGAGAATATCGGGAATTTAAGGAGGGTAGATTGTGATACCCCATATGATAAGGATAAGGGTGGATAGTGTATGAGATCCCACATTATTTGGGAATGATTAGTTCTTGCTCTTATAGAGAGCAAGACCTAATCATTCCCAAGCAATGTGGGATTTTATACACCATCTACCCTTATTCGTATCATATGGGATATCGCATGCAGAAAGCTGAAATAATCATGATCCTCAACCTTCTGATTTTGGACATCTCACCTCTATGCAGTTCTACACAGATAGAAAAAAAATAATAATAAAACAATACTTCCTTGTGAAATACTAAAATTTATTGAAGTAGTGTGTGCCGTGTTAATTACTGGTTCTTGTTCACTTAAACCTGCTTAGCATCAAGACTTCATTTCTCTGAAGCAGAGAAAAAATAAATTTTTTCCCAAGAGTCATAAGAGTATGGGAAAGTAATCTACCAATTATACAGTTTAATCATCATTAAAATGCATAGATAATACATGTGCACATACAACTAAGCATATAACTACATGTACATATTACACCCTCTCTATGTATACAAACATATGTACATACATGTGTGCGTGCGTATCTGTGTGCTTGGACTTGGATGGAATATAATTAGATTTTTTTTGCTCAAGGAAGTTGGGGGTAGGGGAGGGGGAGGAGGAGGAAGTTGCTGCCAGATATCCATTTTTGTGTAGATGTGAGTGTCTACTAATGATCATTTAGTTTTTGGTGAAAGAAGCTTTGCTAGAAACAGAGTAAACAAGAGAAAGAAGAATCAGAAAGGAAGAAGAGAATGATCACAGAAAACTCTGGTTAACCAAGCTAGCACCTGCTTATATGATGAAACAACGTAAGGAATGGACATTGTACATGGTACAAGATTGGGCGGTGGATTCCTTACCACTTTCAAGCTGGAAAGAGTACTTTTGATCAAAGTAACCCCCCCCCACCTTTATATAGATACATCCTTTTTCAACCCGCCAACCTTCTATCCACTTTTCAGTCACCGCATCCCAAATAGATTTAGACTTGAATGAGGCACCCAAGGGGAGGCCAAGATATCTCATTGGCAAAAAGGATATCTTGCGCCCCAAGAGGTTGGACCAAAGTCTCCACCTCAGGAACATCTGTCACTGGGACCATTTCTGAATAGGCTAGGCTAACGCTCAATCCAGAAGCAGCTTCAAAGTAATGAAGAAGAGCTCTCAGCTCAAATGTGATTTTGGTTGGCCCCTCAAAATATGTGTCGTATGCAAATAAGAGGTGAATGGGATCTCAAAAAACCTTTGATTGCTTTTTATGGCGATTCCAAAAAATTTCAATTGTAATCGTTACTGTTTTTTTAGAGTATAAGTTCATATCTAGGTTGGTTTTTCTTGGATCATCACAAATGGTATTGTAATACCATAGATTGAGTATAGGAGGGAGGTGAAAATCCTTAGTTTTTAGGAGAGAGAAGTTATTGCCCTCTATAATGATTCCAAGGGGTTCCAACCTGACTAGTCATTTTGGAGTATATGCTGTGATGTGACTTGGATTTCCTTGGGTCATGACAACCTTGGTGTAACACCAATCTGGAGTGTGACATAAATGGAAAAGCTTGAACTAAAACCTCATTTTTGTTAATTTTTTTTGTTTTTTACTTTATTTCATTAAAGCAAGCATGCTATAAGCTTTTTAAATAAATGTATTAGGTTTTTTATATGTACCATTTCTAGAAAATATCACCATCTAAATTCTTGTGTATGGAATGTGCTTGCTTTGTGATACAGTTATTGTGTTGTTGTTTTTTTTTTTTTTTTTGTGTGTGTGTTTTTGTGCATATATTTTACAGTTCATGTCGTAGATTTAACCATTTAGACGTTGAACACTGCACAGAGATAATTCAACTATCATTAAATGCTACTTTTCTCTTAACTTTTTTTAGCTTCTATTCACTAATAAATGTATGTTCCCCACGTGTAATTTTTTTTTTTTATCTGTATGTGTAAAAAATATAGGATACATATAAACATACGTGTAAAAAAATATATGTATGTTTCACTATTTCACAGTCTGCTATCTCAATTACATGGTATATTTCTACCTACTCTCGTCCACCCTCGTTTTATTCTCCTCTCATTGCCAATTATTATTTTGTTATAAGTTTTCTCATTGCCAATCATCTAAAGACAAATTACTGCTTCTACCATTGTAATGAACTTGGCTCATTTATTTCTTGATATAAGGCTGGGACCTCCTGTCCATAAGCTCTCAAACCTAGGTAAAGGTGGATTCATATGATCTCTAATTGCTGAGAGACTATACCAGCTAAACTTGTTGGCACCTTCCTACAGTTCCCACTTAATGTTTTCATTTCCAAACACTTTCAATTGACTAGTCCATCTAGGTCTTTTTCTTTGCAGTACTACTTGTAGAAGAATAGCAACCATCCTAAACCCATTATTGTTTTGAGGGTGGATGTCACAATGGGATCTTGCATGATGTGACCTTCACTGATGTTTTTCTTTCATTCATATCTAACCATGTCAAAGGAATTATAACCATGATAATTACAGCCTACTGTATCAACCTGGATGAATCATGAGCTTGCAAAATGTGTTGTTGATTAGTTTATTGCAGGACTTTCATTGCACATTGTTTTGAAACGCATTTTAGTCATGGTGCCTGACCTGCAGACTGTTAGATTAGTTGATTGAAAGGGCACATAGGATTGATCATATTTGGCTGAAGTATCAACTCTATAATAAATGTTAATCTCTTGTTCTCCTAATATCTTAGGAAGATGGCGGCAAATTTTACTTTAGAGTATTCTTGGTTAGTTGCAAGTGCTTTCCTTGAACTAATGACCTCATCCACTAAATGTTCCTTTGAAGAAAATTAATTTATCTGACATCCATCTGATACATTAAGCTGCTCAGTAGTCAGTCTGAAAGGTCGATAGGCATTCAAAAGGTTGGATTATCAGCAAATTCTATTTACAATGTTTTCATTTCCCTGCAATAGTTTGATTCTAATATTTAATCTGCATACCTGTCAAAACAAAAATATGTAATCTGCGCGTTTGTATTTTGGAGTGAAAAAATATAATATTGCAGTGAGATCAAGTGATTTCAAAGATGGTACCCAAAGTTTACATTTTTAATGCGCTAAAAAAAGTGTAGCGAATAAGTAGGATTTTGGTATGGATTTTTCAACATTAAAGCTAGACGTGGAGGGCTAGTTACCACTGGCTTATGCAGGGACTTAAATAAGGTGGCAGCATATAGGAGGAGGATATGCTTATTTTAGATTACGCATTAGGTTACATACCTTTTGCTTATATGATGTAGGATATTCTCTTTTACCCCAGGCCGAGAGATGGAATAATGCTGCTTCATTTAATCTTTTAAAATAATTTATTCTGTAGAAATTGTGGTTAGAAGCCATGGCTCTTAGTTTTGACTTCTCCAATTTGAGCTTCTCTGGTATTGCATGCTCGCCAATTAGAGTGTGAGACATCATTTTTCAGAGCACACTACTCTTAGTTGACAAAGTACAACGAGCATTTAGGTTGATTCGACGTTTTCCTTTACCAACTATTAATCAATGCTTCTATTAGGGTGATGTGGTGCATTGTTATCGCTGACAGGACCATATGTAAACCAGCTGTAAAATTTTATAGCTGCTTTAATTCCTTTCAGGTCTGCCCAACCTGTGTTTCTGAAAGCCTTCAATTAATTTTGCAGGTTTTACCCTATTTCTTGGATTCATGATTGACCGTATGCACCATTATCTCCAAAAGCTTATCGGGTTGAGGAGTAGTGTGGGAGTTTCAAAAGAGGAAGTGGAAAGGCTTCAAAAAGAAAAGATTCAGTTCAAAGAAAAAGAAGAGAAAGCTTCCAAGGAGATAAAGCTGCTGCAAGGAGAAATTGCAACCCTATCAGAGAATTTGAAAAAGCTGAAGCTAGAAATTGAGGAAAAGGATAAGAGGGTTGCAACTGCTGAAAGTCATGTTGAATCCCTTCAAAAACAATCTGCAGATCTACTTCTTGAATATGACCGTCTATTAGAAGACAACCAAAATCTTCAGACTCAAGCTCTAGGATATAGGAGTTAACTTTGAATGGCATCGAGGATGGGAGTTTATTCTGGTCACCGGCGATGTTAATGAAACGTCTCCTTATTGCAAGGAAAGGGTGTTTGTTTGGCCCCCTTTCTCTTCCTTTTTGTTTTGGGTACAATTGGTTTAAATTTTTGTAATATTCTAAAATTTTGAGTTTAGTCTAACTGATACTGTGTCTTTCTTCTTCTTCGTCATCGTTTTCTTTTGCTGAGCTCGTTGTTGTTTTAGCCAATACTACCTATGCTCCCTTTTCAATTTTCAGGAACGCTAGCCGTAATTAAGATTGGGAATGAAAATTCTGATCTCTAGTCGGCTGCCTCCACAGAGATGGGGTACCCTTGTCCTTGGATTTCTCTATAAGAAGAAATATATTTGTAAGTTGGTTTGGAGGATTCTTCCTTCGAATTACTGATATGATAGAATTCTATTTGTAAGATAGTTTAATTTTTAATCTATATTGTAAATCAAACCTTATTATCTCAGAGGTATAGAGATCATCTACACTGATTTGCAAATAGGACAACTCTTTTCCCAAACACTGTTTATTGTTGAGTTGTAGGATGGGTGAAGCGTGTGATATGGGAGAATAAGTATGATGAATGTATATCGAGTATCAAGTGCAAGGTTGATTCCTTGTTAAGTGGAATTATAATTCCAGGAAAGTTTCATTATGTATATAACTGAGAGTTAGGTTAACTAATCATATTTAAGATGGTCTAATTACATTCAATGAGAAAATTAACAGTCTGTACATTCTGGTAAGATTGACCATTAAGATTGTACCACCTGTTTTGTTTTTCATGATCTTAATAGTTAGATCATGATTATGAGTGTAGTTTACTAGAGTTTAATAATTTAGGGTGCAGATGGAAAAGGCAGTGCTAATTTAGGAATGCAAAACGAAAGTTACATTAATTTAAGTCAACTTCAAGGAACTTAAAATAAAGTTGGTCCAAGTAATATGACTGAATTATCGAACTGTTTTAACTTAAAGACAGGGACATTGCTTTTACACAGCCTACCTACGTGGCAGTCTTATATTCTCGATTTGTGAAATCTGATGTGTATAAAAAAAATATTATCAAATGATACAGCCAGGCGAATTGTGTAATAAATGTATCAAAGTTTTGTTCTATCATTTTTGCAGGTCAAGATAGAATGTCCTCTCCAATGTCTAGATTACCCCAACTGTAGAAGATTTCATAGCTGATTAAAGATAGCAAATTCCTAATTGTGCTTCAGAAAAGGGTTGTCCTCAAAGAGAGTAAGCTTTTGCCACTATGAGAGAGGAAGAACATAACAATGTTGGGTCAGGAGAAGCTCATGAGACACTGGTAGAGCTTGTACTCCAAAGAATATTGAGTATGCTAGGATCTTTAAAAGCAAAGTCCAAATGGATAGCATATATTAGACTTCAAATGCTGTGCGTGTAACTCATTGTATTTATGTGTATGGTAAAGAATACATACATCGAAGGTTACAACAGTATTTGATGCATCGTGTGGTTGAATGAAGCACATACAGAAAGTTCGCTAATGATAATAACAATTGGGTCTCGGTTGGAGGTTTATGATGCAGCTTCATTTGGATGAGCTTATGTGAAAATTAAAAATGGTAAAAAGCACTGGAATTTTTTATGGAACATAAAGAACTATCTCTAAGTAGGCAAAGTCACACCTGAGTTGCATCAAGTCCCATATTGAACAGGAAGATTTACAATGCGGCTGACTCTTTATTTTTGGCCACTCAAACCATCAATTTCATACTGTTACATGCAAAATTGCAAAGCGCAACAATGTTGTTGAATCAGGGAGTACAAGTTGAAAGTGTTGATAAAACTGCAAAAACTTCGAGGCTACCATGTGTCACACTCAATAATATACAAAGAAAAATCTTCCCAATCAATGTCACTGTCCTAGCAGCTTTTTGTGCAGATGCACTTTGTCATCGTCATCATGTGAATTCGGTTTGGGATATCTAAAGCCATCTTTTAAAAACCAAGATGTAAAGTCTCTTGACCACCTGGCCAACTGAAAAGTATCCAAGAAAAAGAAGAACCAAGAATCCAAAATATGATAATGGCAACTGAACAAATCCCATAACCTTCCCTATTGGTGTGAACGGAATTGCTATTCCGATGGCAGAAATCACCACTGTAGAACAGATGACGGGCCATGAAGCAACATCCTGAATGAAGGGAATTTTCTCTGTCCGGATCAAGTGGAAAATTAGAGTCTGCATGAGAAGCCCTTCCACAAACCAAGCAGAACGAAAGAAACTCATGTCTTCAGCGTCACTCTTATAATAAAACCAAATGAAGATGAGGGTGCTTACATCACAAAGAGTACACACGGGTCCATTCCATAGTATGAACATGGGTAAGCCTTTCTTGGACCATCTCTGTGGTGTTTTCACAGAATCTTCTTCCATCTTGTCCCATGGGATGGCAATTTGGCCTACACTATACAAGAAGTTTTGTGTAAGAAGCTCCCTTGGAGTCAATGGCTCATACTGGAGGACCAGGATTGATATTAGGAGTGAAACGACACTCCCTATATTGGCAATAACTGACATTTTTATGTACTTCATAGTATTCCCGAAAGTGAGTCGGCCTTGCTCAACTCCAGCAACAAGAACGTTGAGATCTTTCTCAAGTAAGATGATGTCAGCAAAGTCTTTTGCAACTGATACCCCAGAGTCAACTGATATACCCACGTTGGCAGCATCCAACGCAAGGGAATCATTTACACCATCACCCAAAAAACCAACAACATGGTTACCAACCGTCTGCAATGACTTTACTACTCTGAATTTCTGGGTTGGGGTGAGCCTAGCTAGTACTGCAGCTCTTTTGACAGTCTCATGGAAGGAATCCTGGTCCAGTAGCTCTAGCTCGGGTCCGGTAATTACATGGGTTGTTTTGATTCCTACTTCCTTGCAAACCTTTATTGCCAAGGAGAGTGAATCACCGGTCAATACTTTTGCTTTCACCCCCTTCTCAGCCAACCGCCACAAAGCTTGCTTGGCAGTGTCCTTGGGTGGGTCATAAAATGTTATGAGGCCTAGGAACACCATGTCTGATTCAAAAGTCTCGTTATCAACCAAGTTTCTATCACCATTTTTCTGCAACATAAGAAATAAAACAGTAATATGAGTAACTGCTTTAAGGTCACTCTATTATTCTGCAGTGCTTGTAGTTCTCACGATCCTAAAGTTGGCATAATGGCATCAAAAGTGGAATCAATATGAGTCCCAGGAACTCTTAACACCTTTTGCTCTAAATGATGATAAGCCTCAGGGAGGTGGTGGGGATTCTGGGGAAGGTTGTTATGAGGATTTCTGGTACAGACATGTGCATATATGTTTATAACTATGTCCAAGTGTTTATAGAATTATGTACTTGAAGTTCCTTCCAAACAATGAAGATTTCTTAGATTTTTTTATCTCTGCCAAATATAATACAAAAATGACAGCCAAAAAAAAAAGAAGTTCCAAAGAGAATAGGAATAAGGCTAAAATTTGCATAGGTTGCATAACCAGGTACTTGTAACTATTGAACTTTAACGCTCCTAATTTATGTGGGTTCCTACTTCATATGTAACTTGGAACTGTAGATAATTCAAACTTGGCGGATAACTACTATGAGAACCAATCTTCTGTTACAGTGGTGGTTTTAGTTAAAACAAAGTTCGAAGACTTTCTAGTCAGGACCTCAAGTACAGATATAATAGTGTCTCTAGGCTCGTTTAATGTGCCACTAATTATTTGTCATGTGAAATAAGAAATCAGAATACCCACTAGTGGAATTTGAATTTGATCACATATATAAAGCAAATGGAAATTGTAAAGTTCACAAATACTGCTGGATTGGACTGAAACATTTTAAAAGGCAGGAGAGATTAAAAGAGATCCAGACACACCGGTTTCAGCCTCTTTATTGCTACTCCTATGGTCCTTAGTCCCTCATTGCTTATTTCTTCTGCCATACTAAGAATCCTCTGATAATCTTCGGGAAAGAGATTTGTAATTTCACCCTTATCAATATGCTCAATGAAAGAACAAACTTTCATTACTTCTTCTAGTGCTCCTTTTGTTACCATGAATCTCTCGCATAATTGAAGGTTTCCATATTCTGCATGTGAGTCTGTTTCCAATATGACAGATACTCTTCTTCGTATGAAATCAAAAGGTATCTCATCTATTTTCCTCCACTTGGATGGCTGAAGCCTGTGTCCATTTGTATATACATATGCCAAAATTGCATCATCCAGAGGATACTTCTGGTCAGTCTTGAAGTAGGAGTTAAGGAAGGCAAATTGTAGAACCTTCTCTTTGGATGAACCCCCGCTGTCGAGATGGTTAACCATGATTGCACGGTTCATGGTGAGTGTTCCTGTCTTATCAATGCACAAGATATCCCTGAAAAAAAAAACAAATGAATGAAAAATAAGACTTAACTGTTGTAGTTTCAAAATGTAAATATTATCGCATTAAGAACTACAGAGGATGATAGGAACCAGGTTAAGACTCAAAGGTATCTCTTTCTGCCTAGACTTAATTCATGTTATACTGGAACAGTTTGTCGTCCTCCATCCAATTGTTTGGATAGACCTATTAATACGATAAAATGAGTTAGTTGCACTTTTATTTATGTGGATGTGAACTCGGATATATTAAAAAAAAGTTTTGGAAATCAACATCGGAGTCTAGACAATCTCTATGACCCAGTTATAAAAAAGACCCAAAAAGAAATAAATTGAAATTTAAAAAGAAGTTAAAAGGATTTAGAATCATCCACTCTTTTCTATGATTTCAAGCAATCATCCAGGTGCAATGCTAAGTTTCAAAAAATATCTGGTCACATAGGTCCCACTCAGTGAATAAAGTGTAATGATGATTTTCAGGGCAGACGCCACCCTGCTCCTGTTTAAAAAATCTGTAGATACATGTGTTTACGTAATTGTTCACCCAGTAAATTATCAAGTAAATCTATATACTGTATTATTATCAAAGAAAAGCCTTGCTCTCATGAAGTCACTTCATCCACTATCTCCTCTATAAAGTCACATCATTCCTCCAATTGTATTATTGTTTAAGGAAAAATAAATAATAAATGCAATTAATTTAAACTTACTAAATGAACACTAATTCATCTAGTTAAATCAATGTTTTTATTTAAAATTACACGCATTATTAATTAAATCTTATATTATTCCACGCATTGTGCAGATACACGACAAGTATGAACTTACATCGATCCCATGTACCGGATGGCAGTTACACTTTTGACGATGCATCTCTCTCTGGCCATAGAAAGTGCTCCTTTAGCAAGACTTATGTTAACAATGAGGGGTAGCATTTGAGGAGTGAGTGCACTTGCAACTGAGATTCCGAAAAGAACACTCTCACTCAAATTATGGGATGTGAAGTAGTCAATTAGGACTATGATGGTGACTACTACCAGCATAACAGCAATTAGCACATAAGATATGCGCCGGACACCCCTCTCAAAGTCATCTGGTGGTTTCTTCTTCCCTATGGCTGAAAACATGGTACTCATGTATGTCTTGGATCCAGTAGAAACTACTAGGCCAGTTCCACTACCTGATACCACATTTGTTCCCTGAAAGATATAATGATAACCCATATAACTTTCACGATTTCAAATATAATAAACAATGGACAACTTATTATGAGAGGGCCCTGATGAAAAAGAAAACATATCCCTGATGAGAAGACCGACTTGTTAGGAACATGTAAGGAAAAATTTAGGAATGGATACTATCTGATCCTAACCCATCTCATTCCACCTAAGCCAAGGAGCAGTAGCCAAATTTTTTAAATTTCATTCCTGTTTGTCATTTGGGTCTCCCAAATCTCTATGCTTTTGATTAGTTATTTATAAGTTTGGGTTCTTGGATTCATAAAAACCTCTGTTGTATCAAAGAAAACTACCCTACTAATTCCCTTATCTGGTATGTCTGGTAACGAGGATCTTCTGAAGTGAAGAATAATAAACAAATGAACCCCCTAGTTCTGTCACCAGTTGATATTTTGAATGAGAGCAGTTCATATAAGAATTTAAAACAATGCTAACCAGCATCAAAAGATCACATCTTCAGTTATTTCACCCTAGATTTTGGAACTAACAGTCTATAATTTATGTTTCGAGGATCAAGAAAAATATGTTTATATGATGGTGAATAGTGTTTAATATCCAATCGGACCTGTAGTCTTAGTATTTCATAGCTTTTAACATTATAGTGTTAAGAAAGGAAGAACAAAAAATATAGATAAACGGTTGTATCAAAGACCCAGATAACATGAGATGAAAAGTCAAAACATATAGATTATATATGAAAAGAAGAAATTTTAAAATTTTAAATAAAAAAACCTATCTTAACCATCATGATCAAGACTTTTGTAATTTTAGTGCTGGAATACAGGCTTAAAAAAGTTATCTGCTCCTCGAAACCGCCAATGGAGCCTAAAATCTACCAAGTACAACCAGAAGCTTTTGACTGTTGTTCATGGAGAATGGGTCCATAAAATGTAGGGGAGAAAGCCCGGTATTTGAGGATTCTTGAAAATATTCTTTGTGCATTATGCCACACATTGCTTTCAATCACACATTTAACCTAAGCATATCACGTATGATATATCCACTTAAAAATTTAAAACCTCAGTGAATATTGAAGAAATAAAGAAACTCCCTTTTTTCTTTTTTGCAAAATTCCAGGAAATACTATTTGATAACATGCAATCCTAATCTGGTTAGTATATTTTCTCCTGTATTCATGATAATTCCCAATAAAATCCAGATGCAAAGAAAACTCTTCCCAACTGAAATCACAGTTGGGAAATTTGAGAGTGGGAACCCCTTGAATTTGTCTATAGAATTGAAGCTAATACTTCCACCAAAAATAGAAAAAACAAAAAGACAATTATACCCACCATGAAACAAATATTCTTTAAATCTAGTAAAGGAGTGCCCTGATCTTCTCTGACGTCAGCTGTTTTTTCTGTTGCCATGGACTCCCCTGTTAGCGAGGACTGGCTGTTCAAGAAACAGGATGTGATGAAATAAACTGTAATGAATGAACTCAAAAATCCTAAGCCACAGAAAAGGATAAATGTTTACGGGTAGCATACCTTACAACAAGGTGTTTTGAAGATAGCAGCCTCACATCTCCAGGGAAAAGGTCCCCAGGTTCAAAAATGACAATGTCACCAGGAACAACATCTCTCTGATCAACTTGAACAATTAATTCAGTCTGAATTACTCTTCCTGCACATCTTTGAACTTTGACCGGGCATCTTACTAATTCTGAAAGTTTCATGGCTGCTTTTGAACTGCTGTATTCCTGAAAGGCACATGGAGAATTAGTAAAGATCACGTTTGTGAAAAAGAAATGCATGGCACCAATATAACCAAACTAATTAAGCAAAGAGATACCTGGTAGAATCGAAGGGAGACACTAATAAAAACCAATACAAGCATGATGAACCCATTAGGAACATCACTGGTTATGTATGAGAGCACAGACAAAACAATCAGAATGATATTAAAAGGATGAAAAAATGCAGTCCAAAGAAGATTCCACCATCTTGGAAAAGAATAATCAAGAGGAACATTTGGGCCATTTTCTCTCAATCTCCTCTCAGCTTCAGTGAAGCTCAGGCCTGCACAGAAGCAAACGAAAAACTAAGGCCAACTCATCATAGGAAATGGAACACAGGCATTTAAGTGTATTAGTAAATATTACATAAGAATAAAGAATTAACAGAATGAAACTTGACAATGTAGGTGAAGTAGAAAAGGAAAATACAAAGTCGTTCCCATCAGAAAATAAAAAGACATTAACCTCTATTGATGATTTCAACCAGATGTGAAAGGTACATAAAAGCTTTCCGTGTACTGTTGAAAGTATATAAAGTGACTGCACTACTTTAACTGCAATACAAACAAACCATAATCGGCAATAGAAACCTACATTTCTGGTGTTCCCTACATATGACAGAGGAAACTTGTACTTAGCCGACAGTTTATTCGTCCCATTAGGGAACAAACAAAGCATAACACGATTTGTTTACATACTTTCTTGAGATATATGAGAGAAGAGTAGTAGGTTTTATCCATGTATTCTGAAAATTTCTTCCTGTGAGGGATGGAACCAAAGTTCCCATGACATTGGAAAAGCTTTTTTGAGAAACTAATGCAATGGGTTTTGGAAAAGTATTTCATGTTCTATCCAGAGTGTAGAATTGTCTGTTAGATCTTCTCTTAAATGCTTGAACACATTTTCAATGGACATTGTATCCGTTATGGGAAGCCTGCGTGAACAAAGCCACTGCATTTCAACATTCTATGAGTTGCCCTGTGGTGACAGGAGTTAAAATTTGCTTAGGATTTTGGATGCTTTGTAGTATGAGCTGAAATTAGAAGTTCTGCTATTAGTATGAGTTTATTTGCTTTTTTCGTTGGTATTTTATTTCACTACGATTCCTATTGTAAGCTATAAAGATTAAAAGGAAAAGAAGTCATGAACGAAGTTATGTTGGTTTAAAACAAAATTTGTTTGTTAATGAGGCTAGTAGACCATCTCTAATGGTTCTATAGCAGGGAGCTAGCAATCCTGAACACTCCATATCAGATTTTCTTTTTCCTTTAAAAGAGGGAACCTTTCGCAAGAAAGATCCCTGCTCACTTCGCACAAAACATCCTTGTTCGCTACCAGTGCAGCAACTTGGTAACGGAGCCAACCATATTGTCCGACCGCAAATTTTCAATGTCTTGGCATTGCATTAAAATTTGAAAGATATTCTAAGAAACTAAAATATTAAACAATAAAGACGAAGACAATCACCTCTTTCAGTGGATCGTACATACTCAAAGACCAAGTCCTTATCCGACATTGCCAAGGCATACAGCCACGAGTAAACCTTCTCTTCCGCCTCGGTCCGCGACCCCCCATCAATTTTAACTACACATTTAACAGAGAAATAAACACAAACACATACCAAACACACCTCCTGTGGATAGCGAAACCCTCAAAATAGAATACAAAAAGTAAATAAAGGAAGCACCGAAACAGACCTCCGGACATAAGCCGGCGGAGAAACCCGAAAACCGAATTGGGAGGTCCATTTCTGGGTGCACCAGAGTCGTTCTTGTTGAGGAGAGTTAGGCGAGCGGTATGGGAAGTAGGAAGTGATCTTTGGTGGTTACTTGCGTTCAATATGGTGGAAAGTTTGTGTCCCATAAGAGCCAAACGCTGCTTGAGCTACAGAAATACACAAATATGAAAGAGAGGAAAGAAGAAGAAGAAGAAGATGATGATGATGTTGATGGCAAGCGAAAGCAAGCATTTTGTGTCGTGGGGTGGTGGTTTGAAGATTTGAAGAGAAGGTATAGTGAGAGAAACAGATCGATCAACTAAAAAGTGGATAAAAAAATAAATAAAAATTTTTATGGAGTTAATAAGGTGAGAGATTTTAATGGTCGAGGCTCTGAGTCAACCCGTTTTGTTGGTGTTTTTGTTCCTCCAACGGACTTTGTTGCTGCTGATCTTCAACTACCAGACTTCAGACGACCGTTTGGTGCAGTTGCCGGCTAGACGTACTGTCCCAGAAAACGATCTTTTAAAATTTTGAATAAATTAAAAATTAAATAGAATTCAGTAAATACACGTGGACAGACAGCGACCTATTTTGGAAACAAATTGAGAAAAAAGAAATAAAAGGGCTTTTTAAGTTTAGAGTTAATTCTTCAATTTTTCTTTTTCCATAAACGCATAAAAATTTAAAAAGTATTTTTAATAATATTAAATACAATTTAGAAATTCTCTCTCAAATATGAGCCCTGTCCCTCTCTAGGACTGTACAAATAAACCGTATACTCGAACCGACCGTTTTTTAGACCCGACCCGAAATCCCGACCCGTTTACATGTATTATCGGAAACGGTTTATACCGTAACCGTTTCCATTTTAATCGGGTAATACCCGAAACCCGTTTCCTCCTCCAAAATGTCCAGTGCAGCTCAGTGTTTCACAACTTTCACTGATTCTCTCCTTCGTCGGGTCCGAGTTCTCGTTCCAGACCGAAATCCGAGTTCTCAAGGAGCACGCCGGCGTAAAGGAGGCCCGGGCAGCAGACGGAGACCTTGTGAAGTGCGGCCCAGCCGCCTGGAGGGCTGGAGGAGCTGGTGGAGGAGGAGGAGAGCAGATCGGAGACGACAGAGGGGATGGTGTTGGAGCACTTGTGCCGCCAACAAACGGTGCGGCTGAGGGTCGAGAACTTAGTGCACACACAGGCAAGCCGGGCCCAGTTGCGCGGATCGTCTTCTAGCTTGAAGAAGATGTTAAGCACGACGCCTTCGGGGAGCTTTGAGAACACGATGTCCGTCATTGCTGTTGATAGCTAGGTTTCTCGAATCGGTTCTGGTGGATTTTGTGTAAGTATGTACGTATTTCTCGTGTATATGTGATAATGGGTAAGGATGTGCTTTGCTTACGATTGATATTTTCAGGGATTTACTGGGAGAGATTTGAATCGGGTTCTGGAGAGATTCGGAGGGAGAGAGAGAGAGAGAGCTGGGTGGCTGTGATTACTGTGCGAAAATGGTGGCGGAGATGAGTCTGTGAGAGCAGAAGGGCGTTGTTTTTTATGCTTTGTGCGAAAATCGGGTCGGAATACTATTTCGAAAACAGTGTCGGGTCGGAACCGGGTATCGGTTAAGCGGAAGAGCATGTTATCGGGTCGGGTCGGAGAACAGTGCTATCCCTCTCCCTAATGAGCTTATCCCATCCTAGTGGTAGTAACCCACGAGTTTCAACTTCAAAAAGACAAACACCCATATTTTCAATTAACCTCAACCAGTAAACTGATGAAACGCATTCCTAGTTCAACCTCGGGCTTTATCTCTACTCCATCCCAAATCTCTCATACAAAAAGCACTTTCATCGTCTCCTTAAAAACCCCAACACAACCCAGCACACCCAGAAATGGCTACCCACCCAGAAAATGAAAGTCTCGTTTCAAATACGGAAGTTCTAAAATGGGAAGATCTAAATTTGGAGCTAGAAACAGAGGCAGCGGTGTATCTTTTAGACCACGCCCTTGTTGGAAAAATTATATCCTCGAAAACCCTAAACAAACATACGCTACATGCAACCATTAGAGCTATCTTGGAGCTTTGTTGTTGGCCTGACTATCGAGGATGTACACATCAACACCTTTATGTTCACGTTTCCATCGCAACAAGAGAAGAATCGTGTTCTGGCACGAAGGCCATGAAACATCAAGAGATTTCATCTGTTTATTTGCAAATGGCCTCAAGGTTTGAGTATTCAAGAGCTTAGGCCCGGTTTGGTTATCCAATACAGATGAGATGTTGTACCGTACAGTAGTTTTTCCTATCCAAACACACTATATTTTATCTTTAAATTTTAAAAATATTTACTTAAATAAACAGTAATGAACAGTGAAAATTGCAATTGAACAGTTCGTGAATAGTGCAACACTGACATGAACAGTATACAATTCGGCTCTCTATAAAATAATGGGACCCACACTTTTTTCAAATCCTAAAAATTAAAAACTATCTCATCTTATTTCACTATCCAAACACTCTTTTTTTTTTTTTTATAAATTATTTCATCTCATCTTAAATAAAAAATTTCACTACTATTCAAAAATTTCTTATCTCTTCTCATTTCAACTGTATATCCAAATAAGACCTTAATCTTACAATGTCTGTTTTTAGGTGCAAATACATGGTCTTCCTCTTGAATTAATTATTGTTAGCAATGCAAAAAAGATAAGAAATGTTTTGGAGAATTTAATTCAAGTAGAACAAGTCTCAAGCTTAGGAATAGCTCTCAGGAGATTCATGAGCATTCAGGTGGCGATTAATGTCGAAAAACCCTTACAAGAAGGCTTAGGCCAGCAACATGGATATCTTTCAAATACGAGAGATTATTCAACTTTTGCTATTGCTATGGATGCTTAGGCCATATAAAACAGGTTTGCCCTAATTTACAAGATACATAAGAAAAGCCTCATCTTGGTCCTTGGATGAGAGTATAAAACATTGACATAAGAAGACTTATTCCTTCTGAGGATTAACAAACAATGCAAGGTGGAAAACATTTCGAGATTGTGACCATTCTAGTAATTTTTCCAAGAAACTAGAGGTCCCTTTTCTTATAAGCCAAACAATGGTAAAGCAAAGCTTTTTTTAGAAGTCCATGAACAACAACAATCACAAGATCAGTGGCAAAAAACAATGGCAAACAATGGCCAAAGGGATAGCAGCCAAGCTAAACCTAGCGCAATAATGCACTTCTTTTGAGATAGCCAATTCTGCATGAACATGGAATATCTTGGATTTTTGAGTGGGACACGTGGAGGATACTCAAGTTCACAAACTAAAGGAAAAGGGGCTATTAAATGAAAGCCATGCAAGTCAATGTTAAACTGCCAACATGGGAAGACCCAATCTCTACTCTAAAGGTAACATTTGGTCCCCCCTATCTTTGTTCGATGAAATCCAGACCCTTTAAATGAAGCAACTAGATCTAATGGACAAGCATCAACAATACCTCTTAAAAGACATACCATCATTGGAAAAAATGAAAACGGGTACTTTAATGCCATTTGCATATTACACCCTTTTGAAAAACAACAATAAATATAAAAGTCAAGAAAGCCCTTCTGACCCAAGCATTTACAAGAATATCATAGCCCAGTTTGAAAGTATGCTAGGCCCAAATAAGCCAACCAAAAAGCCCTCATTTTCACTGTTGGTAAGTCCATCCAGAAAAAGGCCAAAAAACATTGACCCATTTCTCTTAGAAATCTGTAGCCCATCTAGCTTTGGCCAAAACTTTCAAATCCAGAATCCTATCCATTGGGAAATCTTTCCTGCTAGAAGGGGCACAACACTAATCTGTGAGAAAAAAGAATATCCAAAGACCAAAAAATACAATCGGGAGTGAAGGATAAGGAGATTCAAGCCAGCTTGAGGAATTCTTTATTAAAGACTTGGCATAATGGACATCAGAACCAAAAGAAAAGGAGATAGTGAGCAATACACTCAAAGAAGAGATACCCATAGCAAGAATGGTACAAAAAACAAAATAAAATGGCATAAGCACTAATCAGGCACTCAAAGAAGCCATGATTCTTACCATACCAGAAAGGAGAGCAGTCAAAATGGTCAGTTTTTACAACTGTTTTCAATAGATGATGAGGCCACAGTGGCAGGGCCAACACTGCCACCAAATCATAAATGAGATTCATCTCATGGAATTGCAGGGCATTACTTGATCCCGTGCAATCAGAAGCTTAAGGGCAAACATCAGGATACACCAACTTGATGTGGTCTTCCTATCAAAGACTCTTTTGGCAACTGTAAATACTGTTGGCGTTGTTAATAGGCTTGGGTTCTCTAAATATGTAAATATTCCACTAATAGGTAAATGAGGTGGACTTTTGTATATGTGAAAAAAATGAACTGGATGTGGAACTTGTTTATATGGATCGTAATACAATAGCTCTTTTGGTGTATTCTTGTCATTCTCATAATCCATGATTAGTGAATTTAGTTTATTGCTTTGCACAAAACAATATGAAATGGAAATTCTGGAATAACATGCACAATATTTTCAATAACTTTTAAGGTTCAATTCTAGAGTTAGGAGATTTCAATATCATTCTTGGACAGTCTGAGAAATATGGGGGCATACCTTTTGCTAATACTAACTATCGTAATGGGCTATCAAAATTTATGGAGGAAAATGGGATACTACTTGTCATACAAAAAGCTTGGAATACTACTTTTCAAGGGACCCCTTCATTCATTCCGTCAAAGAAATTAAAGGAGGTGAAAAAAGCCTTAAAATCTTGGAACAGAGACTGCTTTGGGCATATCCAAACCTCTATTAGAAATTTGACACATTATCTCACTCTCATTTAGTCTAACAATCGCACTAATCAATTGGGTCTTTGGGAAGAGGAGCTAAAAAACAATCTTTAAAAAGAAAAGAGATTCTTTGGCGTAAAAAATCCAGACTTAAGTGGCTTACAACTTGTCAATCACTGACTTGAATACTAAATTTTTCCATATGTCAACCACGATAAGGAGAAGAAGGAATTTGATTGAAAGTCTGAAAATAAACTAGTGGCTTTATGATACTAATGGCATTCAAAACAGTTTTTTGGACCATTTCAAAAACATATACACCTCCATCGAGCCCACATTCTCTTATGAACTAGATGACATTTTCTCTAAAAACCTTTTAGAGCCTGATATCCTCTTTCTCTATGAGATTTTAAATGAACAGGAGATTCTTGTCACTCTAAGAAAAACTTATTCTTCAAAGGCTCCTAGACCATATGGGTTTATTGGATTGTTTTATAAACACTTCTAGGATATAGTGAAACAAGATGTGATTGCAGCTGTGAGGAAATTTTTCATCCATGGAAAACTCCTTAAGGAGTTTGACCACACCCATATAACCCTTATCTCAAAATAGATAACCCAAATATTGTCCATTAGTTCAGGCCCATAAGTCTTTCAAATGTTTGCTACAAAATAATTTAAAAAATTTTAGCAAACAAACTCAAGACTATCATTCCAAAGATTATTTCTCCTCGCCGAACAACCTTTGTTCTAGGTAGGGTTATTCAAGAAAATATCATCATTGCTCAAGAGATTCTTCATCACCTAAAGAGGGAAAAAGGGAAACAAGGTCTCATGGCAATAAAGATAGACATGGAGAAAGCTTTTGATTTTATGGAATGAGACTTCTTAACCAAACTACTCAACTGTTTAGGATTTCACTCTTCTTGGATCAACTGGATCAAAGAGTGAATTTCTACTGTAACTTTCTCTGTCATCATCAATGGAGTTCTAAAAAGTTTCTTTCATCCCAGTAGAGGTCTAAGACTAGGAGACTCTCTTTCACCATTCCTTTTTATTCTAGGAACTGAAGTTCTTTCCAGGTTAATTGATAGAGAAGAAAATATGAGCCTTCTAAAAGGTATTAGCTTCAATACGTCAAGTCCTCCTCTCACTTATTTACTATTTAACGATGATCTGATATTGTTTGGCAAGGCAAACGCCCAAAATGCCTAAAATTTCCAAAAATGTCTTTAGACATACTCAGACTGGTCGGGTCATCAAGTCCGCATTGGAAAATCCTCCATCCAATTCAGCCAAAACACTCTTCCTCAAGGAAAAAAAGAAATGTAAAGGATCTCCATGGATTCAAGATTGTCTCCTCGAGGATTAAATACCTTGGAATCCCTCTGTCCATCTCTTCCTAAAAAAATCCCTCTTCAACAACATTCAAGAAAAAATTTCTCAAAAGATGATTGGGTGGAAAGCAAAACTCATTTCTCAAGTGGGTAGAACCACCTTGATAAGATTAGTTGCTAGCTTTGTCCCTTCTTACATAGTGTCAACTTTGCTTATTTCTAAGTCTATCTCCAAAAACATTAATAGATCTTTTATGAAATTCTGGTGGGGTCACAGCCCAAACAAGCTTCATAATTTTACACCAAAATCTTGAAAGTCTATTTGCCAGCCTAAAGCAATGGGAGGATTGGGACTTAGACTAACCTCAAATTTCAACAAAGCTCTTCTTTGTAAGTTGTGTTGGCAGATGGTTAATGAGAGTAACTTCAATTGGAAGACAATCCTAGAGCACAAATATTTCAAAAATTCTTCATTCCTACAAATTTCACCAAAGAAGTCAGACTCTTAGTTCTGGAAATGAATTTTACAGCAAAGAGATACTCTTAAGATCCATACTCATTGATCCAAATTTACTAGTTACTGAATTGACTTTAGAGGAACCTAGAAGATCGAACACCCTCTTACTTCAGGCCCTCTTCCATCCAAACATAGTGACTGAGATACAAAAAATCTCTTTAGCTCAACAAAATTTCCATTCTAGGAGAGACAAGGTGGTCTAGACTCTAAATAGATCAGAAATCTTTTTTTCATAAAATCTGCCCACAAGGCTATCAACCAGTCCTCTAATTAGGAACAATCTGAAATTACCCCTGCTATATGGAAAAAAAATTTAGAGACTAAACATACAATATAGATTAAAGATGCTCATCTGGAAAGTCCTGAACAATATCCTTCCCACAAGATCCATGCTGAAGAAGAGAGTCTCACTCATCTGTTATTGAAATGTACTTTTTCTAGAGTATTGTGGAGACAGTCCCCTTGGCCTATAGACATCTCCTACTTTGCTCTAAATGAGATAACAAATTGGATAGAATGCATCCTCAGTCCATCAAATTCTCTCAACATTTCTAGTTCACAAGAACACCACTTCCAGATCTTTGTTATTGTCTCTATGGACTGCATGATTCATTTAGCTCAAAACTTAATAAATTTGTTAATGAGGTTTTAAAGAATTTTAAAGAATATTGTAATGCTTGGGACAACACACTTCTGAACCCTAGGAATGGGATGGCCATACCAAAAGGCTAACATTTGCTATAGTCGTGAGAAACACTGGTGGCACAATTGTCGCTATCTACAAATCAGAAGATGGCACTATGCAGGTTTTTGCTATAACCACCTTCATTACTAGCTAGAATCATAACCAAGGAGAAGCCACGACATTATACACAGGCATTAAGGAAGCTGAGACTCAGCTTATCAAGAAGATTACAATCGGTGGAGACTCTCAAGTTGTTATAAGTGCAATAGATGAACCAGAAAAGTCTTTGGATTTGATAATTGAGCCTATAATCAGAGACACCAGAACACTTGTTTAATCATTTGATAGTTGGAGTATTTAGAAAATACATCAAGACTATAATCGATATGTGCATTCCATTGCACAATGGGTGGCTTCTAATTATTTATATGGAAGCATACCCCTCATATCTATCCCCTCTAGTCTTTTAGAATTTCATAGTGGGAAAGACCCACCTTATATGTTTGTAATTATGTAGAAATTGTTATTTTAGTGTGTTAATGCAAGATCTTGCTTCAAAAAAAAAAAAAAGATACAATTTTAGGATGTATATGTTCTGTGCATTCTTTTAAAAAAAAAATGTGAGATTTAGGTTTTGGAATTAAAGAGTGTTTGTGTTTGAATGGTGTTTAGATGTACACATGAGATAGATTGAAACCATATATAAAACCAAACGGGACCTTACTATTAAACATTGATTTTCTTATATAGAAAGCTTGCACACTTTAAAGCTATACAAATCACTTTTTTTATATTTAGTTTCGTACTTGAACGTAATATATATATATATATATATATATATATGAGTAGTGTTACATGTACTTATAATTTTACATACAAGATTTGTTTTATCAATTTTCTTTTAAATTTTAAATTTCATAATTCTCAACATATCAATAGCTGACACGTGAAGAAATAAGTTTTTTTTAAGTACATTTTTCTATATATATATATTATGTTTTATACTGTACTTTTATTTTCAGAAATAAATTGAAAATTTCTTTTCAAGAAAAGCTGCAACATGAAGATGAAAGTATATTAAAACTTGACATATTATAACTAAATGTATACTTATATAATGTTTACAAGAATATAAATACTAAATATAAAAGAAAGTTTATGTATATATTTCAATTCTCAAATCCATCAATTATCCATGAGTGATTCAGATTCTTTACTAAAATCTTGTAACGAACGTAAGACATTTAAACAATCAGTCAGAAACTTATCCATTTATGAATTACTAATAAAAAAAACTCTGAAATTTTAAGAGAAATGATTAAAATTTCAAATTCACAGATCAAATATATATTTTGTGCTTTATGGAAAAGAAAGTTTTACCAAGAAAAAGAAAACCTTTAATGGTATCCATTAAGGAGTGAAAAAAGAAAAGAGAAAAGAAAAAAGAAAGAAAAGGTTCAATTAAACATATAATGTCATTCTTAATTGTTATTACCTCTTTCACTTATGAGTTGTAAGCTATACAAACAAATGGACTTAAAGTTTAACTTCTTTTTTGGTGCAAGTCTAATTTTGATTGGGGTCAAGCTTTATTTTTAGGGATATATAACTACAAAAACTCTATACGAAGTCACTTTTGAGTATTTTTTGTGCACTTTACTAAAGTGATTGCTTGTGTCACTTTTTTAATGTAAAATAACTACTTTAATCAATCACATCAGTAGAGTGCACAAAGAGTATGCTAAAAGAGTATGCTAAATGGTTGTATGTAGCAGAACTTATATAAATATGACCCATATGTATAATTGTTTGCTTTTTAAAAAATTGTGTTTTCTCTATAAAAATAAATAAATAAATTGTATTTTCAACAATAGTGGGATGAGAGCACAAAGATAGAGTATATAGCATAACTTGTATACGTACTATATATATATATAATCATTTTTAGTTTTAATTGTCTCCTACAATAAGTCAAATGTTAGGAAAAAAAAAGAAGTCAAATAGAATTATTATTATTATTATTTATAATAGATACAATGTATCATATTAAAAAAATAAATTTATAATATTATTTTTATAAGTCTATCTAGAAAAAAGACTTCAGTTTATAATATTTTGTTACACTGGCCTACTCTAACTAGGGGTGAAAATCGACGTTATTGGTGCGGTTTTGGTCCAAAAATGACACCACACCGATGGATTTTTTAGATGTTTAGAACCAGTCGATTATGGGAAGCAAACTGATAGTCTTGGTGTCGGCGTGATTCTAGTTGGTTCTTCAATTTCTCATCAGTAGTGTTGTGAAGGAGAAGAGGAGCGGAGGGTTGTAGTGTTGTGGGGCTGCGTGTGAGAGAGGAGAGAGATTTTGAACAAGAAGAAGAATTAGGAAGAAGAAGAAGAGGGAGGAGAGTGCATAGGGTTATTAAACTCTAGGTCGAAACACAACTGTTTCATTTAATTTTTTTATAAACGTCAGAACTAAAATGATGCCGTTTCACTTACTTAAGTGAAACTGTTTTATTTTATATACTTATAATAATATATATATATATATATAATCAAGCAGTTTGAACTAAGTTCAAACCGAGACCAAATCGGTTGACGTCGATTGTCATATTTTTCTGGTGCCATCAGATCAATTCTATGTTAGTTTCGGCCAGTTCTAGACTCCAATGGCTGGTTTGCATTGGTGACGGCCGTTATGGTCGGTTTTTGTCCAGTCCCCTCTCTCTCTCTCTCTCTCTCTCTAATAATTTTTTAATTTTGAAACTCTGCAACATTTTCTTCGGTCTCTATCTCCATTTCTCTGGAGTGTTTTTCTAAGACGAGGCCTTGGAGGCCGGCTGGAGCAGGGTTTTGGGCTTTTTCCAATACCAACATGGAATGTAATGTTTTTAGCTCGAGGGTAGCTTGAAGCCTTGAATAGAACTCCAAGACAGAATTTAAAAGGCCCATCTTTGTACAGATGTGAGGCCAGAGCCTCTGGGCTCAGGTGAGAAAGAAGGTAGGCGCTAGGTATATGAACATCTCAAAATAAATAAACAAAAATGAAATCTTATTTTATTTTCTTGGCACAAAAGATTTTTTATTTTTTAATATAAAAACACGAAGCATTAAGAGAGAAAAAAGAATAACAAAATAAGGAACACGAACATCATGAAAAATATATACCTGTTAATTATGAGTAGTAATGTTAATACATAATTACTGATGATCGATACACAAAAGAGTATATATATACACATGATCAAGGCGTGCATCGATCTTACAAAATCAGAGTCTGATGCCCATTTTTTAGTGGAAAGACACCGGGAATCAGCATAACAGCTCATGCAACTGCTTGCCCATTTTGAAGGCAGGCCAGGGAACCCCACACAAATTAAAGTAGTACTTAATTATTATACATTAAAAATAAAAGCACGAATAATTCAATTAATTAATATATGTACTGATATTAATATCTAGAAAACTACTCTATGATCAATCGATCAAAGTAACATGTTCTAGTACTCTAGCTTGGTGCATGGTGGAGATCACATGGAAATAATATTGGTGTTGTTCGGCCTCCTGATGATGATCAAGAGTGAGTACTAGATCGATCCTGTAAATGCATATATAGCAAAATCCATCTTGTCTCTACTAATTAATTAATATATAGTTAGTACTACGTGGGCCATGATTGTAAAAATGATGAGACAGAATTTGGCAGCTGTAGGAACGCCAGCTTGTCATGAAATTATGCAAATTAAAGTCGGTGCATGGTTTAGTGAGTTAATGATGATCATATTTTACCAAATTAATTAATTATATGTCCATGCATGAAGATCTGTTAAATCCAAGTTGTACTACTTGATGATCTTTATCTGTTCAATCACTCATCGATAGTGGGCCACGAGAAGGACCAGAAACTTGGCTACCTAATTGATGAACAACTTTCACCTTTATCTTGATCATGATGAGATGTGCATGCTAGCTATCATGATATATTGGCCATGGCCATTGCTGCCATACCTCCAACCCCTCCGGTCCTTCATCTCCTAGCTAACTCTTTGGTAATATTTGGTTAAGTATCTTGGTCATGCATGGGAAGAAATATTGCATTTATCCTTTCTTCTAATCAATCCAAACAATTTGGATGTAAACAATTAAAAGGCACAATATATAACAACTTGAAAATTAAATTTGTATTCATTTGATTCATAGGGAAGAGGAAAAAAAATGGCCTTTTAGCTGAACTTTCTCTTACGGCCAACTTCTGACAAGAAAAAAAAAAATAAAAAGCCACTTTTCATAAAATTCAATAAGGAGAGAGAGGTTAAATCTAGTTTATAACCCATCTCTAGATCAGTACTGCTTGGGATATATTTATATCTTTAAGTCAATGGGAATTAGTTCATGATCACCTTGAGCGAAAAAGGAAAATACTAAGCTCCTGACCAATATTGCTACCATCAGGATCAATCAAATGGAAGGACTCAGAATTAGCTGACCCGAAAACTCTCTCAAAGTTGGCCCTAAGGTACAATAACTCATCATCATCTTCTCTATTAAGCTCTTTCCCAGTACTTATAATGCCAGCACCCACAATAATCTCACTCATTAGCCTAAGTGCCTCCATATCAGCCTCAGAAGGCTGCCGCTTAACAGCATACCCAACTTTCCTCCCATTGCAGTACATTGTCCACAGTGGCATGGACAAGAGAGAGCAAGAAACACCACCAGCAGCAGTACTATATCCCGGCGGTGTGGCACACTCTAGTGCAATTCGAAGAATCCCCCCTCGCATTTCTCTAGCTAGGATTGTTGTTGGGACAGCCAGTTCAAGGAGGAGAACAACTGGGTTAATGATGGAATTGGAACTGGTTTGGATACAGAGCCTAACTTTGCCCCGGCGATAACCGAAAATGGTGCCGATGATGGTTGTGGGAGAAGTACTGATGAAGGTGTGTGGCGCAGTTGTTTGGTATGATCTAATTGGTCTTCTATGAAAGTGGTCTTCTTCTTTTTGTTTGATAAGATCTTGATCTTCTATGAAAGTGGTGCAGTTGCAGGTTGGGATGAGGAGCTTCAGGACAGAGCGCAGAAACCTCCAAGAACGGACTTGTTTCTGGCAGTCCACAGTGGTGACACCATTGGGTATGGCGCCAGTGGCACCAATTCGTGGGTATGCCATGGCCGCGGTTAGCTAGCCCTCAAGGGAAGATTAGTACAACTATAATATGAGGGGTGCGAGCTACTACAGTGATGAGGCTTATATATGGGAGGTTGTGTGTGCCATGTACTGCATGTATATGTGCAGTGTGTATGTGTATATATATATTATATATAATATTAAATACAAAATATAATAATATATGTATATTTATATGGAAAATATAGGGTTTATGTAGTGAAGATGTGGCGGGTTTGTATCTTGACATGTGTCCTCATGTGAACTTATTTAAAGAAAATTTGTGATCAGTACTCAACTCTTTTATCAGTCACACAGAAGAGTGTTCAAAATCTGATTAAAAAATTTAAAAATATTGGAGATGAGATCCCTTCAATTGCAATAGTTTAAGATATATATATATATATATATATGAAGTATGTGAAAAATGATAGATATTTAGCTCAATAAGGTAATAATTGGGAAATGCATGCAGTTTATTATCTCACAGGAAAGAAGGATTTAAATTAAATTGAAGAGCATGAATAAATTTTTTAAATAATGATGCAAAGAAGGCAATCTCCCATGCATAGTAGGAATAAAATTATAATATTGGTATTAATTTAATGTATAAATTATTTTAGATAAATGAAAAAATAGTAAAATATTTAAGCACCAATGCCCATTTCATGTGTCTAATCATTTGGGCATGAAATATAGTGCAGCTAGCTCACAAGTACTCCAAGTTACAACTGTTGAAGTAGTATTTTATGCAAGAATCTTACATGATCTTTTCTGTGTCTATAATGGAACCCTAATTTTGTGAAAATTAATGGGGACTCCAACCCCACACGTACTACCTTTAGTTATATCCCTGTCCTGTCGTATGATGCCGCATTAGAAGGACTTTGGTGCTAAAGAATTATGGGAAATCAATTAAAATTGGTTTGGTTGTTGCTTTCTAGCCTGGTTTCTCCACTCATGTCCTGTGTCTTTTTCTTCTTGTTATGTATATAATATTCCAGAAAATGACACCAGAGAAAAATTAGTTCTAGTGTTTTCCGGCCCTTTGTGCAAGCGCCAGAGAAGCGATCATGCAGCTTTTCCAAAAGAGAAATAACTCTTAAAAATTATAAAATAGATATAAAAGATTACAGAAAAATACATCTGATCTCATAGTTTCATGAGGGCTTAATTGAAGAAGCTGTGAGATATATGTTAGCTTTTCTTGGGTCCAGATCAGACAAAAGCAAGCAACTGCACTTTTGCACTTTCTTCCCCCACAATGTTTAATTTTCTATAGACATAAATGGCCGTGTACTTCTAGATTTGTGTCCGTGCGTTTGTGCTATAGAACTAAACTGGTTTTCATGTTGGTTTTCGATCCTAACTGGAACACCAAAAAGGAATATAGGGGGGGACAGAACAAGGTCTGCCATCTCACTGTCTGGATCCATGTTACGTTGTCGATCATCATGCCCAGCCAATATTAATTTGCTGTCCTAATTATGTGAGAAGACCATATATATTTAATTATTTTAAGAAGAAACAGTAAAAGATCAAAAGAAACGTACGTAACGCATATTATATATATTATATGGTTTATGAGGGGCTACATATAATACAGCACGTACACTTAGGAAAGGTGCTGTGTGTCATAAAAAAAAAAAAAAAAAAAAGAGGAAAGGTGCAAAAGCCTTTAAAAATTAAAAAAATTAAAAATTAACAAAAAGAGAGGTCATAAAATTTGGAGAAGCCCCAATATGGGCCTATAATCTATATTTGTTTTTTGAAAAGAAAATTCAATAATTAATGGGAAAAGTACTGATCATCTTCCTGTCCTACGTACTATGAAATATGAATGTTAGTTTCAATACATTAACATATATAATCTTTTCGTCCCAAATAATCTATTTTTTTCATTATGAACAATTATTTTCGACAATATTATAACATCACAACATTGTCACAAATATAACATGATCCAAAATGACTTTTGGCTATTTATTTTTTAATAATAATATTTACCGTCTACTAGAATTGAACGTGCGAATGACATAAGAGAGTAAAGAAATAGGATTAAGGGTGTTAACTTCTTGTTTTTCATACCTTTAAGCTAGGCTGTAGGGACTCATGTTTTCGATCTTGAGCTTGTGTTTTGGGCCGAAGGGAAAAATCCCTTTAAAAATGGTATTAAGATCATCTATATTAATTTTCTAATTCAAATATTTTTTATAATTTAGAAAAGAATTTAGATACTGTTTGTGGATTTTAGAGAAGTAAATGTTCTTTGTAATCAATGTGACCGGACTCCATTAATTATAGTAGAGCTCATTCTATAAATTTTCGAATTATAAAAAATATTTAGATAAAAAAGAATGAGGAAATAATATTATACAATTAAAGAGAATTTCCCATTATTTAGTGCACTCTAAAAATTAGAATAATAATTGGGACGGAAATTATGGTAAAATAGGGAGGTTTGGATAGTGAGCTAATGTAACAGCCCGCTAAAATTATCAGTTTTGGATTATTTCCCGACAGCAATCACATCTCTCTTGTCTTTACCCTCATCTGGAATCACGCGTATAGTTTATCTTTTCCGTAAATCACGTATTTTGTTCTTCACCGACAGCTGTAAAATCATGAGTCTTCCAAGACCACGCCTAGCCTTTCTCAAGCCCAAACTACCACTTTATGTGGTGGACAGCCACCGTACGCCGCCACGTACGTTCCTCCGACGCATGTTCGTGACGAACAACGAGCGACGCACGGGTTATCCCGTCGATGGTATAACCTTCTATCTCTAGTTATTTTACGTTTAAAATAGTTGGTTGGTTTGTGGATTGTGTAGTTGTATTTGTGGAATTCGTTGCGTAGTTGTGAAGCGAAGTGTGGTTGTGAAGTGTTGCGTTTGATTGTGTATTTTGTGGACTGTGCTGTGAAGTATAGGCGTGAGATGGATGCCGTAGATGTGATACGGCGGGTTGTGTGAAGAGAATACGCGTGTAGCGTATTCTGTGTAATGCAGCGACGCGCCGCGCGACGTGCACTGTAGTGATGTGTGTCGTAGAAGGAAGGGAGTACGCATGTAGTGTACTCCGTGTTGTATGGCGATGCATCGTGTGATGTGCATCGTGTTGATGAGAGTTGTAGCGAAGGAAGTACGCGTAGCGCGTACTCCGTGTCGCGTAGCGATGCACCGTGAGACGTGTATCGCAGTGATGGGTATTGTAGTGTGGATGGAAGAGAGTTCACGTGAGTGTACTCTGTATTAAGTCGTGATACATCGGATGGCGTGTCACGAAGGGTTGAATGGCGTAGCAGAGAAGTGTGGAGCGTATGGTGTAATGTTGGGAAACTGTATGACAGTGTCCCGAAGCAGTGATGATATGGATTATAGTCCGGGATGACTGGTGTCATCTTGTGGTTGACTATGGCTAAGAGTATATGGATTGAGAAATGAGTTGTTTGTTTGGTTGTTATTGATAATTTTAATGAACTTGTTTTAGTGCAAAGGCTTTCTGAAGTCAATTTATCTCTTCCGAGTATAGTGAAACCTCAAGTTGGCCGTGGTGTTGCAAGTGCTTACAATATGGCAATTGAGTTCAGAAGTGAAAATCTTAAGGACTTGAGTGTTCCTCTTCCAGCTGTTGTGCAGTTCCTCGTGTCTCGCGCTCTATTCTCATAGAACGCGACGATCGAGGTAAGTTAGCCTCTAACTTACTATCAGTTTATTGTGTATGTGTGATGGGTAAGGGAACTACAATTTATGTATGTATGTTATCGTATATGCCATGTCATGCTATGTCATTACATGTTTATCTGTTACGTATGATTTAATCTCTCATGAATAATTATCTGTTAAATAATCTTTTCTGCCATACAATGATGTATGTTATAAGTATGCCATGTTAAGTATGCCATATGATACATGTATGCCATGAAATGTTTATGATTAAATCATATTATGCCATTTACAAGTATACGCCATGTTAGAAAAGTATATGATATTAAATAATATCACATGCATTAAGAAAGATAAGACATGTTATGTTATAATAATGCGTGGGGCCACAACAACTGTGGAGTACGTATTATATTTATGTTATTTATAATGCGTGGGGCCACAACAACTGTGGAGTACGTATTATATTTTATGTTATTATAATGCGTGGGGCCACAACAACTGTGGAGTACGTATTATATTTTATGTTACTTATAATGCGTGGGGCCACAACAACTGTGGAGTACGTATTATATTTATGTTACTTATAATGCGTGGGGCCACAACAACTGTGGAGTACGTATTATATTTATGTTATGTTATTTATA
Source organism: Carya cathayensis (assembly GCA_011037825.1). Taxonomy (NCBI): domain Eukaryota; kingdom Viridiplantae; phylum Streptophyta; class Magnoliopsida; order Fagales; family Juglandaceae; genus Carya; species Carya cathayensis. The sequence continues at coordinate 617,405 of QGSO01000600.1, forward strand.
ATGCGTGGGGCCACAACAACTGTGGAGTACGTATTATATTTATGTTATGTTACTTATAATGCGTGGGGCCACAACAACTGTGGAGTACGTATTATATTATTTATGTTACTTATAATGCGTGGGGCCACAACAACTGTGGAGTACGTATTATATTTATGTTATGTTACTTATAATGCGTGGGGCCACAACAACTGTGGAGTACGTATTATATTTATGTTATGTTATTTATAATGCGTGGGGCCACAACAACTGTGGAGTACGTATTATATCTTATGTTATGTTACTTATAATGCGTGGGGCCACAACAACTGTGGAGTACGTATTATATTTATGTTACTTATAATGCGTGGGGCCACAACAACTGTGGAGTACGTATTATATTATGTTATGTTACTTATAATGCGTGGGGCCACAACAACTGTGGAGTACGTATTATATTTATGTTATGTTATTATAATGCGTGGGGCCACAACAACTGTGGAGTACGTATTATATCTTATGTTATGTTACTTATAATGCGTGGGGCCACAACAACTGTGGAGTACGTATTATATTTATGTTACTTATAATGCGTGGGGCCACAACAACTGTGGAGTACGTATTATATTTATGTTATGTTACTTATAATGCGTGGGGCCACAACAACTGTGGAGTACGTATTATATTTATGTTATGTTATTATAATGCGTGGGGCCACAACAACTGTGGAGTACGTATTATATTTATGTTATGTTACTTATAATGCGTGGGGCCACAACAACTGTGGAGTACGTATTATATTTATGTTATGTTATTATAATGCGTGGGGCCACAACAACTGTGGAGTACGTATTATATTTATGTTATGTTACTTATAATGCGTGGGGCCACAACAACTGTGGAGTACGTATTATATTTATGTTACTTATAATGCGTGGGGCCACAACAACTGTGGAGTACGTATTATATTTATGTTATGTTACTTATAATGCGTGGGGCCACAACAACTGTGGAGTACGTATTATATTTATGTTACTTATAATGCGTGGGGCCACAACAACTGTGGAGTACGTATTATATTTTATGTTACATGAAGTATGGGGCCACAACAACTGTGGAGCATACACTACATGAGACACAGCAATTGTGACATGTAGAATACGTGGGGCCACAACAACTGTGGAGTACGTATTATATTTTATGTTATGTGAATTCATGGGGCCACAACAACTGTGGAGCATGAAGTATGGGGCCACAACAACTGTGGAGCATACACTACATGAGACACAGCAATTGTGACATGTAGAATACGTGGGGCCACAACAACTGTGGAGTACGTATTATGTTTTATGTTACTTGAATACGTGGGGCCACAACAACTGTGGAGTACGTATTAATGCACATTATTTATCAAGACAATTAAATAAGATTCCAAGTTTATGTTAAGTCAAGTTTCAGATCAAGTTCATGTTATATTATACTCACGTACATGTTATGTTCATGTTTATGTTATGTTCCAAGTTCATGTTCACATCATGTTATGTTCACTTTTATGATATGTTCAAGATCACGTTCATGTTATGTTATGTTCATGTCCATGTTATGTTTCACGTTCATGTTATGTTGTTTGTTCATGTTATGTTTTAAGCTTAAGTTTATGCCATGTTAAGTCAAGTTTCAGTTCATGTTTAAATTCTGGTTAAGTCATGCTATATGTCAAGTTATACTATGTTTATATATGACTATAATTATGCATTTATGCTTTTACTGCCATGCATGCATTTTTAACCTGTGTGTGAGTTTTATGTTAACTTACTGAGATTTGTAATCAAATCTCACTGTGGTAGTCCCAACTACCATTCCCCCGAATGGTAGATCTTGTTACAGGACCCAAAGGAGAATTGGAATCTGACCAACTGAATACGGTCGACTAGGCCACGGTGCGATGTTGATGATGGTATAGTATTTAACTTAGGTTAATACTTGTACTTTTGGAGTTGTATCTCAAGTATTCTTTTGATCACAACCATTTTAGACTAGTGTGGTGATCACGGCTTTTTAGTATGCCTTTATGTATGAATTATGTTTCAAGTATTTGGGATATATTTAGTTTGGTGCATAGTATTGCTAAAGAAAAAGATTATCCGCTGCGAATATTGCATAATGCTAGATGCATGTTAGAAACATTGCATCTTATATGTCATGAACGGGGGCAGGTAACCTTGTGTTGCATGTCCCGACGCTTCAAATGTCCGTTCAATCCCAAGCGGAATTTGGGGGCGTCACAGCTAATATGAGATGAGATTAGATGATAGTTGAAAGTTTAATAAAATATTAGTAGAATATAATTTTTATTTTGAAATTTGAAAAAATTAAATTATTTATTATATTTTATTTAAAATTTTAGAAAAATTACAATGAATAGTAATGTATTTAATTAGTGTGCGTCAATAAGTATATATGAAAATAATCTTAATTTATATTGAATAAACGTGTATGTGGACAGATTATTAAGTGTCAAACAAAAACAAATTGAGTGGCCAGGGGCTTGTAAATAGAGTAATGCTACAAAACACCATCGTGAAGTGTGCAATCGTTTTGAAAAAAAGTAAAGTTTACTATTAAAAAATTAATTTCCTTTCATAAAAATCCTATACTTATTAATTTTTTTAAAATAAGTATATAGCACTTGTATATTTACAATTACTACTATTGGAGGGACCATCCTGACCCCAGGGCCCTAGAACGTATAAGAAGGCCCATAGTACAAGAAAAACTAAGAAGCCTAGAGGATGGGTACAAGAGCCCTTTTAGGATGGTCAAGAAGAATTATAAGAGAAATATGCATGGCGCCACTTTTAACGGAAGGATAGAAACAACAAGGATTGCCACGATTATTCAAAATCATAAGTGGTAATCCGCTCCAATAAATCCTGAACAAGATATGTACAGCAAATGGGCTTATATATACAGGTAATTTTAGATAATAAGGATAATTCGAATACTATAACCTTTTAACTGATTTAAGCATCGAAGCATTTGCAGGAGGAGCCCCCCTTCGGTATCCAGCGAATTGAGGCCGTGACAGTGAAAGATTGGAAGTGAGACACGTCCCTAACATTTGGCGCCGTCTATGGGATTCTGATGATTCAAGGTGGTTCTCACATGCCAAATGTAACACATTTAGTAGCAAGCTGGACGATGGACGTCTAACCGTTATTTGTGGAAGAGCGACTAGCGGTGGCAGAGGAAAAATTGAAACAAGCTCTGGAGGTCATGTGAATCTTACAAAAGGAGAACGATGACTTAAGACAGAAGAACGACAATTCTCACAATGTCGATGTACCCACTCACAGTGAGCAAGGAGAAGATTAGGCCTATTGCATGGTCGAAAAGCATACTGAATGAGTAGAGAAAGAAAGAATGCACGACGAATTGAAGGAGCTGGCGGGAAAGTATGAAGAGATGACAAAAAGGATGGGCGGTTCTCCCTCAGTGAAAAGTCTACTACACCAAACAGATCTGTCGTATAGTGCATGTATTATGGCTGTGCTGCTCCTACCAAAATTTAAAGTTCCCCAGATAGATATGTACGATGGGTCCAAGGACCCAGTAGATCATCTGAAAACTTTAAGGCTCATATCACACTCTACAGTTTCCAATGGGAGATTGTGTGCCGGGCTTTCCCTCTGACCCTGAAAGGGACTGCTAGGGAATGGTTCGGGACCCTCAAACCAAAGCCAATAGATAGTTTTAAGGAACTGGCAAAGCAATTCTTAACCCAGTTCATGCCGAGCCGGAGACGTCAGCGCCCAGCCGCCTACCTATTAACGATTAAGCAAAAGGAGGATGAGAATTTAAAGGCCTAATTAACCTGTTTCAACAAAAAATGCTTAACAACGAATGACCAAGATGAAAAAATCACTTTGGCCGTCCTCTTAGGAGGGATATGGCTGCGCAGTCCTTTCATGGCGGAGTTAGCCAGGAGGACACCTTCCACTTATGGGCCCCAAGGTAGACGAAGTCTTAAGGATCAATTACAAGATTAAGAGCTAAGAAGAGCAATGAAGCAATGCAAAAATTGGTGCAATCTACTTGGGTCGAGTCTACCAAGAGCCCAATATTCAAGATGGGCTTGAGAGAAAAAGATCCAGTTTTCATCTATATGATATGCTATGGAAGACACGACTTGGGCATATTGTTATTGAAGGTCATGGACTTATTTATTTAATTAAAATGGCTTATTTTAATAGTCATAGGAATTAATCTAAAATAATTGGGCTTGGAGGATATCCAGCCCACACGTCTTATTTCTAATAAACTAGGGTTTTTTGGTAGGCCTTGTATTTTGGCCAAGGGCATATTTGAAAAGTTATTATTTTAAGCGAACTAAGGTTTTAGAAGTTACTGTAGCGTGACACTGTTCACGCTACAGTACCGCGCTCACTTAGGGTTTTTGGGGATTGTTATTTAAACCACTTGTAGCCTCATTTAAGGGGGTAAGACATTATTGAAATTGATGAATTTTATTCATTGTGAGTTAAGTTTATCCCCTCTTGTTCTTGATTGAACGTTTAAACTTATCAAAGGTAAATCACAACCTTTGTGGCATTCCTCCTTTGTAATCTGGGTTTTTGAAACGGATTCTTCAATGGGTCTAGATTTTCATATAATTTAGGTTCTTGAAACGAATTCTCATCAGGTCTAGATTCCTCCATCCAATAGACTTAATATTGGCTTTCTTGGGTTTGTTTTTCCGATATTGTTGTTGGGTCTTAAAGTGAGTCTATTGGGATTCACATCATCCACCCTCAGGGAATTCATAGACAGGGTGGATGATTTTGTCAATGCGGAAGATACTTTACAAGCGTTGGTGGACCCTTGCCGAGATGATGGAAAATTGAATGAAGAAACAAGCGGGCTGATAAGAAAGGGAAGCCAAGTAGGCGAGAAAGCACACGAGAAGGGCGGCCGGATCGCAAGCTCAGATTGGTACACAATAATTTAAGCATACGAGAAGAAGAGAAAGAGAAGGAAAGCCGCCACCCTATCAAAACAGGCGATCGATACTGTAAGTATCATTAGACAAGCTCGCACTGGACTGAGGACTGCACAACCATGAGAAAGAGAGTCGCTGAGTTAGCGGGAACTGGCGAATTGGAGCGAATAGTGGCAGAGCGGTCAAAGCCCAGAAGGCGTCAGGAGACTAGGCAACGAATAAGGCGGAGTTTCAATCCAGAAAGGAGTCGACACCTCAACGAACGACAAGACAATGGGGTGAGGTTGCCCCCTAACAGGAACAGGGTGCCCATAGGAGAGATAAAGACTATAACTGGAGGTTTTGCTGGGGGTGGTATTTCTGCATCCAGCCGAAAGGCGTATACACGAAAAGCAAGATATGAAGAGGTATTCGTAGCGGATAGAACACCCAAACAACCAAAGCTCAGCAATGAGCGAATGGTGATATCCTTTGAAGAAGCGGACAGGGAAGGAGTCCTGTATCCGCATGACGATGCTCTAGTAATAACCCTCGTGATAGCCAATTATACAACGAGGCAGGTGTTGGTAGATAATGGGAGCTCGGCTGATATACTGTTCTGGAAAGCGTTTGTTAAAATGGGAATTGATGTTGGCAAACTGAGACTTTCCCCTACACCATTAAAATGTTTCTCAAGGGATACTATTCAGCCCCGTAGGAGCGATCACGCTTCTAATAACTGCAGGAACTAGGACACAGAAGACAACCACCATGACAGATTTCTTAGTAGTAAAAGCTCCTTCCTTTTACAATGTTATACTGGGAAGACTGACACTCAACCATTTAAGGGCGGTAACATCCACCTACCATCTCAAGATGAAGTTCCCAACAGACGGCGGCGTGGGAGAGGCGAAAGGCGAGCAGGCCCTGGCTCAAGAATGTTATGTGCAAGAATTGAGAAAAGTCAAGATGGAAGTCTGCATGGTGGCAGGACAAGACGGGGCCCTGCCGCCCCTCCCACCATCTATGGAGGTAACTTACAAGTGTTACGTAGAAGTCAGGAATGATCAGGGTCAACAACATGCAGAAGTCAACGAACCTCTGGAACTCGTGACATTATACACTGATTGCCCAGGGACCGCTCGACCCTAAACACCAAAGACAAACCTTAGCAGCTTGTGGTGCCATGAAAAGAGGGCGAGAAAGGTTAGGGACCGCTCGACCCTAAACACCAAAGACAAGCCCTAGTAGCTTGTGGTGTCATGAAAAAAGGGCAAGAAAGGTCAGGGACCGCTCGACCCTAAATACCAAAGACAAGCCTTAGCAACTTGTGGTGCCATGAAAAAAGGGCGAGAAAGGTCAGGGAACGCTCGACCCTAAACACCAAAGACAAGTCCTAGCAGTTTGTGGTACCATGAAAAAAGGGCGATAAAAGTCAGGGACCGCTCGACCCTAAACACCAAAGATAATCCCTAACAGCTTGTGGTGCCATGAAAAAAGGGCGAGAAAAGTCAGAGACCGCTCGACCCTAAACACCAAAGACAAGTTTTAACAATTTGTGGTGCCATGAAAAAAGGGCGCGTAGGTTCTCAGACCACGCTCGACCCTAAACACCAAAGACAAGCTCTAGTAGCTTGTGGTGCCATGAAAAAAGGGTGAGAAAGGTTAGGGATCGCTCGACCCTGAACACCAAAAACAAACCCTAGAAGCTTGTTGTGCCTTGAAAAAAGGGCAAGAAAGGTCAGGGACCGCTCGACTCTAAACACCAAAGACAAGCCTTAGCAACTTGTGGTGCCATGAAAAAAAAGGCGTATAGGTCTTCAGACCATGCTGACCTTAAACACCAAAGACAAGCCCTAGCAGCTTGTGGTGCTATGAAGAAAAGGGCGCATAGGTCCTCAGACCACGCCGACCCTAAACACCAAAGATAAGCCCTTGCAACTTGTGGTGCCATGAAAAAAAGGCGAGAAAGATCAAAGACCGCTTGACCCTAAATACCAAAGACAGGCCTCAGCAGCTTGTGGTGCTATGGAAAAAGGGCGCGTAGGTCCTTAGACCACGCAGACTCTAAGCACCAAACACAAGCCTCAACAGCTTGTGGTGCCATAAAAAAAGGGTGTGTAGGTCCTCAGACCATGTTGACCCTAAACACCAAAGACAAGCCTTTGAGAAAAATGAAAAAGTACAAGAGGCAAGCGAGACGGGCCTGGAGACACCAAGAAGCCGTAGGAAGCTTGGGCCCATATCTACTTGTTTTCCAAGCATCCAGGCCCGCATGACCACACCTAGCATTTTTGCGAACAACAAGTTTGGTCAAAGTAAATTCCCCCTGCCAAAAGGCGAATGGAATTGGCAGGGTAACTGGAGGGACCATTCCGACCCCAGGGCCCTGGAATGTATAAGAAGGCCCATAGTACAAGAAAAACCAAGAAGCCCAGAGGATGGGTCCAAGAGCCCTTTCGGGATAGTTAAGAAGAATTAGAAGAGAAATATGCATGGCGCTACTTTTAACGGAAGGATAAAAACAACAAGGATTGACACGATTATTCAAAATCATAAGTGGTAATCTGCTCCGATAAATCATGAACAAGATATGTACAGCAAATGAACCTATATATACAGGTAATATTAGATAATAAGGATAATTCGAATACAATAACCTCTCAACTGACTTAAGCATCGGAGCGTTTGTAGGAGGAGCCCCCCTTAAGTATCCAGCGAATTGAGGTCGTGACAGTGGAAGATTGGAAGTGAGACACGTCCCTAACAACTATCATTTCTCTAAATATAGTATGCATTATGCCAGCTGTTTCGGGTGAAGCAGGCTAGAATTCATGCATTGAATAACTATTTCATTTTGGGAGACCAGCCGTTTCAAGAAAAAGCTCACTTTCTTCTTTTCTTTCGGTTTGGGCTGCCGCAAAAAAGTGTAGACTGATGTGTAATTATCAATGTTAATGCTCCCATGAGTTTACAAGTATCTAGGACTACCTTTTTTTTTGTTTGAGCCACGTGGATGAACAGTGATTCTGATGCATGCATGCCACCACGAAGCTAGGCTCTTTGTTTTTCTTCTGGTCTCCGACAACATTAAAATCGGCTTTATTTTTCCTCTTTATTTTTACGTACTCTAGAGTGATCTACTGCTCTCTTTCTCTTTCCCAGAAACTTCAGGCTACTTTTTAATTATTATATACATATATACATACATACCTGTGTGTGTATTCTTGTGCAGTTAGCTAGACTACACTACTACATCTTCTCCCGTTGGAAACCATGAGAGTACCAGAGATTGTACTCTACCAGCCGATCATTCCCTGTGTTGTCCTGCTATTCCACTATGCCGATGCTTTGCCCGGCACAGCTTCACGAGCATTCATTTCCTACAAAATCGATGCGAATCTTAACCAGTCTATGGGTATGGTCATGATCCTATTCCTCATGTGTGCATTCTTCTTCATGGCCTTCTTTTCCATCTATATCCGCGAGTGCCTCAAATCTAGTGCCACTGTGAACCAGACCACCGGTTTAGCGATTGCTGGCAACACGTGCAGGAACCAGGGTCTCTACCGGGCCATGATCGAGACTTGCTTCCCTATCCTCGTCTACTCCACGGTCAAAGATCTTGACATTGGTAAAGGAGCGCTCCAGTGCACGGTGTGCTTGAGCGAGTTCAAAGACTACGAAACGTTACGTTTGTTGCCAAAATGCGACCATGTATTCCATCCAGTTTGCATTGACGCTTGGTTAGCTTCTCATTTAACGTGCCCAGTATGCAGAGCTATGCTTACACTAGATGAACTCGCTACTGAAAAGACACAATCCCTGTTGTTGACTCAAGAGGACGCGACGACCTCTGAACTCGGTGAGGTGCAAAATGACCACATTTTGATTGATGTTGACGATGATGAAGGCACGGCAGAGATCGTGAGCTGTGATCAGGAGAGTAAGGGAATATCGGAGAATTTCTCAAGATCGCACTCGATGGGCCACTCACCAATGGTTCAATTGGGAGAGCACATAGACAAGTGTACTATGAGGCTATTGGAGGAGGTGAGGAAGCAGATTGTAGAGAGTACTGGCCGAAAGCTGAGGCGGTCAAGCAGCTACGACGTCGTTCTTGGCAAGTTATGAAGCTCGAGGAATGGGTATAGGAATAGTGGAGATCGTGAAAAGTAGCAAATGAGGGAAGCGTGGTAATGTGGACTGGCGACTCCTCGTCTTAAGTATTTTAACATGGAAACGTTAATATTAAAATCTTTTATATATGATCTATGATATTGAATGTAATAATATAAATTAGAAAACGTAAATTATTAGATTTAACCTTTTGTATCGACTTAGCATTTGTGATGGTCCAATAAATGTCATGGATTATACCTTTTAGCGACTTACAATTTTTTTAACCCATTGCTAAAGTTGGAAAATACAATACTAACGTTTCAAACATTGATGTTTATATATTGGACATCAACAAGGATCTTGTTGCATGTTTTTATAGTACATTCAAACATATGTTTATATCATATACTAATTGTTTTGCAGTTAATTCAAAAGTTATGTGATCTACGTGCGAAAGTACTCATTTAAAATTAAATTTATATTATGTGGATGAATTACATTAGAATGGTAGAAGGTACGTGCCAACTTTACGATTATATGGTTTGAATGTAATTATGACTTCTCGACGATATGCACTAATGTTCAAACATATGTGCTTCATGTTCGAACTTAGCTTTTTTTTAATTGAAATTTGAAAATTTAAATATATAGACCAAAAAAAACAACATAATATGAAATAGGGGATTGTAAATTAAAATATTAGTGAGAATTAAAATACATAAACATAATATATATTAAGAGATATTATTCATTATAGAAAGAGTAGGAAAAATGACATAAAATTATAAATAAAATAGTCAAAAATACACTAGCAGAGCTCAATACTTGTTAAATATGTATGAAATTATTTTGTCAACGTGTTGACCTTTGCGTTTAGAATATCTAAACGATGGCTAATTGAGGACATGTTGTCCTCTACTGATGACTAAATTGACCCGATCTCTCGGTCAATATGCGCGCTGAAATATCCGACACTATCGCATCGATCCAAGCAGGGTGCGCATCCCCTGCAATTGCACCCATCGACTCCCGACTAGTACGCCTGCTTTGGGGAGCAACACTAGACCCAAATCGGGTCAGTGGCACAAGATCTGGTGAAGGCCCAACCTTACACCGAGCACACCCCTTGGGGTGCCACTTACCTCTGCTAGTGTAAGGTCATATCGAACAAGCTCATCTACTTTTCCAACTACTCCTCAACTTAGGGTGTCACTCCTCGATTCAGTAGCAACCGAGTAATGATCACCCCATATGGAAAATAGTAATAATCCTCTCAAATATCCACAATGGCAAATCGATAGGTTTTCCACGTGCCAAGCGTAAAAGGAACTATGCACGTGTCCAAGTGAAGGTGGCCTTTTGCACCACATGATCCACGTTTGTTGCAACTTCCGGAAAAATGGTAGTAGCATGTTCTACTGGAACAAGTTCTTCGACTCGAATGGAGTGTAGTATCTCCTGGAGCCAGACTGAAGAACTCCTTGTTGAGGTCAACATCCCAAGGCTGAATCTTATCACCATCCAACGGGTCTACATCTCTGCTTGTCGGATTGGCCTCGGTAAAGCCAGCACATGATCCAGATGTCCCAACATCCTATGCGTCCTTGACCTAATCTTCAACTGCAGCAGAGAACTCAGATACTCGAGTGATCCTTAGTAGGTCAGCGAAGACATCCATTGATACCTCCAACTGAACACCGCGTACATATATGATGTGAATATCTGCATCCCGTGGCATGTCCTACATCTGAATGTAGAACTTGTGGACCATGGATGGGTATATCTTTCCCTTAGTTCTCATATGTTGGTCCATCTTTTGGTGAGGAATAGGAACCTGAGACTCCTCCCCTCCTAGGTCAACACATCAAACTCGTCTATCAAGTGAGGCCAATACAAATACGTTCCACCCCTAATCATCATGAGACATTCTTCTTCTTGTATGACATTAGTGACAACATGTCATAAGAATGGCCCGAGGAACGTCTACCCGTCCATGATGATTAACACACGATAAGACTCACACACTCACCCAAAATTACCCCATTACAAATTGGAGTCATTCAAATGTCAAGATCTTAAAATCACAAAATAAAGATATTCAAACTCTAAGTAAAAACGATAATAAACATACTGAAAGAAAATATTCAATTATTCACAATAAAAAGGGAAAGATTACAAAATATGCAATGCAATTCCCATGACATGACCACAACGTTTACCCCGCATTTTTCATACTGTCTTATAAGCTAACCTACCTCATAGTAGTACATTTACTACGGCAACACTGCTCTACTCTTCCTTTTCTGTTGCTATCCTGAAGTCGCTTGTATTTTTTTTTTTTTTTTTTTTTGAAGATTTTGATGTCAAAGAAGATCCAACACTTAGTATTTCAAAAGTGAGATTTTGACTTTTACCTTAAGCTATCTATAGAATTGGCCTATCAGGTTATCTTCTGACTACAAGCATGCTTGAATAGTTGCCATTTGGTTTAGATTGTCCCATTGTAAGATGATAAAGATAGACTATCAGGACAAGGCATGACGTCCTTTCGGCCTGTCTTGGGTCCAATTTGCATTCTCTTCTTGAATGAGGGTCTCCCATCTGGCGATGAACCATATCTCTAAGTTCATACGATATGGCTTATAGTACAGTAGCCTTCTCCCTGCAGACTCACTGCAGATATGACCTTTCATATTAAGTGTGAGCTTCTGCATATGGCAATGCTGTCCTATGAGCATTACCGTGTTATCTTAGAAGTCTCATACATTTGCATGGGTCTTGTTCTTGACTGTTGCTTGCCTTAGGCTTATTCCTCACATTTGTAGAATTGGCGCCTTCTAGAATTATAAGCATATTCAACTCTTCATTCCCCACCTGGGCACTTGCTCACTCAGCATGGGTTGAGAGTCTTTGTTACACAATGTGCTAAAATGTGTTTGCCAGGCTTTCCAGATAGTGTCGCTTGCCTTTCCATTGGACTAGTTGCATTCTGCATACTACTTCTCATTTTTCACCAAAATAATAAGGAAATATCATCTTTTTCTTCCACTCAAAAATGAAAGGCTCTATTCTTAGCCTTTTTTTTTACCATCAAAAGGTGGTCCGTCATCTTTTATTGGAGTGATCCTCGTAGATAAGGTGTGTAGGCTGTGTACTGTCCCTTTAAAAAATGATGCAACACAACTTGAACAGAAAATCTTAAAATCATATCTAATATTACTATTTTTTACATTTAATTGATTTGGTTGATAATGAAAAAATGAAAGAATAATTCTACATACAACAAAGATGTGTGTAAATAATAGTAGTTTTTTTATAAAAAAACACCAGTCCACATGACTTGGTTTGCTACATTCTGAAACGTACAAAAAGTGATCGAACCAACTGGATTGACATCCCCATTTTAGTGGAGAGAGAGAGAGAATGCTATTTCCAAGAGAGATATATATGAAATAAGGGTAATGCTAGGGATCCCGATCCCATTTTCTCTTCCCGTTTGACGTGGATCCTCTACATTGTCATTCTTTAATATTTTTTCTCCACGTTGGCTAAAACACATTTCTCCATTTCCGTAAAGTTCGTCCATTCTAGCCTCCGAGTTCGTCTTGTCTACCCGCCCCTTCATCTTCGAACTCATCTCCAACCCAGCCTCTGAGTTTGTCTCGTCTCCCCTCCTTTCCATCTCTGAACTCATCTCCAACCAACTTAGCCTCCATCTCATAGCAGCAATTGAACGAAAACCACCCAACACTGCCGAGTTCCCTCATGCATAGCAAAATCCACCAGCCCACTGCCTAGCCAATGCAAAACCACAGAACCACTGTGCTGCCACCGTGGCCACTACCCACCCAATTGCACCCCCACCGTATTACCCCTATGCTCAGCCACCGTATGACCCAGCCAAACCACCAAACTCTCTCGTGTTCCATCATAAGCCAAGTCGCAACCTTGCTTTTAGGCGAGAAAAACAGAGCACAGTTGTGCTCTCAACTTGCTTCACGATAGAGGCCTAAAGATGCCGCCGCATCTCCACGTCGTCTCCATCGCGTCTCTTTCACTCAATGTCATGTCAGCGTCTGTCCGTCTGAGCGTTTTCCATCTCGCCGTCACACACCACCCTCAATGCCAAAAGTTTCTCCCTATTCCTCTCACTCTGTTTCTCTCCATTTGCTCCCTCTTTCTCTCTCATCACACAGACTCTCTCTCTATTAATCAACTACCCAAATCGGTGGTAACTTTGCCGCACCACCCAACTCATTGCGTCTCTTTTCCCACAGTGTCTCTAGTTCTGGTTCTTTCCCTGGGTAAGCTATTGCACTCTTCTAGTTGAACCGTAAATTGATGTCATGGTGGCTGAGTTTGGGACGTGAAGAGTTCGACAGCATTGAGAAATAGCGGCAGCAGCAAGCAACGTGGATGAGGCACTCAGAGAAGATGACCGTGGGAGGATCATGGTAGTTGAGTGAGGGGTTGATCTGTGATGAAGTGCTCTGTTTTGGTTGCTTAAAATAGAGGTTGACTCATGCAGATTGTGCCTATTATCATGCATTTGGGAGGTTGGAGCTTCGGTGTTGCTCGTTGTTAGTGATGGGTGATCTTTCGGCTTTGGTAGAAAAAGGAACAGAGGAAGAGGAAGTGAATAAGGTGTGAGAGAGAAATAAAAAGTAAGTGTTATGAGGTTACGTCAAATCGTCCCAAAAAACAGGAATGAAGACTTCAAAACGTGTTTCAGCCAACAACGTGGAGAAAAACTAAATAAAGAAGGCCAACGTGGTGAACTAGAAGGGTGAACGAGATCCCACACATCGGGACCTAGCATTTTTCATGAAATAAAAAGAGTAGGTGAGGTATTTGAGTAGACTAGTCTAAATAATTAAAGGCTATTCGAACATCTGAATTGTGTTATAAAAGTGATTGAACCGACTGATGACTAAAGTAAATGTTGTGAACTTTCAAACAACTTGGAAAGGGATGCTCACCCAACACAAATAAATTGATTAAATTGATGTTCTGCAATTGATGTAATTGTTTTATTTTTAGTAAACCAAATTTGTAATCTATGTACATGATATTTCCTTAGCTGTACAAATTCCTTAGATAGACTTGTAAACGTCTGTATAAGGGCATCCTCATTGGTTTTGCCAAATGAGATATTTGGCCAAATTTTACATAATTTGGCTCAAAAATCATTCACATTGGATTGGACAAATTTAAAATAATTTAGACTTTTGCTACAATGGTTGACTAAAGATGGAAAACTACTATTCATTCATCAAACATTAAAACATTAATTTCTCATTCCAAACAAATAAATTAAATTAATTAGAATATAATTAACATTTAACATTTAGAATATAATTATTATTAACATTTAACAATACTTTTTTATTATTAATTTAATTAGAATATAATTACTATTAACATTTAATAATACTTTTTTGTAATATTAATTTAATATAATATAATTCTTATTAACATTTAATAATAGTTTTTTAATATTAATTTAATTAGAATATAATTATTATTAACATTTAATAATACTTTTTTAATATTAATTTAATATAATATAATTACTATTAACATTTAATAATACTTTTTTGTAATATTAATTTAATATAATATAATTATTATTAACCTTGAATAATACTTTTTCTAATATTAATTTAATTAGAATATAATTATTATTAACATTTAATAATACTTTTTTAATATTAATTTAATTAGAATATAATTATTATTAACATTTAATTGGTAGAATTACAAAATGTGATAAAATAAATTAAAGAAAAAATTATTAATTAAATAATATTTTATTGTTATATAGAGAATGAATATCTAATCCAATGTGGAGATTGAATTTAGATGGAATAGATAAATACAAATAAGTGTTGATATTGACTAAATTTGAAAGTAAATTTAACCAAATCAATACCAATACTCTAAAAATTAATAAAAAGATCAATACACGTGTGTTGACATTTCCATTGTGAACTTAAGAATATTTACTTTTCTATTGACTAAGTAAACGTTGTGAACTTTGAAATAAATTGTGTCACGGACCCACTTTATAATCAATCAAATCCACCATCACCATCGTTATCGTCAATAGATACTTTTATTTTCAGATAACTGACTAATTTATAAGAGAAGTTGGTAAACATACGAGATTACAAAATACAAATTCCTCACATGAACGGTATTTTTTATTCACTTTGTGTTTGTTTTATCGTAATCCTTTCTCTTTTGCGTTGTGATTTGGAAGTTTCAATCCAAACCCCAGAACTTGATAGGACGTTGATATGTTTCTATGATAATATTAGGTTGCCTAAGAAAATGGTGCAAAGCCTCTGATAATACTATTACGTAAGAGAATTATTACAAACACAAATGAATTATATAATTAAAAGAAAAATTATAAATTAATATATTGCATGTGATATGTTATATTTACTTTATGATAAAAATAATTTTACAATTTGATATAGGACTATACCCGAATGGGCGAGGGGCAAGGTCGACCACTCTCCGCACCCCGCCCCTAGGATGTTGGGAGTGGTGAAAACACCACCCACCTCGCCCAAGTGCTCTAGGGCGGAACCCTTATCTGCCCCACCCTCTGCCCACTATAATAATGTCTATGGCCCACTAGGCCCAAAAAGAATTATTGGACCCAAAAGTGACAGACATTTTTTTTATGCAAATTGAAAATTTAAATTTATAAATATGACTATAATTTGAAAAATAATAACATAATTTTTAAATTTACTAGTACATATTTTGTACAAGTTGTAGTGTAGTAGGTGTGGTTTTTATATAGGAGGCCAAGATAATTAAAGGTCTCACTTAAGTAACTTGTGACTCTTATATTGCCTAACAATCATGTATTGTCTTTCTCCTATACGGAGGTCACGCCTACTACCCTAGAACTAGCACAAAGTATTAAATAAAAACTATACTTAATATATATTACTATATTTATATATAATAAAAATACTAATATATATTTATAAATATGTATAAATATATATTTATATAAAATATTTTAATGTATGCGGGCGGGGCTCCTCCTCGCTAGGGCCATCCATCTCCTGTATGGGCTAGTGGGGTTGACCTCCCACCATGCAGGGGTTGGGTAGCAAGGTGCGGGCTCCTGCTGCCGCATCCCACTACCTACCCCTAATCTAATATATTAAGTCACATAATTTTATTAGACTATTTTTTAATATATTTTCTATATAGTTAGAGTATTTCTTAATGCTGAAATAGTAGTTGATACCAATTAGTTTTATATGAGAATTAATTGTTATTGACCCAACACTAAAAGGTAAAAAATAAAATATCCACGTATGTTATTGTCTTATAGTGAGGTTTTTAATTTGAATGACGTTGGTATATATAGTCATGGAGTGTATAAGTATAGTATAATTACTTTAAAAAAATGAGATTTATTATTAAAAATTTAATTTTTTAGATAATTTTTATATTTATTTACATTTTTAAAAATAATTACGCGAGGCAGCCTCATCAGTATTGCAACTACAGTTCTGCTACAGGTACACGGGGTTGTGTACCTTTGGTGGAATCGGCTGACGTGGCTGATTTATTTTAATAAAAAATACACAAAGTAAACTTAATTCCAACAACAAGCATCGCATGAAAACACGCACACATTCTCGAACTCAAAAATCATTAATCCTATCCTCCGTTTCATGAGTTCCAGTTCCCGGTCTTTGACGCATAACCGGCGACGTGACGAGTTTAGGTTTCCTCTGACGGCCTCCATCAGGTCCCTCAAGACCTTACCGCCGGACCGACACTCCGACATAGTTCGACGGCCCGAGGTTTCACCACCCCCCCTAGAAGGCTTAATTCTGCACCGTCCATCGGCGGTTCCACCTCCGGGCTGACGAGGCTGCTGCTCAACGTGACGATCGAGAGGAGTTTGGGGCCCATACAGTTGGTCATGCCGCAGGAGAACACGATCCGGGACTTGATAAAGGCAGCGCTGGAGATCTACGATAGGGAGAAGAGGAGGCCGTTGCTGCCGGCGACTGATCCTCACAGTTTCGAACTCCACTACTCGCAATTCAGCTTGGAGAGTAGGCATCCGAGTACCCTCTGTGCTTTCATTTTCTGAAGAGGACACAGATTCAAATCCAGTTCAGATGGTATTAGCAGCTGGTTATGTAAAGTCAGTATATCACTCAAGTTGGGGAAAGATGAAATTTTTTTCAAGTTCTCTTGCGCTCATTCAGAGAAAAAGAAAGCAGGAAGTGTATGGCTTGCCCTGTTTGTTTCGTGTTCTGCCATTTGAGTTGAAATCAAAACACACCATTTTAATTTTTCCACATGGAGGGACGGGTACGCGGGGGTACCCCACGCCGGGTGCAAGTAGAGTTTTTCTTGCAAATATCCCAACTATCCTTTCTCTTTCCTCTTTTCACTTCCTAAACTTTTCTTTCTCAAGTGTGAATGCGAAAGATCGATTTGACTAATGTGTTGCAAACCTTTGAATTTCGAAGATCATTTCACGGCACCGGCTCCAAACTTTACCATTTTGTTTTAAAAAAAAAGGAAAAAAAAAGAAGAAGATATCTTTCACTTTTCTATTCGAATATAATTGCGTTCAAATATAAATATTTTTAAATTAATTTTTAAAAATTTTAAATAAAAATAATTTAATTTTTTTAATTTTTTAAATAAAAATAATATTAAAATATTATATTATAACAATATTATAATTTTATAATATTTTTTATTCAACTCTTTTTCTCTCTTTTCTCAAAATCTAATAAATACTTAACTCAAACTATTTTATTATTATTCACAAATTATTTTACTACAATTCACAAAATTCTCATGTCATCTCGTTCTCTAAACATCCATAAAATATATAGTTTTTACTATAATACGTGTGATTTGACTTATTTTTCTTTTTAGTAGTTTTGGATTAAATAAATTTATTTTACTAATATTGTTATCACAAAATAAAAGGTTGACAATTAAGTATCAATGTCAATTTTTTATTAGAAAGTTAATACTTAATTGCAAGTTTTTACTTTATAAATAAGAAGCGTTAGGTTTGCACCAAATATATTAAGTTTATTTTATAATAATAATAATAATTTAACAATAGATTATATTAAACTATATCAATATACAAATTTTATTATATA